>OY992530.1:17808102-17931154 GCA_963921185.1 Dasysyrphus tricinctus
TATTAATTCAATTTAATTTTAATTTTTAATTTTGGTGGGGGCAAAACCCCCATTTATTCGGCTTAATACAAGCTAATTCTTAATCTAACTTAAAAACTAAGAACTTAAGCTAAGTTTCGTGAGGCGTTGAGCGGTTCAGGAGTCGGTTTTTTAAGGAAGGAGTGCTTAGGTTAAAGTCGAAGGAGCACATGTTTGAATTAACAGCCCGCAGCATACGAGAGATTGGTTCGTTGGAGACATAAGAGGTTCGGTGGGTGGGTATATAAAAGAGACGAGGATTACGTGTATTACGAGGGTTAGTATTAAAAGAGACAGAGTTGTAGAGCGATATGCAGTCTACGGAACCAGAGAGAAGTCGATGAATGAAGAGAATGTCTGATATTTCTCTTCGTTCTTCTAACGAATTCAGGTTTATTAGTTTAAGGCGATCTAGGTAGGGAGGCAGGATCAGAGGGTTGTTCCACGATAGACCTCGAAGAGCAAATCGTAGAAACGATTACTGAACTCATCGATCCGTTTATTCATTTGACAACTATAGCAGAAGACATCCAGATGGTGACTTTAAAATTGATGAGATGTACCTTCAACTCAATGTCTCTCTGGTAACAACACATCCTTAGTGGCTGAAATTTTGCACACCTTCACCTATTTGCAAACCAGCTCTCTTACCAGCTATCGCAGATGCATCACCATCTCGACCAACTTGCCTACAACCTTCACTTCCATCCATCACCACTTCAGTGCCAACACCGCTCTAGCTCCAGCAGCACCTATTCACCATCAATCAGCACTTCCTCCAACACCTACTCACTAACAAACACTTTCACCTAAATCAACTGCACCCGCAGTACCTACCATAAGCCGTTTTGGCACAAAGTTGGACCCTAGCTGAATGGAACAACAGACTAAAGAAGTTAAATATCAATGCCAACAGTATGACTTTCTCCAATTACAAATGCTCCTGTACGTAGTACGTGCTGATGTACCGCAGATAAGTCTATATAACCTTTAATGAATGTCAAAAAAGATCTCGCTATAGACATTAAAGCAACTTTTAAATTATCTTTCATCCAAATATCCATGGCTCTTTTGCTCTTACACCGATGATGTGTTCTGACTGGGAAAGATGACAATAACCAAATGGGTGCATAAATAGAATACCTTATAGACTAAGAGCCCACAGAAGATTTTGGGTGTGAGTGATAGCAAAAAAAAGTATAGGCATCGAAAGCTTCATTGCAGTCCACAACTGGGGCCTTAGTGATGAAACTATGCATCAGAAAAAAATAATTAGCTGAAATTGGTTTTCGTCTCTCCCTAGATAATCACCGAAAATTCCATATCGCGAAATCTGAGATCATTTGAGTTTATAGTTCGCCCTGCCAGACTCTTTAAAAAATATCGTTTTCACTTAGAATAATAAATTTTTTAAACGATCCGGTAAAGTGACCTATACACTCAAATGTTTTCAGATTCCGTGATATGTGACCCAAGGAGCTTATCTTAGAGAAAGGTAAAAATCAATTACGGCTAACACGATTACCCTCAGGTTCTTCAATCAACCCGCAAAAATTTCATCATCCAGCTTCGATCTCAATTCTGGAGCCAAGTACCCTAATTAATGCAGTTCCCATATTTTTAACCTCGCCAATTCCTCTCCCTAATATTTACCATCCAATAATCCCATTTATTATTACCCTCAATTCTCCCATCTATCTCAAACTTCTAGACCTCCTGATAGAAGAGTTTCTTTTGATCTGTTCAGCTGCAGGTTCCATTCCTAATAATCTCCATTCCTCTCAAGGTTCTACACCCACGTCTAACCTCTACTCCACCATATTAACATCTCCTCACCCAACTTCCATCCTATCTCCCATCACATTATCAAATGCCCCACTCATTACCCATACTCATGGATGTTCGCTTTTATTCAATTTGTAGCCCTAACCTAAATGATGGTGGTCGTTATTTTCTCTCATGCCGTAGGGATCATAGAATCTCTCTGTACTCTACATGAATCCATTAATCAAATGGCTTAGCGTCTCGTATGTTAAATCTAAGTGTATCTGTCACCTGTAGATGAGTCGGTCCAGCTTGAATAGTTTTTTTGTTTCTGAACCTCCTATCTCCTCTAATTATCCCCCAAAATGCATGGCCCCCTATTACCAAAAGGCTTCGTACCAAAACCCCTGCAGTCTACCTTAATTTACTAACTTTACCTTATGACATTTTTGCTGTTACTGAGACTAATCTGTAACCCAGTATTAACGATAGTGAGCCGGATTTTCGCAAGGTCTGGGTGTTCTTTTAGCAATTAACAATTGCTTTGACTTGACTCATTTCAAAATATCGGATTCCTTCTCCTTTGAGTATGTCTGTGCCAAGTCAACAATATTCAAAGTAACATTTTTATAGCTTGCTGTTTTATTAAACCTTGCCAGCCTATCTTATATTATTAGCTTGCAGTTGATGCTATAGACTCTATCTTCTTAGCTGTACCATTGGACGTTGTTTTAGTTTTAGGTGATTATAATTTCCGAATCTCCAATGGACTCTCTCTGATTATGAATCACACGATACGAGTTCTAATGCCATGAATGATAAGGAAATCCTATTCACCGATTGTCTCTCTGACTCAGATATTTACCAAATGAGTGGTGTCAAAAATAATGTAGGCTGTCAACTCGATCTTATCTTCTTCTCTAATGTCGACAACTGTGTTGTATCAGCGAGTAATCCTGAACTTACGTTAGTAAGTTTCAAGCTATAACGTACTCCCGTAAACGCTCTCCTCTCCTTCCTCGAACATACTTTATTAACAATTAGGCAGTCACCGTAGTTGACTATTAATTTAAGATCTCACATAGCCTACCATATTTATTGATAGAGCTAAGTCTGCGCTTGGATTCGTCAAGCACCAGTTAAAAAAATTTTCAGACCTCTACGTAACAAAATCTCTTCACTTCATATTTGTTAGGCTCCCTCTTGAATATGCCACGTATGGTCAACCATTTATGTAAGGTACTCACTCTCTGCGTATCGAAGCTGTTGGATACGTTTTGCACTACACGGGTTACCCTGGCTTGATACGCTTCACCTCCCACCCTACGAAGATCGTCTTCTGCTTATTAATTTACAACCCCTTGATAAACGTTGCCAAGTTGCCTACATTGTATTCATTCATCAAATTGATTGCCCTGCTCTTCTCCAAACAATTTCGTTGCATACCTACTAACTCTAGAAATCTTAGATTGGTTTCACTCTTTGATGTCAACTTTCACCGTTTAAGTCATGGCAGTAATGAACTAATGACACGCAAGCTACGTACTTCCAACATTATCCTAAATTCTTCGAAATGAGACACAAATTATCTTTGATAAGTGAGGTAAGTGTCAAATCATATCAATAAATCAAAATTCATGGCATTAACTTACTCACTAAAGTAGACACATTAAACGAGTAATTAAGTAAAAATACTTCTGCCATTATTGCCAAAAAATAGAGATAAAAGGAAACAGATGCTTGTGACACACATGCTATCTACAGCCTCAAAGAGAGAGTGTATGTGCGAAAGTTCACATTTAGTGAGAAAGTGTATGCGTGCAGTTCCATAAATAGTCTTCGGAAAGAGCAGAGTTCTTGTTGATTGTAGTAGATTTTCGTTAAGTTTTTGAACTTAACGTGGATTAGCAGTTTAATATTTTTATTGATATGAAATTTTAATTCGTGAACTAACTTCTGATTGACGTTTTATAGTTAATTTGTGAATTAGAAGATATCTGAGCAGTTTTTATTGATAGGGCTGTATGTCTTACCTGAGTGGTTTTTGAAAAATTTGCCGCTTTATATCTTAGGGACTAACTGCAGAGAGTTTGACCTCTAACAACGATTGTTTAAAATGGAGAGCTAAATATTTCTTGTCTTCACACTTTTTTCCCTCTGACCTTCAATATTCACTATTATTTGTAACAGGAGACAACGTATTTACTTACTTATCTGGTTCCCAATCCATGAAGAGTCGCAGCTGAGACACGGCCGGCTTCCATCCTCTACGACCCCGAGCACGTTATTTCCAGTCACCTTTAAAATCTAAAGGTTCTGTCTTCTTCGTTCTCGCTTATCTGGGGCTGGTATTCAAAGAATCTCTAGGTTGGAGGTCTATATTTGATTCACTCGATGTGGGCAAGGCAATATGTAGTCAACGTGCTTTGATTTTCCGGACAACATCTTGATACAGCTCATATAGTTCACGGTTTAATCTTCGCCCTCCTCGCACACTGGATCAAATATGCGTCTAAGAATTTTTCTTTCAAAGGAGCCCAGTATCAGTTCTCCCTTTTTCCTTATCGCCCAATTTTCGGCGGGCGCCATAAAGCAGGACTAGCAGAACCCATTAAATCTTCCTTCCTATATAAGCTGACTCAGCCTCATTGATCTACCTAGTCTTCAGAGTAGAGGTTCTTGTTTTCGAAACCATGGGCATAACCTTGAAGTTGGATAGAACTGTTGAAAAGAGTGACTTCAGTGCTAACGCCTACCCTGCCCATGCGCACTTTATGCTCCAGAACGAGATTGATTAAATGATATGATAGCGCATCTCCTTGACGAAAACCTGCGCTTTTTTGGATTTGTTGGGAAGAGATTTTGCCTAGTTGCACAATGCATCACGTATTTTTCCAATATCACGTCACACAGTTGGATACATTTTCCCGAGATTCAAGTTCAGCCACCACCATATAGAGCTCCTGACAATGAAAGCTATCATAAGCGGCTTTGAAGTCGATGAATAGATGGTGGTGTTGTAGAACAGCTTAAGGTGCTCGGACAGTCGGTTAAATAGGATCTTGTATGCGACGTTAACCAGGGTTATGCCTCGATAGATGGCCTTTTTGTAGATGGGACACATATGGAGCTGATAGGCATTTCAGCGAGCATACTTCCTTTGGCCCAAACTTGGATGATCAGTTGATGCATGTAACCCTTTCAACCCATTCCCTCCTTCCTTGAAGAGCTCCACTAGTAAACCATCAGATCTGGCAACCTTGTTGTAATAAAGCTTCCTTATAGGTAAGTCTATCTCTTCTTTACTGGGTGGTGTTGCTGGGTTCATTGACTGGAATTGGATCCTATTTATCACCCTACCTGATGCCTATGCAGCAGCGGCTGGAAATGCAGCTTGAATACATCTATTCCCTGTGCTTCGGTGTTTAGGTATCCTTCGCTGTTTCGAAGAACATGCGTTCCAGACTTAAGACCAGTTGCCAGTTGCTCGGCTTTTTATAAAACTTCCAAGTTTTGTCGCCAATTGAAACCCTTTAATAATCCTACCCAGGTTCCAGGTATATGGTTCATGGTTCTTCCCATCCGGAAACGATAATCTCTTATTAATGAGTACCTTTTTGATAAATATCAACCCTTTTATCTTCTTTCATCTCCTCTCTCCATTCCTACATATGTCCATATCTGGATAAGCAATCTCAAGTTAGGTATAGCACATGGTAGTAGGCACCACACCAAGTGTTCACCAAAATGTTGGTGAGGGTTTAGAGACAGAGGTGCCTATTTTTCGTGAAGTGTAATTTGTCAATACCAAACCCATGTAACCCACTTCTATTATTTTCTTTTCTATAAAGATTTTTAGTCGCAGGATTAATGAATTACTTTCCATTTAACAAAAGTATGTTTGGACACCAAAATGATGACAGTTTGTTTTTCCTTCTATCACAAGCAAATACAGCCTGCAGACAACCGAAACAATTCCACTTATTATAAAAATAGCAAAAACACAAAAAATAATCTAAACTACAAAACTGCTGACCGCATAATCGATAGCATTTCAAAATTAAGTAAACCACTTTCACCAGAGACAAGGGTCCATTTTTGTCCTCTCCTTTAGAGATTCGAATGGTTTTATCCTTTTTTTTTACACTTAATAAATTTTATTGTTTCCAACCAATTTGAGAGCGGAGTAAATTGAATTGAGTCACATAAAGGACAAAGTACAGACAGACGAAGAAAAAAAAAATATAATAATAATAACAAGGAAAACTCAATGAGAACAAGAGTTGGTACTTAACTCAAACAGCTCAGTGCACACGAAGAAGAAAACAATCATCGGGTAAAATTGGCCGTTTGATGAAGAAAGTGAACAAAGTGTATCTCTCTTAAGTTAATAACTACCCACTGGAACCGACAGTTTTTTGTTGGTTTTATTTTTTTGTTGTGAATCGTGACACACTTTGAGATGCGATTGAGCGTATCATGAGAATATTCTAGATACGGTCAGAATGAGATGCGTGACTTGAAAGATAATAATATCGTTTCTGCAAGAAAGAAATGAAAACCCAATATTCAACATACGAGGTAGGCTTGTAGGTACATTGTTTAACAATACCATCTTTTTTTTTGCAAAAAAGGGTGAGATTTTCTTGGTAAGTATGAGAAAAGTTTTGGGATCTTTTTCGAAGATTTTCCTGGAATTAAGGACAAAATCATGAACAAGAACTGATTTCAAAAAAGCTGAGCTGGAAACTTGATGAAAAGTTTAAGCTCCAAGAGTGCTGTTTTGGATATATGTAATTTTAAAAATCAGGGTTATCACGTTACAGCTTCCCCTTCTTAGTAGTAGTAGATTAGCAGTAGTTAATGCATTTGCAATTTTAATGATTATCAGCAAGACACAGAATTTTGGTTTACCCTTTTCTTTGGAGGTATCACTAAAACTGTATATTACAAAAATAGCCAACAGTGTATTAATACATGTCTCAGCCGATCTTCATTCTTCAAAAGCGAGCCAACTCATATATGGCTGCTTTTGACTGCCATGTTGTGCACAACTCCCACAGCCGTCTCACGTGATATTCTACTCTTCGGGCTGACATAGATTTTGCGTATGTAAGCAAATCTTGCTGTATTGAGCCAAATTCATATCTTTGTTGGGTTGACGTTGCGTTGGTCCGATCTCGGATGCGAAGATGTTATATTCGGTCCCAGCTTTAATCCTTTAGCAACTGATGTTTTTGGTTGTTGACGGGCTGTTTTTAATCTCGACGAAGAACAATCTGGAATTGAGAAAACTGAAAATTATTTTAATTAGTGTACCTGGAAAATTAAAAATGGTTATAGCTTATGAACTAGTAGTCCAGTCAACGAAGACTCAATTTTACAACATTACATTGATTTGTATTGACTCCCCTAAGGGTTACAAGGCTTCCGCTTCCCTACTCTGCTCCCTCTCCTCCCCTCTCTATCACCTTATCTTTTCTCACTACCTCTAGTTCCTTTATCCACTCTTCCCCCTTCCCCGTTTCGTCCATTATTTCCCTCATCCTTTCCCCTATTGATTTTCCTTCATCTCCGGCAGATCTGCATCTTTCTAATACATGTTCCCATGTCTCTTGTTCACCCTCACATATTCTGCACATTCTCTCCTCTTCCCTTTTTCAGTACCATCATTCTCTCACCTCATTCCCTGGCCTGACTCTTGCAATTCTCCTTGTTCTTTCTGTCTTTCAACCCGCTTTTAAATATTGTGGACTTACTTACTTACTTAAGGTGGCGCTACAGTCCGGGGTGGACCAGGGCCTCAACCAACAAGCTTCTTCCAGCCGGCTCGGTTTCTAGCTAGCTGTCTCCAGTTTCGCACGCCAAGTTGGTTGAGGTCCTCTTCCACTTGCGTGCGCCATCTTTTACGCTGTCCACCTCTACTGCGTTGTCCCACGGGGTTGGATTCGAAGACTTTCCGGGCCGGAGCATTGGTGTCCATTCGCTCTAGGTGACCCAGCCATCTTAGTCGTTGGCTTTTCACTTTTGAGGCTAGGTAAGTTTCGCTGTACAGCCCATACAGTTCGTGGTTGTATCTTCTTCTGTATTCCCCATCTATGCAGACGGGACCAAAAATCACGCGGAGAATTTTCCTCTCAAAACAGCGTAACGCGTTCTCATCCACCGTTAGCAGTGTCCATGTCTCTGCACCATACATCAGGACTAGGATGATAAGCGTCTTATACAGGGACAGTTTAGTTGCTCGAGAGAGGGCTTTGCTTCTCAATTGCCTTCTTAGCCCAAAGAAACAGCGATTGGCAAGAGTAATTCTTCGTTTGATCTCAGCACTGGTATCGTTCACTGAGTTTATAGCGGATCCTAGGTAGACAAAGTCTCTGACCACCTCAAAATTATAGCTGTCTATAGTGACGTTCTGTCCTAGACGTCGGTGTTGGGTGTCCTTTCTTGTTGACAGCATATATTTCGTTTTGCTTTCATTCACCGTTAAACCCATCTTCTTGGCTTCATTCTCAATACTCACAAAAGCACCACTGACATCACGCTTTGTTCGTCCGATTATGTCAATGTCGTCAGCGTAAGCAAGTAATTGGACGGACTTTTGAAAGATTGTGCCTCTAGTGTTGACGTGAGAGTTTTGCACTATTCTTTCAAGAACGATGTTGAAGAAATCGCATGACAGCGCGTCGCCTTGCCTAAAACCTTTTTTGACATCAAAGGTGTCGGTGAGGTCTTTGCTGACCTTGATGGAGCAGCGTGCATTCTCCATCGTCATCCTGCACAAACGGACGAGTTTGGCAGGGATGCCAAAACTAGACATTGCTCTATATAGCTCGTCTCTATAGATGCTGTCATACGCGGCCTTGAAATCGATGTTCAAAGGGTAGACATGTGCATTCAAGGGGACACAAGCGTCCACAAGCTTTGTTTCAAAGCGAACCTCTGTCTATCAACTCCTACTCTCACCTTCCCGCGGTGAACATCGGGTGCCTAGTACCTTTAACTGAAGATGGGGTTCCAATCCCTGTGGACGGTTTTTGGGGGCAGCAAACGAGAGAGGGGGGGAGGAGTGTTCCCACTAAGGCACTTCTCCTTCATCCAGGCGGCAGCGGAAGAATTCTCCAGATAGAATCAACGGTGGCGTCTACAGTTCCAGTTAGGTTGAACTACTTAGTGAACACCTTATACGGGCTACTACGACATATTCGTAGCTCAGGCCTATAAGGAGCGGTTAATCCGGCTCCCCGCCCTTGGAGTTATATTGTAAGGGTCTGGACCTCCAGGTTGGGGGTCGTGCCGTCTGGGTGACTTCCCGGCCACGTAAAGCTTTTTTAGTTGCGAAGCAACAACAAGCCTCTGATACGTTCACGTTCGGATTTACAAAATAAATGCAATAAATCATGCTCTCCGGGTTTTTATTTTATGTGGTAGGGGTGACCCCCATGCATAACATACTAAAAGTCCCCAACCCAGGACAACGAGCGGGGGATTTAAGGTCCCCTTTTGTAATTTTTCGTGAATATTTTAAAAACTAAGCGGAAAAGTGTACACTACAAATTGAAAGAATGTTAAATTTCCTACGAAAAAAATTTTATTCATATTTTCGGTAGGAGCAAGGTTAAGAAAGGTACGGGGACCAGAAAGTTTTAAACATTTGAAAAACAATGTTTTTGTCTTCTAAAATCAAAAACTTCGTTTGAAAACTCAAGATTAATTTAAAAAAATTGAAAAATTTTGTTAAGTGATTTTTTATTTTACGTTAAAAATCGAAAACTATATGGAAACTCCTTTTTTTAAATAATTTTTGTTTGGCAATTAAAATAAAACCAGGCCAGGAAAAATTAGTTCCGAGGTTGAAAAAATTTATTCATGAAATATTAAAATTGGAATCGACGCAGAATTGCAACTTCTATATCATATCCAAAGCCCCCAAAATCACCGCATTGGCTTTTTGTGTAGATGCATTTGAAAAGGTGCAGACAGGGAGAACTTTGTCGGTCTATCAAACTAAAATATTTTGTTTAGGTTACTAACCAAATGATACAATCATGCTTTAAGGGTAGTTTTTAACGCTGAATCTAATGAAACCAAATTCACAATGATACAACCACCCAAAAAAAAGTTTGTCCTTTTTATGTTAATGATGAATTTTTTTCAGGTACAACAGGTAAAATATTACCGAAAACCTTTGAAAATAAAGGTGTTATAATGAAACTTGGAATAAATGTTCCATTTGTCTTACGAACTAAGAATCAAGTCAGCCCTTAAAAATATTCATGGTGAAAGGGTGTTTTTTAAGGGGGGAGGGGAAGTGTAGAATGTTTACCATAACACCCACAAAAAAAAACTCTTATACACTCATGAAACTGCCTAAAAATATTAAATATGTCATGGCAACCAAGAATCAATATAGTCCACATAAATATATTTGTTCTGGGGGTTTTTTTTATTAAAGAGAGAGAGGAAGAAGTTGGAAGATTTCACGCCAAAATTTCGATTTGGTGTAATTGAAGCAAACAAAAATGTAATAAAAGCAAAATTAAAATTATACAAGCACCCTTATCGAAGTTATGGTCCATTTCAAGCAAAAACAAATGTTTGAAATCGTATCTTCCGTAGAACAGGTCAAAATGTAACCGTAACAAAAACACTATTAGACCAAAGATATTTGTATGGACTTGATTCTTGGTTGCTATGACAAAATTATTTTAACTAAAGTACCTGGAAAATTAAAAATGGTTATAGCATGAACTAGTCCCTGAACTCAGAGAAAAACTTCAGGTAAATAATAAACCTGAGCCTTGTTGAATTAACGAGATGCACAATCCCATACAAAGTTACTGACATTTCAGAAATTTACCTGATTTTCTTTTATTCAGTGAAAAATCAACCTGGTGGACTTTCTTGTCATATTCAGGTTGATTTAAGAAAATTCCCTGTTATTTTAACACTAAATTCTTCTAAAGAAGAAAATTTTAACAAGAATATAGTGTTAATTTTGGCCGAGGTTGTGTTTTTCTAACTATGTATGTTATGAATTTCTGCTTTACCACATATCAGGTTGAATTAACATTTAATGTGGTTATTTTCACCTGTTGTATTTTACCTGACCTCATGTTTAAAAAGCACTCTGCCAGTTCATTTCAACGTTACACCAGTGCTGAAACGTACACACACAGACAATTTAAGTAAAATGATTTGAATTTAACCGGGCCTCCTGTTAAAGAAGCAAACTGCCAGTATAATGACAAAAGCAACAACAAAAGAATGGACAAATTCATTCTTTTTTTCATTATAGTGGCAGCGTGTAAATCTGGCATTAGATACAGGGTTGATATAACATTGAAGCCTGTTGAATTAACTATAGGTTTTCAGGTTAAACTAACCAGATTTTCATGTTAAATTAACAGGGAATTGAATATTGTGTCATGTTAAGTTAACTTTATTTACAGGATTACATTGTTAAATTTACAAATCAGGTATCTGGTTAAACAGTTAACCTGATTTACCGAGTTGAAAAATAACAACCTGAAAATCAGGTATGATTGACCAGAAATTGGTTGATAATACCTGCTTTTTTCTCTGAGTGATGTATCAAGATTCAGTTGAATACTTTCTCTATATTCAGGAAGCATCATACAATAGTTAGGTGCCAGTTATAGCTATCATTGAAATTCATCATTGAAAACTTTAATGATTGATTTTGAGACGTTTGGAAAGCAAAATCAATTATTATTTTGATGGACGATTAATGCTCAAGACTTAATAAATATTTCTATTTCATTAAAATTTTCAATGAAGAATTTCAATGATAGCTATAACTGGCCTCTTATCTGGTGGTTGTTGAGGGTGCTGACAACACCATTCCACTCAAGTGGAGTGTTTTTTCTCCAAGTCCAAACTGCATATCCAAAAAGATGTTGTTAGTGGTGCAAATCCCTTTCGGCTTCCAAAGAATAAGTACTTCAAGGAGTTTTCTGCCTGCCTACGCTCTTGCTACGGACACTGTTTAGAGTATTGAGAATTAAAAGAAAATAAATACACACTCTTAAGAGGTTATTCCCTTTGAATACGGCTTTGATTTCATTTAATTACACTGGTCAACACAAGTTTTGTGCCTGGGTTCTGCATATGGTTTTCTTATTCTTTACATATTACATATTAATTAAAAAATAGTCTTGTTAACTATATCCAATAAGATTAGAAATCCTAATCATTAAACTGGAAGTTTTTTTTTGCCCAGGGCCAGGCATAGTTTTCTATATAAGAAGTTTTTATAATACAAATTCTATTGTATTACTGAAATAAATCAGCCAAGTAGAAGACTTACAGCCCTATTATTGACACGATTCAAAACTAGTTTTAATGTAAAACTAGTTTTATAGGGATTTCGAGTGGTAGGTTTTGAACATATTGGTATTATTAAAACAAAAATTGACATCTAAAGCTCTGATTTCGAGTTTTAGATGTCCATTTTTGTTTGAATAATACCAATATGTTCATAACCTGAAACTCAAAACCTCTATAGAACTAGTTCAAACGCAAAACTAGTTTTGAAATATGTCAATAACATGGCTGTTAGCATTTAGGATTGGACTTGTCGAATTATTGATTCAACATAGCTCTGTATGGCTTTTAGTCCTACAAATTGGCGTTTCGTTCGGCTTATTCACTTGAACTCATCAGTGACATAGTGAGGGCTTTGTCTTTGAACTTTATACAAATTGCGTATGACAAAGCCCTCACTATGTCACTGATGAGTTCAAGTGAATAAGCCGAACGAAATGCCAATTTCTAGGACTAAAGGCCATAAAAAGCAATTTTGAATCAAAAAATAGTCTTGTTTGAAAAAGTTTGCTTTTGTAGGCAGGAGCACATTATTAGAAAATTCATGAAAATGTGCTTTGTTAGAATTAATTTAAATAGATATTTTAAGATATAAGACTAAGATACACCAAAACGCTAGAGTGTGTAGGCTGGTTTGAAACCAAAAAAAAACATATGAGAAGGGGTGCCTATGTTCCCCGGTTTAGGCAGTAGGGGTAATTTTCTTTGAAAATTTACTTAAACTAGAAAAGAAATATTAAAAAACAATGGCAACACCAAAGAGATGGTATATTTTTCTTTTTAAGTTAGGATTATTTAATTAAGTTTTTAAATTAAGTCATTTCCATCAATAGTTTTTTTTTAAATCAATTTTCAAACTCAGAATTTTGAAAAAAAAATCTTTATAATAATTTTTCTTAAATTAAAATTTCCTTAATTTTACGTGAAAAAGTTAGTTTTTTGTTTCCAATATTCAATGCATTCACCAATCTTAAGTTAGAGTTTAAAAACCAGATGGTTGTATGTATTTGAATTTTTGATCAAATTGAAAATAACAAAAACTCCTTTTTTCTTCATTTTTTTTGTTTAATGTTTGGTACCAACATTAAAACGGTAATTGTTGTCAACAAACATACTAATTTTGGGAGGATGTGGGCATTGGCGTAGGAAGGAATTTTTTCTAAGGTGGGCAACCAGTCCAAACCATACCTAATCATTAAAAAATTTTTCGGTGAAAATGATTTCCCAATAAGTATGTATATATTTGCCCTTGACCATTTTATGAATTCCCGAATTTGTTCAAAAGAGATCTAATTAATGAAGCCGACAACGACGTCAACAGTAAAGCAAATTAACAGTCATTAGAAGTGCTACCAAACTCAACTCTGCTCTCTGCAACAAAGTCTTACGATGCATCTACAATACTACAATAAATATTGCTTGGAAAAATATATTTAACAATAGGCATATTGCCCATAGCAGCAAATACAAAGTATTTGAATCGGTAGCTGAGTCAACATTTATGTATGCAGCCCAAGTGTGGGGTAGTAAGAAATATGATACCACTGAAAAACTCCTACGATTTTATATAAAAAGGTTATTTCGCCTACCCCCAAACGCTCCAAACTACATGCTGATGCTAGAAACCGGTATCTCTCCTCTATTTATAAAAACCCTTAAATTGCAAGTTTACTACATATGTAATGTCTTTAAGATGTCTGATGAGCGCCTCCCTAAAAAAGCAGCATAAAAGGCAGTAAATAGTAGATCGAGTAGGTTTAAAGATTGGATAGAGCTAGAGGAAGAAGCTAATATCGATCTTACACCAGATGAATATTTAATGTGGAAACCCTCTCTATATATCAGATGATATCGATTAAGATTAGGATTCGCAGCTGAAGCAAAAGAATCCATCTACAGAATGTCATATAGCAAGCTGAACTACAACCTAAACCATCGAAATTACTTCCGTGATGACTACACGACTGATCAAATATCAATGATATTTAGATTAAGAGGCGAACTCCTCAATCTCAACTTCATTCCGCATCGTGAAGAGTTGCCTTTGCAGTGTGAATTGTGTAATATGGGCGAAATAGAGAACATTTTTCACTTTATGGGTAGGTGTCCGGTTCTGCGAGAAACAAGAAGATATATTTTTGGATGCGATTTTCTCTCAGAAGAGCTTACGATACGTCTTCTTAATGAAATAGAAGTTCCTAAACCGTACAAATATTGTAAAATAGTATTAGCTTATAGAAACAGAATGAATGGAAATTTTTAAAAAGTTTTGTAAAATGAAAAATTTTGTTAAATTTGTCAATCAGGCAGACGGCAAATAGCCATGCTTTATTATTGTAAAATGTATATGTAGTAGGTACTATAATTTATAGAAATAAAATCTAATCAATCTATCTATCTATCCATGACCTTAGTCGAAAAAAGAGTTACACGGTCGTATTTAGCTGTCCTACTCCAAAAAGTTCTTTAAAAACATTGTTCACCGTTGTTCTAAAGTTATCTTACTTGGAAAACGGCATCGGTTTTCTAATATTTGACGAACTTTGCATTTTATTTAATTAAACAAAGCATATTTCCAACTAACCGTCTAACAAATTTAAATTCAGAGTATAAACATTATTCAATTTGATTTTTCTTTAAAACAGAGCTTGTCGTTTGAGTCATTTATTGAAAAGAAAAATAAATTTTTCCACTAAAACTTTGATCGCATTTTGAAAAGAAACTTCAAAATATGAAATTAAATACTGGACCATTAAAAACAAATCAAAGCTGCATTAAAAAAATAAAAAAAAACTTGATTAAAAAATCTACCTGGGTACAAATTATAATATTCATACAACAGCGTAAAGTCGTCGTAAACATTGTAACCTTTTAAACTTCGTAATTCTGTCACAATTTGTATGGAGAATTTGACAGATTTACGAAGTTTACAACTTTACGATGTTTACGACGAGTTTACGCTGTTGCATGAATACCCTTAATATTTATTTTCCAACAATTTTCGGTTTCGATATGGGATTCCAAATCAAGTGTTGCTTTCGCCACAACTGTTGCTGGAAAGTAAATTGGAGGCCAAACAAAACAGCTATAATGAAAGTAAATTTGTTTTTCCTGACGTCTCCTTTTTGATACTCGTATAGTTTTTAAAGGAATCTCATACTTTTGTGAAAATTTTTCTATTTCAAACCAAATTTTAAAATCATTCCTTAATGTTTCAAAAGTATGGACTGTTAGTCAGGTCAAATGATAGTTTGAAGTGGAAAGTTTTGGTGTAATTATTTTTAGTCGCTCTCTTTATGTTTTTGGGGTTGCTGAACACGAATATGAAGTTGTCCAACAAAATTTTTTACGGCAAATATGAGAATTCATCAAAAAACGTCGAAAATTTCGACATTTTTTGTCTTTTTTCCTTATTGCTCAAAAATTATTTTTTGTTTGTAAAAAGCGCTTATGCAGAAATAAAGACGATAAAATTACCTACAATCTATACTCATATTGTTTTTTTTTACGACTTATGGTTTCTGCGGAAACAGTCGTTGAAAAACAGACCAAAATCCGGCATTTTAAAAAAATTGCATGAACGATTTTTGTTTGTATTGTTTTCTTCATTACATGAAAAGTAGATATATTATATATTATTCTCATTTTCTAATTGCAGTTGTCTAAAAGTATTATATTGCAGTGTTTAAGTGTTTAAGTTTCAGTATTCCAAAGAGTCAAAATGTCCACTGAAAAGTTTTTTATTTGTGACAAGGATTTGAGTAATGGTGCAGTAAAAGTGGTGAAAGAAAAAGCAATTAAAACGCTCCTTCAAGCCAGCAAGAAGAGAAAAAACAGAAAGGGAGCTTCTTTGGCAGGTAAGAAATCAGTGGAAGTGCATACATCGGCTCACTTGAAGAAAGCTGATAAACCATCAAGCACTCCCCTCCTAAATTGTCTGTGGAGTATACGTATTCTTGATGATTACTCAAGGTCGTAACAACGTTTATTTCCAGCTGAACGTAATTTGGTTCATCAGGTGACAAAAATTGAAATGAAAGATTCAGTTTTGATTCAAAATAGCTTTTTATGGCCTTTAGTCCTACAAATTGGCGTTTCGTCCGGCTTACTCACTTGGAGTCATCAGTGACATAGTGATGGCCTTGACATCACTTTGTATTAAGTTCAGTTTAACATACATGGAGTTTTTAGCAAAAAACCACTGTAAACTATACAACAAGATTAGAATTCTTAATCATTAAGCTGGAAAAATTTTCCAAGATTAGAATTCCTAATCATTAAGCGTATGATATACTTAAATGCGTATGACAAGGCCCTCACTATGTCACTGAAGCTCCCTTTCCGTCTTTTCTCTTCTTGCTGGCTTGAAGGAGCGTTTTAATTGCACTTTTACTGCATCAATACTCAAATCTTTGTCACAAATAAAACACTTTTCAATGCAAATTTTTACTGTTTGGAATACTGAAACTAAGCCACTTAACCACTGCAATATAATAGGTTAGGTTAGGTAGAAGGGCTGACAGTTGATCTCGTTACCGTCACACTTAGATCTATGTAGATCCGTTGTGATACCCTAGGAAATTGTATTCCACTTAATGTAAAAACCTATGTGTTCTGTTAGCAGTCAAGCCATTTAGAGGCGTTGATGAAATTCAGAAGGCTATTAGCCGAAGTTCCAGAAAGTTCCTCTAGGTCATTATAGAAATAATTTCCTAGGTGTTTCTTTCTTAAATGACAGAGTGCTGGGCAGTGGCAAAGGAAGTGTGAGGTATCCTCATGTGCTTCTTCGTCACTGCATCCTCTGCAAAGGTCATCAGTACTGAGCCTCATTTTCTTTTTATGGTATCTCAGTAGGTTGTGTCCGGTGATTATGCTGACAAGGGAACGGAGATGTTTCTTGTTCATTTGCATAATTTTGTCTGTTCTCTGCTTATTGAAATTTGGCCATAACTTTCTAGTTGTGGCGCATGTTTCGAGCAGATTCCATCTTTCATTGGTTTTTTCTAATATTTTGTTACCAATTTCCTGTTTGATGCTACAGGTTGGTACTTTGATATTTTGTTCGGCTTGACTTGAATCAAGCGACGAACCCGTTCTCGCCAGCTCATCAGCTCTCTCGTTTCCCTGTACATCACTGTGACCGGGAACCCAGCAGAGTCTAATGTTATGCTGCATGCCAAGAACCCTAAGCTCTTCGCGACAGCAAGTCACAAGCTTCGAATGTATCTCGGTGGCAGAAATTGCTTTTATTGCTGCTTGGCTATCAATAAAGAGGGTGATATCAGCTCGTGGTATCGCCATCATTGATATTTGCGTAGCTGCTTTTGTCACTGCCAAGACCTCGGCTTGGAAGACGCTGCAAAAGTCCGGAAGTCTGAAGGAGCTAGCTAGTCCCAGAGTTTCCGAGAAAATTCCTGCACCAACTCCAGTGTCCATCTTTGAACCATCGGTGAAGACAGTTATCGTAGATGCATTACTGAAAGGTTGGTTGTTTTCCCACTCCTCTCTATTAGGAAAAGAGGTAGTGAAGGGTCTGTTGAAATTTAAATAGGGTGTTGTGTAGTCTGTGCAAACATTATTTCCCACATATCTCTGCAGAATCTGAGTATGGCCCGATGTGCTTTGCTTCCAGCATTTAGTCTGGCTTAGGCGCAGGGCACTGTATGCTGCAGATTCTTGCACGAATAGATCTAGGGGTCTCAAGTTGAGTATCGCTTCCAGTCCCGCTGTGGGAGTGGTTTTCAACGCCCCCGTAATACCTACGCATGCTAATCTTTGAACTTTTGTCAAGGTTTTCAGGTTTGTTGCTTTCTCAGTCGCGTTCCACCAAACTAAATTACCGTAGGTAAGTATCGGTCTAACTATTGCCGTGTACATCCACCTGATAATTTTTGGATTGGGTCCCCAGGATTTTCCAAATATCCTGTTGCAGGAATAGAACGCAACCATAGCTTTCTTTGCTCTCTCTTTAGTGTTGAGACTCCAGTTCAGTTTCTTATCAAGGATCACACCCAAGTATTTGGCTTGATCCGAGATTTTGAGTGGAGTCCCTGCAATTGATGGTAATCTAAACATTGGTATTTTTCTTCTGTTAGTGAAGAGAACCAATTCAGTTTTCAATGGATTAACCATTAGACCACAATTCTTTGCCCATGTGTTGACCTTTGACAGGGCATATTCTATTTGTTCACTAATAGTGGATGGGAATTTACCTGTCGCAAGTAGTACTAGGTCATCTGCATAAGCTACTACTTTGACTCCACTATATTTTAATTTCACAAGAATTTCGTTCATAACTAGAATCCAAAGAAGCGGAGAAAGCACCCCTCCCTGGGGTGTTCCTCTGGATGTGGATACTTTTAAACGTGAATCTCCAAGTTCTGTATTAATATGCCTGTTTTTTAACATGCACATAGTCCAATTTATAATTGAGTTTTCTATATTCAGCTCTACAAGGGCTCTCTTAACTGCATCGTTGTCCACATTATTGAAAGCTCCTTCAATATCTAGAAAGGCAGCAAGAGTGTATTCCTTGTCTTTGAGAGTTTTTTCAATTGTATTAACAACACAGTGAAGTGCAGTTTCTACGCTTTTGCCTTTCGTATAGGCATGCTGCATTGGAGAAATTACCTCCGGGTTCAGTGAGCTGCGAATATAGATGTCCAACAATCTCTCGAAAGTCTTAAGAGTAAACGACGTGAGACTGATTGGTCTATAGTCTTTAGCTTCCGTGTGGCTGGGTTTACCAGCCTTCGGGATAAATACAACCTTGACTTCACGCCATGCTTTAGGTACATATCCCCATCTGAGGCTACTTGAGAATATGTTTTTCAGGTGTGAATTAATGAGGTTTTCACTTTTTTGTAACATCATTGGAAAGATGCCATCTAGTCCCGGGGATTTGTAAGGGGAGAAAGAGTTTATTGCCCATTTAATCTTGTCTTCCGTTACAATGTCCGACGGTGTTCTGTGCTGTGTAAATATCTCAGTTTCCCGGTTATAGCTTGGGTTAGAGCTACACCCGGGAAAGTGAGCATTAACTAAGAGTTTTAGAGTTTCACTGCATGATTCTGTCCAGCGACCACTTGGTTCTTTTAAGGAACCTAAGGTAGATGGCTCTTTGGAGAGAATTTTCCTTAGTCTAGCTGATTCATTGGTGCCTTCTATTTCATCACAAAAGGTTCTCCACGAGCTGCGTTTCGCTCGCTGTGTTTCAGCTTTGAATTTTCTTTGACTGGATTTGTAGATCTCCCAGTCGATGTCTGATCTGGTGCGCTTGGCGACATTGAAAAGTCGCCTCGTTTCTTTCCTAATGTCGCCCAGTTCTATTGTCCACCAAGGTGGTTTTTTGTTGCCTTTTTTACCTGGTTTTAATGGACATCCTTTGACAAAAGCATTGCTGAGTATTTCTGTGAATTTCTCGGCAGCTTTGTCTAAGTTCTCAGGATTATCAATTGCATTGGTATTAAGCAATTTGATTTCATTCTCTACTTCCCCATTAAAAATATCCCAGTTAGTTTTTCTGAAGTTTCTAAAAGGTTTTCGAGAGTTTGTTGTACTAAGTATAAAGAATTCAATTAACCTGTGATCGGAAAAAGATTCTGTGGAAGCCCATCGCGCTCCAACTTTATCGCAGTTTGGTCTAGGTTACTGTATGTGGATAGAAGAAAGAGATTAATCTGTTTTCTAGCTACAATACATGTTCTATAATTACTGTTGGTACCTGTGTTAGAGGATTTAAACAGTGTAAGTCCTTTTGAGTGGAGCCCCCTAATTCTGCCGCCTGATATCCAGGGTTCTTGAATTAGGGCAATGTCTATTTGTCTACTCTCCATGAGGTAGACCAGGTTGGCGCTGGCAGCTTTACTATGATGAAGATTTATTTGTAAAAATTTCATGATAAGTTATTAACTACCACCTCCTTATTTACCTGTTTTTTCTTATTGGCTATGAACCTAAGCTTGCATCGGTTTGTACCAACGCGCACTTTGTAGCCAATTTTCCACAGAAGTGGCATCAATTTGTGGCTTAGACTCACAATCACTTCGGTGCCATCTTTGGTTGGTTCGTTAACCTGAACAACCTCCCAATTCTGGCTGAGTTGTTCGGTGTTCAGGGACTTGAGGTTCCGCTCTATCCGGTCTCTTGGTATCACGGGTCCCTTAAGTGTCAGCACTGCCTTTGGCCTGCTCAGTTCGCTGATTTCCTTCTTACTAATAAGTCGAAGGTCAGCGTTCGGCCAAGGAGCTTCGGTCTTCTCGATGAACTCTCGGAGCCATGTGAGAGTGTTACCGTCTTCACATGTCATCACCTTGAATCCGTGGACAGTGCTGAGGCTACCGAAGAGTGGCGGAGGCCTATTCTTGACGATAGCCTCGTTTACCCCGTCCAGAATTCTTAGTTCTATCAATTGCCATTGATCATCCGTCAGTTTCCTTGAAGGGTTGCCAAAGTCTGCAATCGCAGTCTGTTGGACCTCCATGGTCACCCGGGAGAATTTGGCTTTCTTCTTCTTGTTCCCCGGTGAGGGAACAGCTGGTGACGTAGTGTCGTCGTGCCTAGCTCTTTTGGAACCACTCGCAGTTGGGCGAGAGATAGGCGGAGGCAAGAGGCCGTCCTTTCCTACCTTCACCTTTCCTTGAGCAGTCCTCAAGTTCGGCTCGTCCTGAGTCAGTCTGTCCGTACATGTATTATCCGTCCGTGACGGATTGTCGTCTGGCCTAGCTTGGTTGGACGTACTCGCAGTTGGGTGAGAGCCAGGCGGAGGCAAGAGGCCTTCCTTTCCCTTCTTCACCGCCACTTGAGCAGTCTTCAAGTTCGGCTTGTCCTTGGTTCGTCTGTCCGTACCCGTGCTTAATGTCGTGGTCGATAGTCTCTGAGTGGATCTATCCAGGGCTAGCTTTTCCTTGGCCGTTAAGGATTCAGGATTCCTTTTGCCTAGCCGCCGGATAATCCTCTCAGCGTTCCGATTTTGCCTGCGGAATATTTGTTTATCGTCCAGGAGACCTTTCACCTTGCGCTTACGACGCTCAGCTCGGGCCTCCAAAACAGTCTTCACGGAGTCCATTGTTGAGTCGGTCGGTTTGCAATCCCCTGGCTGAGAAGAGGTGGACGCATCCGGACTACATTCAGGGTTCTGAGCCCGAAGGCGATCCGAGTGCGACTCCTCTAACTCATCCACTCCCGTGGTTACCTCCCCACCTTCCAGGCCCGTTGGAGCAATATGCACCGCGCAACGGCTGGTTGATGGTTTGGATGGACCAGGAGCTGGTTCATGCATCTTGTCTTTTGTCGTGTCAGTATTTGCATGCACAGCTGATAAGGCCGTCCCTTTCCTTACCTGGGATTTACCAGCAGGGGGTTTGGGTGGTCCCATCAGCGTGTCCGCGTTTTTGTCTTTCACCGAAGTAGCCTTCGCCGGTGTTAGGATCAGAGGCCCAACTTCCATTGCAGACTCCTTCTGTAGAAGCGCACGTGCGCTATGCAGTCGTTTGCGTTCCAGTTCCGTAAGTTCTTCCCAACTCCTTGTGCCAAGTCGTTCAATCACTCTTCTACAGTTGCGGTATTTACTCCGCACTGAAGAAGTTGAAAGCCGTGAGATGTTGGAGCTGGCAACAGAACAGGAGTCACTGATGTCGTCAGTGTCAACCGTTATGATGCTGGCCCCATCATCCACACCGAGATTGGCAAAGGGGTTGAGAAGAAGGTCTTCCTCTTCCTCAGTCATGTCCGTTTTTGTGTCGTTCTTGTCTTTATTGGTGTTTTTTGTCACTGGCGACTTCTCCCCTCGTTCGTTTCGAGGGGCCAAGCCCACGCCGGCAGCCGCGACTTCTACCGACGGTTTAGCGTATATCCCCGCTAGTTTTTTTTTCTGTTTTGTGTGTCTTGTCCATGGTTTTTACGTTGTGGGTTCCTCTTAGTTGGCCTAGAATCCTCAGCTGTCCAGCTGCGGATCTCCTGATCAGTCTAGTCCGTGATGTATTGTCGTCTAGCCTAGCTTGGTTGAACGTACTCGCAGTTCGGTGAGAACCAGGCGGAGGCAAGAGGCCGTCCTTTCCTTTCTTCACCTTCCCTTGAGCAGTCATCAAGTTTGGCTCGTCCTGAGTGTGTCAGTTTCCGTAGTTACCGTCCGTGACGGATTTTCGTCTGGCCTAGCTTGGTTGGACGTATTCGCAGTTGGGTGAGAGCCAGGCGGAGGCAAGAGGCCATCCTTTCCTTTCTTCACCTTTCCTTGAATAGCCCTCAAGTTCGGCTCGTCCTGAGTTTGTCCGTATTCGTATAAACCGTCCGTAACGTAATGTCGGCCTTGCTTGGTTGAACGTACTCGCAAATGGGCGAGAGCCAGGCGGAGGCAAGAGGCCATCCTTTCCTTTCTTCACCTTTCCTTGAGCAGTCCTCAAGTTCGGCTCGTCCTGAGTGTGTCAGTATTTACCGTCCGTGACGGATTTTCGTCTTGCCTAGCTTGGTTGGACATACTCGCAGTTGGGTGAGAGCCAGGCGGAGGCAAGAGGCCATCCTTTCCTTTCTTCACCTTTCCTTGAATAGCCCTCAAGTTCGGCTCGTCCTGAGTTTGTCCGTACTCGTATAAACCGTCCGTAACGTAATGTCGGCCTAGCTTGGTTGAACGTACTCGCAGTTGGGCGAGAGCCAGGCGGAGGCAAGAGGCCATCCTTTCCTTTCTTCACCTTTCCTTGAGCAGTCCTCAAGTTCGGCTCGTCGTGAGTTTGTCCGTACTCGTATAAACCGTCCGTAACGTAATGTCGGCCTAGCTTGGTTGAACGTACTCGCAGTTGGGTGAGAGCGAGGCGGAGGCAAGAGGCCGTCCTTTCCTTTCTTCACCTTTCCTTGAGCAGTCCTCAAGTTCGGCTCGTCGTGAGTCTGTCCGTATTCGTGTTAACCGTCTTCAAGCAGATCTAAGAAATTCACAGCTGGCCAGCTGAAAACCTAAACGTAAGCCTCCCCACCACTACAAGGTGGAAACCCGTCGAGGAGGGTTTATATAATACAATAACATATTGTAATGACTTTCCAAATTTGAACTATAACGACTCCGAAAAGCAAACAAACGAACACAATAAAGCTTACGGTCGCAGTGCAAACATACCCTTAGTAGCTATAATTATAGCAACTCTCAAACGAAGGAAGCGCCATCTGCCGGATTATAGCAGATTTACCAGCTGTCAAATAAAAGCTTTTGGAAGGGAAATTATTGGGAAATTTCCCCTACGGAAAGCTCTGGAAGCAGAGACCAGAACGTTCTCCTTATTTCGAGAGTTTGGAAAACAAGTATAAAAGGCACAGGTTTGAACGGCAGCGACACAGTTTGTTTTTAATCGTGAATGAATAAAGTTGAATGTAATAAAAGTGAAAAGTATAGTTTGTGAATTAATTTCAGTGGTGAATAATAAATCGTTTGTTTGTAGTAAGAAAAGTAAAGTGTTTTATTTTGTGAAATAAGTAAGTGGACGATTTAAATAAAGTAAATAAGTTTTATTAACGAACCTGAGAAAATATTACATTTGTGTCAGAAGTGGGATAAAACTTATTTTATTTGTGCACTCAGTAAATTTATTGTGTGAAAAGTGAAAAACAAAAAAGACAATGGGTAAATCTTTGAATGATTTAAATTTAGTGGAACTAAAGGCAGAACTGAATAAACGAGATCTTCCTACTGCTGGAACAAAGAATGATCTTATAATTCGTCTGCAAGAAGATTTAAGAAGATGTGGAAAAAACCCGGACACGTTTATATTCGACATTGAAATGGAAGAACAGCAAGAGCAAGTAAGTACATCGGGCATGACCAATATGCTGTCTCAGCTGCTTGCAAAATTTGATAGTCAGGAAAAGAATCTTCTCGAACGTTTCGAACAACAAAGCCAAGAACAACGGAGTGAACAAAAGAATCTTCTCGAACGTTTCGAACAACAAAGTCAAGAGCAGAAGAATCTTCTAGAACAACAAAGCCAAGAACAACGGAGTGAACAAAAGAATCTTCTCGAACGATTCGAGCAACAAAGCCAAGAACAAAAGTGTCTGCTGGAAAAACAGACAAACATGCTCGAATGTAAGTTAGATGCCTTTGACAGTAGAATTGTTGCCCTTGACGAGCGTGTCGATAAGCAATTTTCTTCTATCGATAAACAATTGTTAACTCTCGATCAACAATTGTCTAATGTCGATAAGCAATTGTCGACAGTAGAAGCAAAGTTCGAAGATAAAATCAAATCCATTACAAAGGAATTAGATAAAGTAAAGAAAATGAAGGTTCGAGAAAGTTCTGGCGACTGTCCGAAGAAAAAAGAGATGCATCCACCAACCTTCGATGGGCAAACTTCTTGGTCAATCTACAAGAAGCAGTTTGAGGCAGCCGCAGCAATAAATGGCTGGGATGAGGAAGACAAATGCATAGCTCTAACGCTTGCCCTCAGAGGACCTGCTGCTGAGCTGTTACAAAGCATACCAGCAAATAAAAATCGCAACTTCAGTGCTCTTGTTCAGGCCATTGACAAACGTTTTGGAGATGGCCATATGCAAGAAGTCTTCCGTGTTCAACTCAATACTAGAATCCATAAAAGGGGAGAAACTCTGCAACAGCTTCAAGCAGACATCGAACGATTGGCACATCTGGCATATCCAGCTGCAGGAGATGAAATCATCAACCAACTCGCAACAGAAGCCTTTGTTCGTGCTGTATCTGACATCAACCTTCAGCGAGCAATTCGAACTGCTGGCAAACGCACGCTTCCTGAAGCACTAGCATTCGCCCTCACAATGGAAGCAGCAGAACAGGCTTCTCAAGGAGTTCATCGGTTGAGAGAACTAGGAGTTGAGGAGTGTTCTTGCAAGAGAACTGCGTTCCAAAGAAACCAGCGGGATGGACTTGCTCGATGCTGGAACTGTAACAAGGTCGGACATCTTCAACGCCAGTGCAGACTGCCACCTAGAAAACCTCCATGTTGGAATTGCAACAGGACTGGGCATCTGCAAAGCCAGTGCAGATTGCCACCTAGAAGACCATGGAAACCAGACTACAAGCATTGCACGCATGAAAAAGAAAAGGAAGTTGTTTCCATCCAGCGACTGAGAGCCTATCCCATTTACGATTGGAATAAAAGGAAAATGAGGCCTGCGCAAAAAGATGGCTCGGGAAGCGATATATATCGCTCAAAAGTGACTCCGCTGCAGTTAACTCCTACTCGGCGAAAGGGTGACGAGCGTGATTCCAGAGACAACTACAAAGTTGGAGCGGACGGATTTCAAGTGTGCATGGATGTCAGCCATTTCAAGCCAAATGAGTTAATGGTCAAAACTGTTGGCAACAGCGTGGTAGTGGAAGGTAATCATGAACGTGAAGATGAACATGGCTACATAAGTCGTCAGTTTGTACGGAAGTACCAGCTACCAAAGGGGTACGATGCCAAAGATGTCATCTCAACGGTTTCAATGGACGGTATCCTGACAATCAAAACTCAGCAGAAGGCATTGAAGAACAACGAAAGGATAGTGCAAATTCAACAGACTGGCCCCATGAATCGGAGTGATAAGGGAAATGAAGAAGAAAGGCTGAGTGACGTTCATGAAAGAACAAGGGCAAATATGAAGCCATCAAGTGGTCGGATGAAAAAGCGATACGACACAAAAGCAACAAAGACAGGATTCCAAGCGGGAGACCTTGTTTGGTTTTATAATTCCCAGCGTGCGTCGGAGGGGAATGTCACTGAAACTACAACAAAATTGGGAAGGCCCTTATACTGTTGTAACACGAGTAAACGATGGCGTCTACCGCATTCGGAGAGGATTAAGAGGCAAAATAAAAGTAGTTAACATCGACCATTTACATCGTTGTAATGGTGAAGGAAGTGATGGATTTGCTCGGGACGATCAATCCTAAGAGGGGGGCAGTGTAATGACTTTCCAAATTTGAACTATAACGACTCCGAAAAGCAAACAAACGAACACAATAAAGCTTACAATCGCAGTGGGAGGAGTGAGCTAGCGAGTGGAAGTGTCATAGAGTTGCTCTTAGATTCATTAAAGAAAAAAGCATTAAAAGTCGGAGTTTTGGAATAACAAATAGTGAAATATGATAGAGTTGTGTGCTGGCAAAATTCGGCTTTGAAATAAATTGTGGTGATCTTGGCAAAACTGGGCAAAATATAGATTTTTTTAATTTGAATTGTGAGAAACGAAGAGATAAAGTTCAACATAAGCGGTGGAAAGCTTTTAATTGTTTGTATTCACCAACGCTCTGTTCATCATACGTATGTATTTTATAAGCTTTATTTGTATTAAATAAATTTAAATGCAAATATAAAACAAATACTCCTGAACTCAGCACGGTAAAATATATCCCGCACATATTCCTACACTACCTATCTCCTTCTAATCAACACGTTTAAATTTGCTTTTGAATCTTAAGTTGGGCTTTCACCTCGTCTGACTGCTTAGTTGGTACAACAACCCAATTGGTGTGCTCAGTTAATAGAACAACCTGATCTTTTTTGCCGAAAAGTTTAATTAGAATTTCACCACATGAATGAAAATTTGAATTTGAATTTGAAAAGAACGTTAGGTGAAATATCCCCCGAATCAGAGAGTACATCGTTGAAAAAATCCTGTTCCGCCGATAAAATGTCCGAAACATCCGTTATGAGTAGTCTTATTGGAGAAATGAGTAAACTACTAGATGAAAAACTCAAAGATATAGCTACAAAGGATGACATAAAGGGTATTAAGACACAAGTCGCTGCTCTAGAACAAGAAAACAGACAACTAAGGGAAGAAATTGAAAAACTGAAATCAAACGATAATGCCATTGAAAAAAGATTGGAAGAAGCAGAAGAGTTCTCCAAAAGGCTAAACATCGTGGTAAAAGGGTTAGGAGCAGATAATGTGGAGGAAGCTAAGCAGCAATTCCAACAGGTGTGCCAATCTACCCTCAAAGTTGCCGTTAAAACCAACAGTGCTAGAAAAATTAGTACTGCAAACCATCAGGGTAACTCATCTTATATCTTCGAACTTTCGAGTGTGAATGATGTAAGCTCGGTATTGTCGTCAACAGTTCAGCTAAAAAATACCCAAATATCCATCAACAAAGATTTAACATGGAGCGAGAGAAATGAAAGATATCACCTCCGCCACATAAGAAGGTGCCTGCTGAAATCTGATCGAAACCTTAACATCGAAATTAAGCGTTGGACTCTCATAGCCGAAGGACGTCGTTTTAAGTGTAACAAAACTGGTTCAATCACAGCATTTAACGAAGCAGATAGAGACTACTTAACAGACCTCCTGATGAAAACGGATTGCAACTACTCGGTTAACGTGGCACAAATTCAAAAAAAGAGCAACAGTATTAATCTAAATTAGCAACCCATCGCCTGTCAGGTTTTAGTTTATAATATAGCTGGACTTGTAAACAAAACACTATTATGTAATTTTTTTAATTTTATATGCAAATTTCAATTTTTTTTTCTATTTGAAACCTTTGTTATGTCTGAAAATATTAAAAACTATGAAAAATATTTTATTGGATTTAAACTGATTTGGATTCCGGCAACAAAAAATCGCAACTTTGGGAGAGCAAGTGGGGGATGTTTATATGGATACAAGAAGGACATCGAAATTACTCACCAACTTAAATTTATTACCTGCAATGAAACAACTATACTACAAGCTACGTTCAGTGGAACAAGAATACATTTGGTGCCTGTATATCTCAACTGTAATCATTCGAGAACAGATTTTGACAAACTTAAGGCTTTTTTTTGTGAAACTGATCTCGATAATTTCATCCTCGTTGGTGATATGAACGTTAGGACTGGAACAAGAGGATCAGTTGATGCCAGCCCTTCAGCTTTAACATCAATAGCAGAAACAAGATGTTCAAAAGATATGACCTGTGACGCTAACTGCAACATATTTCTGGAACTTCTTGAGGACATTGGTGCTTTTATTTTAAATGGGAGGAGTATTAATGATAGAAATGGTGAGTTTACATTTGTCAGTAGCAGGGGCTCTTCTGTTATAGATTATTGCTGCCCATCATACGGAACAGCTCACTTAGTCGATGACTTCATCGTAGGGAGCGAAACTTTTTCCGATCACATGCCAATCACCTTTTCCTTAAAGTCCTTACAAGCACATCCAATTCAAGCCATCAGTACAAATCACCTTCCTCGTCTTAAATGGATAGATAATAGATGTCACACCTATGTTCGAAGTCTTGAATCAGCCATTGAAAACAGGATGTTAACATCTATTTCGATTGAAAATCGTTGCAACGAAATAAAAGAATGCATTTACGAAGCCAACGGAGGTGTTCGTTGCCAACCACTGAAGTTTGAACCAAAGAACCCCTGGTTTGATCTTGCATGTAATATAGCCCGTAAAGCTACCTTTAGACACCTTCAAAACTTTAGAAAATTCAATCTTGACGTGTTTCGAATCAAATACGTTTCTGCTAAAAAACATTACAAAAACCTATGTAAAACGAAAAAACGTCACTACTATCAGCAAATCGTCACAAAACTTCATACGGTGAGCACAACAAAGGAATGGTGGAAAATTGCGAAAGAGATTCGTGGAGATTCACCCAATTCAAAATCTCATTTAACGGCTGAAGACTTTAAAACTCACTTCCAAAACTCTCTATCAGAAACAGCGGATTCAACTACAGTATCATATCCTGAATCACTAGTGATTAATACGACACAACTGGATTGCCATATTGAGATGGACGAAATTCTTGTAGCAATAAAAAATTCGAAAAATCATAAAGCTCCTGGTATAGACGGAATACCATATGAATTTTATAAAAACGCTAGTCCTTCACTTATTGAGGAAATTCATAAGCTATTCAGTGAGATTTTTGAAACTGCAACAATACCCACTTCATTTAAAAAATCGATAATTTATCCCCTATGGAAGAAAGGCAATGCAGAAGAAGTAACAAATTATCGTGGATTGTCCTTTTTAGACACACTGTATAAAGTATTCACGTCTGTTCTCCTGAATAGACTAACTGTAGAAAACTAACTAACTGAAGAAAACAACATTCTAAACGAATATCAAGCTGCATACCGCAATAATTACTCCACGGTTGACCAGATCTACAACTTAACCTGTCTTATCCATCTGCAACTAAGCCAAAAGAAGAAACTATATGCTTTTTTTGTCGATCTAAAAGCTGCTTTCGACAACGTAAATAGAAATGCTCTTTTTTATAAACTTGCTACACTTGGTATCTCGACAAAAATGATAACAATCTTAAAATCACTTTATAAGGAAACCACAGCTTCTGTATGGGATGGCAATAGTAGAACGGATTTCTTCCCAACAAACAAAGGTGTCAGGCAAGGATGTGTTTTGAGTGCATTAATGTTCGTCCTGTTCTTAAATGACATACACGCCGAGCTTCCAACAGGAATATGTGTGGAAGGACTAAGCATCAACGTTCTTCTATATGCTGATGATATAGTTATCTTATCTGACAGTGCTCCTTAACTGCAAACACTTATAGATAGTTTCATCGCATATTGCGTCAAATGGGATCTTGCAGTTAATCTGGATAAATCAAAAATAGTAATTTTTCGCAACGGTGGACGCAGAGCAGCGCAAGAAAAATGGTTTTTCAGAGATGTCGAGATAGAAGTTACAAATCAATATAAGTACCTTGGTGTTATTTTAAGTTACAATATGTCTTGGACAGAACACCTGAATTGTAGACTTACAACTTCCAAGAATAGTATCAATGCAACATGGTCGCAATTTATAAGAAACAAGTCAGTTAGTCACTCAGCTAAATTTAAAATCCACGATGCTGCTTCGAGAACAATAATGCTGTACTGTGCCCAAGTTTGGGGATACAAGGAACATGTTCAGGTAGAAAGGTTACAACGTTTCTTTCTGAAAAGGTGTTTTCTCCTGCCAAATAATACTCCCAACTATGTACTGCATATAGAGACGGGACTTCCAAAATCTTTCCTGACAACCCTTAAACTGCACTTTTCCTTCATCCTTCGAGTCATGGAGCTACCGAGTAATAGACTTCCAAGAATCTTATCGGAAATTATAATTCGGAAGGACATTTTCTGGGCTAAGGAGTGGAAGGAGCTTTTTTTGGAATCCTCAATTCCATATTCATTACCATCACCGAGATCTGAGATGCAAAGCTCTCAAAATATGCTTTTGTCTAAGCTAAAGGAGAAGCACTGGATCAGCTTTATAAGCAGTGCACAGCAATCACAATTCCACGATGAATACAGCAACGTTTCCTACTGTGACGTTCCTAACTATTTTGAAGACACGAACCCACAGGACATGATAAGTCTTATATTAAAAGCCCGCAGTGGATTACTGAATTTGAATGCAAGAGCCTTTCAAAACAATACCAATGGCTTATGTACAATTTGTAATCACGATGCATCAGAGAATACGTATCATTTTATTGGAGTCTGTCCCATTTTTAGGGGATACAGGAAGCAATTTCTTGGAAGTTTCGAGTTAAACAGATCGCAGTTCCTAGATGTCTTGAATGGTCAGTGTTATCGGAGTTTATACCAATTTTTAAAATCCGCACTTAAATATCGCTTTCAAATCTTGAATGAATTTTTGTAAAAGTAAGCTCACTTTGCCTTTATTTAGTTAATCTTTTTTAAACCTGACAGGCAACTTATACAAGTTATTGTCATACACTAATTTAAATACCAGCAAAACTTTGTTTTTATAAATTTATTTTGGAAATAAAATTATTTATCTATCTATTTATCTATCTATCTAAAGCTTACGGTCGCAGTGCAAACATACCCTTAGTAGCTATAACTATAGCAACTCTCAAACGAAGGAAGCGCCATCTGCCGGATTATAGCAGATTTACCAGCTGTCAAATAAAAGCTTTTGGAAGGGAAATTATTGGGAAATTTCCCCTACGGAAAGCTCTGGAAGCAGAGACCAGAACGTTCTCCTTATTTCGAGAGTTTGGAAAACAAGTATAAAAGGCACAGGTTTGAACGGCAGCGACACAGTTTGTTTTTAATCGTGAATGAATAAAGTTGAATGTAATAAAAGTGAAAAGTATAGTTTGTGAATTAATTTCAGTGGTGAATAATAAATCGTTTGTTTGTAGTAAGAAAAGTAAAGTGTTTTATTTTGTGAAATAAATAAGTGGACGATTTAAATAAAGTAAATAAGTTTTATTAACGAACCTGAGAAAATATTACAATATAATATATCTACTTTTCATGTAATGAAGAAAACAATACAAACAAAAACTCGTTTATGCAACTTTTTTTAAATGACGGATATTGGGCTGCTTTTCAACGACTGTTTCCGTGGAAACCATAAGTCGTACAAAAAAATACTATGAGCAAAGATTTAAGGTAACCTCATTGTATTTGTTTCTGCATAAGCGTTTTTTTTTTTAAACAAAAATAATTTTTGAGTAATAAAGAAAAAATACAAAAAATGTCGAAATTTTTGACGTTTTTGGATGAATTCTCATATTTGCCATGAAAAATTTTGTTGGAGAACTTTAGATTCGTGTTCAGCAACCCCAAAAACATAAAGGGAGCCACTAAAAATCATTACACCAGAACTTTCCACTTCAAGTCCCTTTTGAACACCATTTGACTAGACTATGTACTGTATGTAGAGTGTAGGTACTGGCACAAAAAAGTGTATTTTGATCCAACCAAATGTAACCCAATTGACCTAAAATCATCTTTTTCCGGAACAGTAAAAAGAGCTAAAACATTTCTAATTTTGTTGAGGTTTTTTAATTCATCCACATTTTACTGTTCCGCAGGTAATAAGTAGAAGCAACTCGGTTTAGATTTTTTTATAAAATTCCAATTATTCGGTTTGATTTGTTATAGAGCAAATACTACGTTAAGTCTGAGTCGATGATACATACCGAAACAGAACCGTAAGCTTTAATTTTAATTTTAAATCGAAATACGTTTCGGTTCATAAACCAAATTTGTCAGATGTAGCGATTTATCTACAAACAGAAGATTTGAAATTTCATTTGGTGGCATGAAAATCGATTTGGCGCCATACACAAAACAGGTAATATTTTTAGCTTTTCATGATTTTAATTTTTTGAATTCAAATCTTTATATTTTTTCCAAGTTTTTGCTTAAACTCGTTTTATAATTTAATATTTTGCTAGATGAAGCCATCGTAGTACTAAATCTGAACGCACTCCAAATATCTTACATTTGATTCCGCTTTTTAAACCTCAAAACCTACTCATCTTCAAGGTTCAACCTAACTCGGTTTGAGACTAATTAAAAAATTTAAACCGGTTCAACTAGGTTTGTGCATGCTGAGGCTTACTGGACAATGATGCAATGTGTAAACAAAAACAAAATTAAGGTGGGCAAGAATTGTTTTTATGTGACGACCAACTTTAACTGTAGGCAAAATTTTAATTTTCGTGTCTGAAATTCCATTCACAGTTTTTCAATCTGTCTTCTTGGGTGGGTTGTAGAACCAGAAAAGTTTAAATGTCGATTTTTCTAAGGTGGGCAGTTCATTTTTTAAGGTGGGCACTGCCCACCTCCGCTCCCCCCTTCCTACGCCTATGGATGTGGGTATTTTTCCATCATTTTGGAGCATGACGAATAAGAAAATCATCATCCAGGCACAAAAATAATTTTTTATTTTGTTGAGTTGTGTTATTCTCTGCTTACCATTTGCACTTTTTGGTCATTAAAACAAGGCCGTGGGAACTATTAATTTGCAACAATAAATGACAAGTGGGAATGGACACTGTATATATAGCATAAGATGTTTATGCAAAAACTCCGCAAAAAACTGTCTCTGGCCCAAAACTGATCAATAAATCATTTTCACAAGAATGTGTGAATGAAAGCAAGAATAATTAGTATATTTGTATAACATATATAAATGCAAAATAAAACCAATTAATAAATTAACCAGGTCATGAACACGAGAGTTATACACTACTTATACACACTCACTCATATATTATGGATATAGAGTTACCAATTAAATGCTCATCATTGTCGCATAAAATCGAGTTTTTATGCAGCAATCTGTGCGATCTGGGAATGCTGATTAATTAAAACAAATTGCAGGACAAATTAAAACAACACACATTCTGCTTAAAGTACATACACTCCGCTTCAACTGAATAGACACAAAAATTTTCGAAAGGACTTTGTTCATTTTTTCTTAACATTAATGAATCGTTTGATGATAATTATTGTTGGTTTATGATGTTGGGAAAAAAAAGTCAAAAAAGTTGGTTTTTTGCTTATAACTTTAAAACAGTAAATGCTATCAAAAAGTACTTCAAACAAACCTTTTAGATCATATCATTTTCTATAAGAAATGTTAAAAAAGTTTTTTTTTCTCCGACTGATCGTTTAGGAGATATCGCCATATAAAAAAAAAAGTTATTTGACGAAAATGTCTGTTTTCCGCCTGTAACACATGAACGGTGATTGCTATCGAAAAGTTAGTAGTAAAAGTTACGAGATATTGCTGTTTTAAAAATGTTCGAATTTCGAAAATATAAATTTTTCAAGGTATATACACAGAAGAACTTGTATTTTCGAAATTCGAATATTTTTAAAACAGTAATATCTCGTAACTGAGCACTCGTATCAAAAAAGTTATTATGATACTTCCTGTTGGAAATATGACTATCTTAATAATGAGCATAAATTATTTTTCGACAACTTGGTCATTTAAGAGAAAAGACGTAAAAACCGGGTATTTTTGACTTTTGACCAATTTTAGAAAAAGTAATATGATTTAAATGATCAATTTTACAACAAACATGAAAATGTTTTCTTGTAGAGAGTCATATAATCTGTAAATTTTGTACAAATTTTTTGTTTAAAAGTTGTAGGCGAAAAACCCATACTTTGAACTTTTCACCTGTGTAAAGTACTAATATCATCTCACTGATCACCCCTATGAAAAAAGTTGAACAGTATTTTTTGTAGACAATGTAATAACACATAAAGTAGGTATAAATTTATCTTTGACAACCTCGTCATTTGAGAGTAAAAAGCAAAAAACCAGATTTTTTAAACTTTTGACGAAGTTTTTAAAATAGTGATATCTTTGGAAGTATCACCCGTAGAAAAAAGAAAATGTATATTTTCTTGTAGAGAATTTAATAGTGTAAAAACTTTGTATGTATTTGTTTTCGATAGTTATCCCCGTTCATATGTTACAGGCAGGTACTCATTGTACAGCCTGGAGAAGAAGACGTCATTCAACATGTTCATGAAGAACAATACTCCGGATATCACCCTTATTAGTGAAACCAACGTGATAAAGCGCAACAACATTAACGTCGCGGGATACAAAACCTACTGCCAGGACAAAAAGGAGAATTCCAGGGGGACGGCAATATTCATAAATGAAAAATTCTCCCCCAATACCAGCGAAGTCCAGCGGACCAGTGAAGCCAGCGCTATCACCATAACGTTAGGTAGAGGTGAGACGCTAACGGTCATCGGCATCTACTTCAAGTGCAAATCCAGTGCAAGGAACATCCAAAGTGACCTGCATGTCCTTAACGGCTATCTGAAGCAAAGCACCTTTGGACTCATCGGCGGCGACTTCAACGCTAAACATCAATTGTGGCTGGATACAATAATCAACAACGAAGGCAAGGCAATTGTGACTGAATGGAAGTCAACAGTGATGATCATTCTCTGGTGGTTATATCCCAACCTAAGCCCACCTTTCCCAGAACACCATCAACGTTGGACTTTTTCCTGGCTTCTTCGAACCTGGTGCATATTCTTCCAGAAATCCGGAATTATATCTGCAATATAGTGCCCAGCGATTCGGACCATGAAGCTGTTCAACTATCGATCAACCTTAACCAACCAATTTTAATAAATAGAGAGCCACCAGAGAACTTCATAAACTACAGATGGCTGGATGTGGAAATGGAAAGACTTCATAGGGACATCGAAGACAACATAACGCTTCCGGCTTCTAACAGAAACTTGCTGGACAACGAAATCGACGCAGCTATAGATGGTTTGGAACAGGCTGTATCTAATGCACTGGAGTATCAAAAGTAGCCTACGACGTCAAGGGATAGGTACCAGCATCTTCCCGAGTACGTGCAAAATCTGTATGCGCACAGAAAACGGCTGATAAAACGTCTCCAAAGGATCCATCAAAGAGATTTCAATACGTCTAACAACAACTACAGAGTAGTTTGGAGCGAATTGCAATGTGTCAACATAATGTTCCGAAATTCCATAAAACACCACAATAACATCCAGTTCCAGAGGAGACTTCAAGCAATTAAGCCTGGACCCGATGCCTTCAAAAACATTAATAGTTTTATTGGAAAGCAGCCACCAATCCCGGAAACTATTATCAGCAACAACATTGAAGCAACATCAACACAAGAAAAAGTGGAAGCGTTTGCCAATTACTTCGAAGAAAACTTCACACCGAACACACCTGCTGACCCGACATTTTTTGACGAAGTTGAGGAATCCATTCAGCAGACCATGCAGCCTAATCCAGAAGAAGTCATATTCGATGACACCAATCTAGCAAGTGACCCAATTGACAGCCCACATCTATGCAATCTGGAGGAGATAGCAGAGATTATTCACGATTCGAGGCCAAAAAAGTCAGCTGGACCAGATGAAGTCTCCAACTACGTCCAAAAAAGGCTTCCACATATAGTGATGATCCTCCTCACAATCAACCTAAATAACTGTACAATAACTGTTACTTCCCTTAGAAGTGGAAAACAGCGAAGATAGTGGCGATTCCAAAGAAAGGAAGTTTTAACTTGGTGTCCAACTACAGGCCTATATCGCTTCTCAACAACATCAGCAAAATACTGGAGGAAGTAATCCTCCGGAGGCTCAAGAGGTTCTGCAGTGAAAATGCGATCATCCCTGATATGCAGTTCGGCTTTCGTGAAAAACACTCGACGCTACACCCGCTGCTAAAGTTCCAATACGATATCACGTCAGCGCTCAACAGTCACCGTGTCACCGTTGGATGCTTCCTGGATGTCGAGAAAGCATTCGACAGCGTATGGATAGAAGCCCTTATTCACAAACTACATCCATTAAATTTACCTCTGCCACTAATCAAAATTCTTTTTTCTTTTCTTTCTTTCAGAAAATTTTTCGTTCAACTGGACAACTGTAAATCAAGCATAAAGACCATCAGAGCCGGAGTCGCTCAAGGATCGAAACTTGGCCCCTTTCTTTAAAACTTGATGACATCTGACCAACCTGTCGCAACTGGAATTGAGAACCTCCTGTATGCTGATGACTCACTCACCTACGAAAGTTCAACGTCACCGTTACTCGCCGTGCGGAAAGTGGAGGCTCACATCAACAGACTCTTTGATTTCTACAGGAAATGGGGCATCCGGATCAACTCTTCTAAATCGGAACTTGTCTGCTTCAGGAGACCCTCAACATGCAGAGGCAGTTGCACTGCAGCGAAGTGCAGAAACATTGTTCTGAAACTCCTAGATGGATCCACCATAGCTGCCAAACGGAACGTAAAGTATCTGGCAATCCACTTCAATGAGATGCTTAGGTTCAACCCGCACTCAAGAAGTGTGCTCAAAAAAGCCAGCTGGGTCTTCCACCGTTTACATCCCCTGATGAGAAAAAGAACCGGACTAAGTCAACACACGAAAATACTGATGTACAAGCAACTCCTGTGGCCAGTCATAGCCTATTGCTTCCCAGTCTGGTTCTCAATTTCCAAGACAGCCATGAAGGAACTTCAAGTGTTCGAAAGAAAAATACTTAGAATTTGCACCGGACTACACTTCGACCGCAAGCGACGCACGGAAACACTACAGGAATGAGCACCTTTACACAGAAGCGAGCATAATCCCTCTGGACAGGTACCTAGTGCTCTCTACAAAGAAGCTAATAGAAAACATCCACAGTCATCCAAATCAGCTGATGAGAAGTATGTCCACCGAGCAACGACAACCCGATCCGAGGTACCTCAGTGTGATGGAAACCCTGGACGACAACATTATCCCCATAGACAACGAGGAAGCAGTTTCCTTCTACGCTGCCACAGGGTCAGCCCACTACCGCGGCTAAATGCCAAACCTTCTAACAATCCACTCCAAAATCACCAACAAATGTAAATTTTTCAATGTATCTTATTAGTTGTAAGCCAAATTGTATATATTATGTTCAATAAAACAAATTGAATGTGTTACAAGCGGAAAACAGACATTTTCGTCAAATAACGTTTTTTATTTAAATGGCGATATCTCCTTAACGATCAGTCGGAGAAAAAAAAACTTTTTTAACATTTCTTATAGAAAATGATATGATCTACAAGGTTTAATTGAAGTACTTTTTGATAGCATTTACCGTTTAAAAGTTATAAGCGAAACCCCAACTTTTTTGACATTTGACCTTGAATAACTTCTAACACGCACACGATTTGTCAATGGACTTTTGGGCGAGTATTCTTTATACCTAAATTAAGAGTATTGCATTTAAAAATCTTCTGTGGATTTATTCTGCTGTGAAAGTACATTTTGCCTGGGCTATGATAGCCAGACTCGTAAACTATTTGTACTAACCATCCCCAAAGACTTTTAAGAAGAACTGGAAGAGAGCTGGAGAAAGAAAAGCGGTGCTTTATGAATTATTCCTTCTGATTTATTTTTCAAATATCATAAACAAACAATAATATGCATCATCAAACGATACATTAATGCACAATATTTGGAAAAAATGGACGGAGTCCCTAGAAAATTTGTGTGTCTATTCAGTTGAAGCGGAGTGTATACACAAACTTTATAATCGTATATATTATGGAATTGAATCGAATTGGATATAACTTATGAAAACGAGGAAGGAGGTGAAAATATTTTATAATTGTTTTAAAATGGTAAATACGGTAATCAGTAGCTGTTGTATCGATATTTCCATATTAATTTGTATTAATTTACCAACTGATATTGGTAAATGGTAAATTTATAAGTTAGAACGCTTCCAAGTTAAAACTAAAGAAATTCTTTAATTAGAAATTGATTACATTAGTATTGTTGCAATAGAAAATTTTGCATATTTAACAAAACAACCAGGGGCCTATTTCAGCGCTACTACAACATAGCTACATCAACTACATCAACTACATCGTACATTAAAATCCTTTAACCATATCATTTATTTTTGTCTGATTCAAACATACAACTGGAGTTATGAAATAAAAGATAAAAAAGTTTAATAAATTACAAATGTAACTGGTGTAGTTGAAGGATGAAGCTGTAAAATGTAGTTGATGTAATTGATGTAGTAGCTCAGAAATAGGCCCCAGGTATACGTGATTTTGCATCCAAGGCATATGCATGATGTCAATAAAAGGGGAGGGGGGTCTCCATGAAAAATAGAAAAGAACTCTTTTTTTGAGATGCATTCAAAACAAGAAAAATTGTATGAGATATATCTTTAATAGGGGAAGCAGGACCTTTCTTTGCCCCCTTTGCATACGCCCTTGTTTGTCATAAATGTATTCTTCAAAATAGCATGTTTTCCTATATTTATCTAGCTATACCTATACAACATATTTAAAGTTGTCTTGATTGCAGAATTTATAATTAACAAAATTAGCATTCCTTCCACTTTTTGTCTATAGTCTTGTCAAAATATAGGTACCAACAGTTTGTTGCAAGTTTTTCCAAGTTAATGACCTTTGACCACATCCTGCTAGACTCTAGCCATCGTTATCGACAGCTACACCCGAAAAATGTTTCAGGATTTGCTTTATTACCCCAACACACGAGTAACGACAGAGCCGAACATGAGTTAATCACAACCTCTACTCGTATATGTGGGGTTCTGGTCTGTCTGGCTGGATAGGAATAGGAAATCTTGTGAAATAAACTCATGGCCCTAGCACACGAAAAAGGGATTTTACTTACTCAACTCATACACAACATAGGTATACCTAAAAGATGGCATTATAATGCTTTTATTTTCGCATTAGTATAACTCTGGGCCTTAAAGAGCCTGAGAATTTGGTTGCGTGCATGCCAAGCCTTTAACCCAAGCCTAGTGCCAACATCCGGTGTGTGTGGAATGAGAAGCATATAGGGAGAGGGCGTAGGTGTTCCTGACGTCAATGTAACTACCGGATTTATGTGCGATTGTGTGTATGGTTAACGTGCTTAAGGACGTATTAAGGACATGATTGCCACGTTTAAGATTCCTTACAAAGGAATATATTTTTTTTTTCCTTTATTTTGTTGTGTCTGCATAAGTTGGCTCTGATGGGTTGGTGCTATGCTATAGTGCTAGGTGAAGGTGGTTATAGCTCTTTCTTTATTGCCTCAATTGACGTTTAATTACATTCCCCTGGGGTAGCCACACTACTTTTCTTAATTACAAGCAAACATGTAAAGGATTTTCAGGTGAATTTATCATGTGGATGAACTTGCTGAAGTGCGTATTTGGAATTTCTTTAGTTAAAGGCAAAAGATTTTATTTTGAACGCACGATTGTAGGAAAAAGAGGAAACCTGTAAGTTAAGACCAAAGAGAAGCAATGAAATAAAAAAGAAAATGTTGTCTTTAATTGATGTTCGGTTTAATAGGACCTTGGGAAAGAAATTTTAGTTAATACCTACTTCACCAATAAAGTGGTGAATGAAATGTTTTTGTGTTATCAAAGTAAGAAACTATGAACTCATTTTAAATAACTACTTACATAGTTTAAAAAATGCTTCGAACAATTGATACCCACAATATTTTTAAACTAGCCGATATTTGGAGTAAATTTTAAAGCGACTTCTTACTAGTCGATTGTAAACGGGATATGAGATTAAGTTCAAGTTAGAGAGAGTTTTGAAAAAATCCGAGTTAGAGAAAACTTTAAACATCATCAAATTGCACTTATGTTCAGGTATTTTACAATTTAAGAAATTGTATGTGTACATATGTATGAATATAAAAACATGGAAGGAGAAAAATGTTTAATGGCATGGAATTCGTTCTTAAAAATGCTTATAATGCTTGAAGAAAAGATAGTTATGATTTCTTAATTCTTGAATAAATATGAATTTTTGCAGACAAATTTGAAAATGTTTGGAGCGGTTTCTTAAACAAGGTAGGTATACCTATCTATATATTATAAAATTCTCAAATCATTTTAAAGAAAAAAAATTGGAATAGTAATTAAAATATTATTAATAGGTATGCAGAAAAAAAATTAAATTTCCCAAAAACAAAAATACCAACTCGATTTTGAAATTCGAATTTTCAAAAATATTTTAAATTTTTTATATTTAAAATATAAATTTATTAACTAAAATATGCTAATAATAAAATAAGCTAATAATAAAATAATTAAAAAAAATAAACACAAATTATCTAAATCGGTTAGGAGTCGTTTTGAGGAAAATTAAATTTTTTTCAACGATTGTTTAACATTATTATTATGTGTTTGTATAGAACGTGCTGTAGGTAAAAAAATGATTAAATTTTTTAAAAGATGTTTAAAAAACCGTTATAAATACCTACCAAGTTAAAACAAAAATCGTGCAAATAGATTTGATTCAAAATATGCACACTTGTCAGAGCCCATCGCAAGAATTCATAAATTTTGTTCACGTCTGTTATGTTAGCAGGGCAACTTTCACCCACGCAAACGGGATCCTGACAGGAATTTGCAATTTTTTTTTTGCTTTTTTTTTTTTGCATTTCTGTTCTCGATTCTGGTGGTTTTTCCCACCAGATTTAGGAGTTTTTTTCATAGTTAGGGAGAAATCTGGGGTGAAGAAACTATACTGAGGGGAAATTTGGGGATATTATTTTTAAAGTTAACAAATTTAAAAAATGCATGATTGCTTAATTTTCGTCATTCTAAAAATTACATTGTATAGGAATTGAAACAGCTGATAATATTTGAGGCCTTGAGTGCAAAAGTATTTTTGGGAGAAATTGATAACTTGTCACGTATGTAGTTCTACATTTTTATACATCAAAAGTCATCAAAGCAAAAATTTCAAATCCATAGGCCCATTTGCTGATACGGAACATAAATACTTATGTTCCACTTAAAACCTTAAGTGACACTTATTGCTTTGCACCAAACGTAAAATAAAAATCCTTAAGTCGAACATCACTTAGGTGGAAGAAAAAGTGCCACATAAAATATTTCTGTTAAACATACATTTTCGTTTAATTTTGATTTTGACTTGTTTGCCAAGAATTGTGAAGATAATGGCTACGATAATAATATTAAAAAAGAGACTGGGTGCGACCCACACTGGTAACTTCCCGTTGGTGCCCTAGGAAGGTAGATGCCCGATTTTATTTTATTATTAAAAAATCGACATTTCAAGATCTGCGAAAATGTTTTCAGGTGTTCATTATGCTATCAAGTAAAGACCAATGATTGGTTTCCCTTCGATATATTAAAGACAAAAACATTGTTTAACTACTGTGTCGAATACAAGATAAGGGAAAACAAAATTTTCAACAATTTTTGGTTAAGTTTCTAATATTTTGTTTGCTTTCAAAAAAAGAACAGTGCTTTGAATATTTATAAAAAAATTATTATTTATTAATTGTAAACTAGTGTATAGAATAAAATTACCCCAAAGCCAATATCATTGTTTTGTTCTAAGATGATCTAGCCGAAAAACTATTATCAACAATTTTTATTTATTAATACAAAAACTGTAAGTTGATCTGTTTTTATGCCTATTTTAACCAATTCTTCATTACGTCAATATGCGTAGAATAAAATTAACCCAAAATCGATAGCACATTCGTTCTCAAGAGTCGAGAATAATGCAATTCAACGTTTTTTTAAACTGCTTTAGTAAGAAAGCGCTTAATGAAATTTTTTGAAATTCCTTTCTGCACTTTACGACATTATTTATCTATAAAATAAGATCCATTCTAGTCGATATCTTTATTCGTTCTTGAGACTTATGGTAAATGAAAAACGAACGAAACGAACAAACGCACGAATGTGCGTACAAACACAGACATCTCTCTGAAAATGATGGACTCCTTGGGAACCAAAATTTTAGATGTACGCAAGAATCATATAATTTTTTTCAACAAAGCATTGAACTACATGTATATAAAGCCACCTGTTTGCCAGATCCAGGTGAGTCATTTTCTTATATTTTAATAAAATCTCAGCAATAACGTAAATATTTTGTGCTGTTAGCCAGACTTTTCTTTCAATGTAATTCCGGACTATCATCATCCCGACCTGTGCCGAGATTCAGCTAATTCGAAGCCGCAGGGAGTGAGTGAGATGAGTCACTTTTCGTCGAAAATCGATTCAGTTAGCAAAAGGGAGTGAGTGAGCGAGTGATATCAAATGTCAGATTACTCGCCAGATATTTCCGCAGTGACTTGGTGTATGTGTTGGTAAATTTCCAGTTTTGGATAGATATGTGTTTTTCACAAGAATTCCTATTCATGGATAGGAAACGAAATAAAAAACAACAACGTATATAAAAACAACTACCCTTCTATTGATTCTCTAATTTTATTTCATTATCATATGCACATATATATGTGTATATTAAATAAATGTATATTCTATTCACTTTCAGCACTTTTAAACTTTTTATTTCTCAAGGGTAAAACTCACATTAAACTTTAATTATGACAAAAAAAAATAATTGAAACAAAAGATACTCCAAACTCCATTATTAAGGATTCCAATGTTTACATTGTTGTATTTTTTGTTTCATTTCGTTTTGCGTAACGAGTGTTGTGACAAGGAGGTAGAATTAAGCTCTTTTATATTTATTCTTTGTCTCATGTTCGAAAATAGCTGAATCGCTTTTGCGAGTGAAGTGAGATGAGTCGGCGAGTAAGGCGAGTCATCTCATCTCACTCGCTGAAATAGCTGAATCTCGGCACTGGTTTTTAATTTTTGTCTGTCCATTTGGTCCCAAGCGTTTTCTTAAATGTAGCTTTTTGCGTTGCACTCGCACCATTGTTTTTTTTTCTTTCGATTAATTCTTTTTCATCAAAAGCACAAAGAAAAAGTGTTTTTTCATTTTGCTAATAAATTTGGGGTTATTCTTTTCACTATTCATGGACATTGTTAATAATAAATCACCGTAAAATGCGTTTAAGCTTTAAAACAAATCGAAACTAACAATATTTTGACATTTTCGCAAACCGACTTGAAGTTAGTTAGAATTCAAATGTGGTCCCTTACTATGTTAAACTTAAATTTTTTCGAGCAACTTACATAAATTTAAGTATCTCATAAAATGTATGTGGAACTTAGCTATGTATAAGATTTATGTTTCGAATCAGTAAATGGGTCTTAAATATCTAAGCTTTCCTTGAATTTTTTCTTGAATATCAAATTAAATAGTATTTAAGATCGAGTAAAAATGAAAAATTTGCTAAGAACAGTGAGTTACACAAAAGTGCAAAAAAGTGCACTCATGGCCTCATGTATGATATATGGGTGAAACATTCCCTACATTCTCGTGAGAGAGAGAACGCTGAAAAATGTTGCTAGTGAAAACAACTGCAAAAATTCAGATGACGGTCGTATTATGTATTCTTGATTTTTTTAAATAAAGTATTTTAATGTAGGTAGACGCATATTTTCATATTTATTATATATTTTTTTTTTATTTCATCTGAAATATGTAATGAACTTATGTGTATTGAAAGCAAAAAAAGTTAAAAGTTGGAAAAAAATCTAGGGGCCTTTTTTGTCAAAATGTGGTAATCTGGAGTTTCTAAATTTTTCTGGGGGGAGAATTTTTTTCATCTGGCAACACTGCTTCACAGTGAAGTTAGCAGGTCACATGGTGAATCTCAGGAACCAAGCATGCTAGGAACCTGCAAAAAGGCTCTAAATTTGCAGTTTTTTTTCAATTCAACGATAGCTTAGGTTCAAAATTTGAAGTCATCGGATTAAAAATTTCCTAAATTTGACTTCAATATGAATTTCGCAGATCACATCGTATATCTCACGAACCAAACATGCTAAGAACTTGCAGTAAGGCTCTAAATTTGCAGTTGTCTTGCATTTCAAAAATAGCTAGGTCAAAATTTTAGCAGGTCAGTGTGAAATTTTTTCAAAAAAAGGACTTCAAAGTTTTGACCTAGCCCAAATGCAAAACAAGTGCAAATTTGGAGCCTAATTTCAAGTTCCTAGCATAATTGGTTCCTGAGATACACGATGTGACCTACTAAATTCATATTGAAGTCAAATTTGGGAAATTTTTAATCTGAGGACTTCAAATTTTGAACATAGACATAGTTTGCAGGTTTCTAGCATGCTTGGTTCCTGAGATACACGTTGTGATTTGCTTATTTCACTGTGAAGTTAGCAGTTCAGTATGAAATTTTTTTCAAAACAAGAGCTTCAAAATTTCGACCTAGCTTATTCTTGAACTGCAAAAACACTGCAAATTTGGAGCCGAGATACACCATGTGAACTGCTTACTTCACTGTGAAGTTAGCAGGTCACTCAATTACATCCTCATTTGGCGAAATGCAAAATCGGGAAAAGAAATGCAAAAAAAACTGCAAATTTCTGTCAAGGTCCCATTTGCGTGCGGGAAAGTTGCCCTGCTAACTTCACAAAGGTATTTCTTTCGGGATCCTTTGCATGAAAGTAAGAGAGGTTACGCATGCGTGTAGCTCTAGACCTACTCTTTCTTTTGGGCACTTGACTTAGCAAACGGAGTAGAGACTTTCTAAATCGAGATGCAACTGAAACAAGTGAAAAATTATAACGATTGATACCGAGCTCTAATTTTCGATATCGCCATTTTGAGCTTGGGGAATGAAAAGAGTTTGATATCTATCACGTTGACAGCTGTCAATTTAACAGCTGTCAGTTTGAAATCTGTCATTTTGACAGCTTTCAGTTTGACTCTTGTCACTTTGACAGCTGTCAGTTGGACATCTGTCATTTTGACAGCTGTTATTTTGAAATCTGTCACTTTGACAGCTGTCAGTTTGACATCTGTCACCTTGACCGCGGGCAGTTTGAATTTTCATTGAATTTTTAGCTTGATATCAGATTCAACTAATAGGCGTGTTCATGAAAATGAGATCTCAGAGGGCTTAGTGTCAAAAACTGAGCAGGCAAATCCAATATTTTCTTTCCTCAGTTATTTGACAGTAACATTTCTGAGGAATCCTGTTTACGAGACTGAGATTGCTTAGGGCTCTGATATCTCATTTTCCTGAACTTGCCTAATGAAACCAGAACAAATATCAACTTATTAAAACAGTTAGGCACTCTAGATTATTTTAATTTTTTAATTTTTGAGTAATTGATCTTAATTTTGATTGGAAACTTCCAGCCGTCAAAATTATCATATTTCTTTCAGATTCAATCAGATTTGGTCAAAATATAATTTCAAATACAAAAGATACAAAAAAAACACATGCATAGGTCTAAATTTATTTATAATCCTTGGCACCGTACACATATGACGGTGTTCATACCACCTTCACGTGATGCGACTCATTTTGACGTCTCTCTTTTGTTTCTCATTTTCTCATTCCTATTTATTGGAAGGAAAGAGATGGGGAGGTGAGGCAGAGATTTTCAAAAAATTAAAAAATTTTCAGCGTTACTTGGCCATCTCTTTTTTTCTAAGAAATGTGAATGAGATACAAATAATGCTATGTTTCCACCAAAGGTTTATCTCAGATTAGATTTAATAAATCTTTTTGGTGTTTCCACCGCACAAAAAGATTTAAAAAAGATTAAATTTGACAGCACCTTCAAAAATGCAAATGGCGTTCCAATTTTTCTTATGAAGTGCGAATGAGACAGAATGTTTGATTCGTGTGATACAATGAAGAACTGAATGCGAGTCTCGAATGAATCGTTCAGCACCATTAAAGAAAAGGTTAGTTCGATTTGTTTAACTATTTGTCCTAGGAAGATTTAACAAGATTAATTTCTAATCTTCAAAATTTACGAAATAAATTTGTATGGTAAATCTCCGAGATTTGAAGGAGATTTGAGGTAAATCTTATTAAATCTCAGATTAGCGTCAGGTGGAAATGTAGCATAAGTGACGCCAAAATGAGTCGCCTCAAGTGAGGCTGGTATGAACAAGAATATTGTCTATTAAAGGTAATATCATTAGAGTTCTGATTTTTGTTGAGTTCTACGAATTTGTTAATATTTGTGTCAAATGTCAATATTTGTGGTTGTTTTACGTGTTTTTTTTGCCATCACGTTCAGTATAATACCTCAGATTTGTGTACTGTGATCCCTTGGGAACATTTCGCAAAATTTTGGACTCTCTTCTTTAAAATTTGAACAAATCAGTATTAGAGTCGTTTTTATACATAAAAGTTTACATTCAGGTAGATATTTGAAGAGATTTCAAACATAAACTTGACTCAGCTTCTGACTTTGACAATACTTTTTTTAAACTTTTAAATTTAGGACCATATTCTGACCTTAATAATTGTAAAGCAGTACCACTGAATTCATAATCTCCAAATTATTAAGTGTACCGAATGCCATTAATTTGTATTAAGAATTGGCGTAGGAAATGATTTTTGTCACCGAAATTCGACAAACGGACCAATGTGTGATGGTGTGGTCACTGACATCAATCACTGCCATTAGGGATACAGTCACCCTCACCAATTTCTTTTAAAAGCCTTTGCTGGTAGTGCGATAAATCAATAGAATTGGTGGAAAATTCGTTGATACGCCAGTATCAATAGTTTTGAATAACTGTCATTTCATGCCAATAGTATGGGCCGTTTCCGTGAAATAAAAAAAAAAATAACAAAAGTGGACTTGCCAGTTGGCGGATTTATGCAATTCAAACCAATTTGTGGTCAATTTTGTTTCTCGTTCAAAATTTCAGGGACAACATTGAAGCCGTCTCCGAGAAATAAAAAAAGAAAAAGGGCGTGGTAGTGGGTGGATTTTACAAAAAAAAACTTCTTTGTTTTTTCCCCGAACCTAATAACTAATTTTGAACACTTCATCCATATCGATGCAGCTATTTTCTAAGAAACCAGGATTTAAGAAACGTGACACCACCCCTGCAAGAGGTAAGAAAGTCGCAAACCCAAAACGACCTCCAAATTTTAGCTTTTCGGACATTTTCGAATATCACAAAAATGATATTTATGTACATACCTTCCAAAAATCGCCTATATATCTTTACAGACCTATCACAAACGTTTTATTAATTCTTGCAGTAAGCTTACTAAAATATAAGACACTAGACAGCACCGTCTTCAAAAAATATATCTTTTTTACCACCAATTCAAAAGTGGCTCAATTGGGGAATATGTACCTCATTTAACCATATCCATATACAATCTTCAATACCTTCCTTATAACGGGTGATTTTTTAAGAGGTTTAGAACTTTAAAAAAAAAAAAAACACAAAAAAATCGAAAAAATGAATGAAATATTTATTTGAATCGATAGTTTGAACCTTGCAATTTAATGTTTAAAGATAATTTCATGCAAATGTTGACCGCGGCTGCGTCTCAGGTAGCCCATCCGCTGAGTCCAATTTTGGCATACTCTTTCACACATATCGGCCGGTATCTCACGAATGAATGCATGGATGTTGGCTTCCAGTGCGTCAATCGAAGCGGGCTTGTCCCTATAGACATTAACCTTGACATACCCCCACAAAAAATAATCTAATGGTGTCAAATCGCACGATCTAGGCGGCCAATTGACCGGCCCGAAACGTGAAATTAACTGTTCACCAAACTCGCCTCGCAATTGCGCCATTGTTTCGCGTGCTGTGTGGCATGTGGCACCGTCTTGTAGAAACCACATATCATGCAAGTCAAGAACTTCCATTTCGGGCAAAAAAAAGTTTGTTATCATCGCTCGGTAGCGTTCACCATTGACAGTAACGCTGCGATTCGCATCATCTTTGAAGAAATATGGCCCAATAATGCCGCCGGCCCATAAACCGCACCAAACAGTGGCTTTTTCGGGATGCATTGGTAGCTGTTGCAATGCTTCTGGCTGATCTTCACTCCAAATGCGGCAATTATGCTTATTTACGTACCCATTCAACCAAAAATGAGCCTCATCGCTGAACACAATGAACAGCGATGAACATTTCGAACCGAGCACGAATTTTGATAGTAAAATTCAATAATTTGCAAGCGTTGTTCATTTGTAAGACGATCCATGGTTAAATTGCAAACCAAACTGAAGCTGTTTGACAGTGACACAAGGTACTAAACACACGTCAGCTGTCAAAACCAGTGTTGCCAAAACCAAACCAGCTAAAAAATCACCCGTTATAATCCCTTGGCACAGTACACATATTACGGTGTTCATACCAGCTTCACGTGAGGCGACTCATTTTGACGTCTCTCTTTTGTATCTCATTCCTATTTATTGGAAGGAAAGAGATGGGGAGGTGAGGCAGAAATTTTCAAAAAATTTAAAAACTTCAGCCTTACTTGGCCATCTCATCTGGAAAATTCGTTGATACGCCAGGATCAATAGTTTTGAATAACTGTCATTTCATGCCAATGGTATGGACCATTTCCGTGAAACAAAAAAAAAAACAAAAGTGGACTTGCCAGTTGGCGGATTTATGTTATTCAAACCAATTTGTCGTCAATTTTGTTTCCCAATCAAAATTTCGGGGACAACACTCCCCGAGAAATAAGAAAAAGGGCGTGGTAGTGGGTGGTTTTAACAAAAAAACTTCTTTGTTTTTTCCCCGAACCTAATAACATATTTTGAACATTTCATCCATATCGATGCAGTTATTTTCTAAGAAACCAGGATTTAAGAAACGTGGGTGTGGCGCCACCCCTGCCAAGGGGTAAGAAAGTCGCAAACCCAAAACGACCTCCAAATTTTAGCTTTCCTGGCCATTTTGCGAATATCACAAAAATGATATTTATGTACCTTCCAAAAATCGCTGGTGACCTATTTATATATCTTTACAGACCTATCACAAACGTTTTATTAATTCTTCCAGTAAGCTTACTAAAATGTTAGACACTAGACAGCACCGTCTTCTAAAAATATATCTTTTTTACCACCAATTCAAAAGTGGCTCAATTGGGGAATATTTACCTCATTTAACCATATCCATATACAATCTTCAATACCTTCCTTATACCTTGGATTTGCTTATTTGCATGATTCATTCCACGAAAGCTTTACGAATTTTTGTAATTTTTACCTCTACATTATATTTGTGTAACCTAGGTACCTATATTTTTTAAAGCGAGAGTTTGTGGGAACTTAAACACTCTGTTCTCCCAATGCTGAACCCAAATCTAGCAGAAGATACCTAATCTTAGTAAAATTCAAAATACAATCCTTGATCTTGAATCTACAATTTCCCCAAATTAAAGACGCTAAGGGACAACAATATTCTCATAAACTTAAACTTCTCAAGGTGGGTGTTTGTTAAATATATTTCAAGTTCTTTTATATTACGATAGGACCAGAACCATTAGTTCTATATTTTATTTGCTAATTTCAAAACCAGATAAGAGAGTGTTTTGCGTTTCTATAGAAATGACAGAACCACTCCAATGATTACAGAGAACCACTCCAGCAGCACCCTCTGGATAAATTAATAAATTTAAACGCTTGAACCCGAGCATGGTGGCAATGAATTAACTTCGCTTAAGTGGAGTCAGTGGCGGTGGCATATATTTTAATTCGCAATGTGGCGACAAAAAGCGCTTCTATCCCCAAACAAAAAAAAATAAACTAAGCCTACGCTGAATTTTCAAACCTGAATTTGAATTTCATTCACAACACGAAACAAGGATGACGAGGAACGAAACGACAACGACGCACGACGAGGATTTGGCATCATTTAGTTACACATTATATTTGTCCCAGTTCGGGAATTACCCGTCCTTAGGCGCTCCATAGCAATCGCACAGTGGCTTACCAGCTGGCTCCCCGACGACGCCCGAACCATCCCATCCACATATCCGGCTGCGATATTTACTGCTATATAACCTTTTACACACATAAGCCCTTGTACCGCATACAGTTATACACGCTTAGCATAACGATAATTAGATACTACACGAGCTTAACAAGGACGAGTCTGAGTGTTATGTTGCCAAGAGGAGGCTGATATCGTAAAACAGGAACAGTAGACGGGCCACGCAAGGATTACCGTATAATTATATTTAAACAACGCCAAGGATTCAACTCTATTGAAAGCAGTTGGTAGGTACCTACATACGGGATGGGCGAGGAGTGCCAATGTGCCTCTGTGTACCTGGCCCTAGGTAGGTACAAACGGACTTTTTCTATGATTTGCCGCAATTATAATAATTATGAACTGAGAGATTGCAAATGTTCCCATGATAAGCTTGGCAAAAGCTTTTGAAGTTACGGCGGGCGCTATAGAGTCAATGGACTTAATGCCACCTAATACGAGCAGACTTGGACTTTTAACAGGATAAATACAGGTATGTACCTACATAACCTACTAAAGTGCGTAAGTGTTCCGTAATTGTTTTTGGAACTTTATCGCAGGCCGTTTGTGTCATGCCGAGAGAACATTTGTTTTGTGCGCTCACTTCACCCGATAAGGACACCGATAAGAATAAAGGTACCCTTCACCGCAACCTCACCGAAATGTTTGAATTTAACACTCCGCAAGTGTAAATGCTTACACGGTATGTTGGGAATGTATGTAAGATTATGTATACGATGGTAATTTGTGCGGCTAGCAGTTGGGGGGCTTATTTAAGCGGAGCGTTTGGCACATTCTTTAAAAATTATGCAAATTAAACCCTCTGGAAGAAGTCCTTTGAGGTTGATTATTTTTTCTTTCTGTTTCTTGTTTTTTTCTTTTTGTGTGAAGAAGTAAAACCAATTTTCTGTAAGGACTTTTAACGAATTCAAAAATACACCGTTGAGACTTTTTAGGTTATTCATGAAATCGTAAGGTTAGTATTAAAAGACTTTTTTGCAATGAATGAACTTTTGAATTGGAATGGGACCAACTTTTAGTGAACTAAAATTTACTAAGAATACCAATGGACTGGTATAGGAAAAATAAACCATTGTGTTAAGGGGTGTTTTTTTATAAGACCTAATATGTATTCAAAGTTGAATATTAATAACAGTAGATGTAGACGCTTTTAAACTGCCGAACACAATAGAGTGCTGCAACTGAACTGGGAGCTCCAGCTGGTATAGCTGTCAAAAAGTGTCTCACTTGGTTTTTTTTCCATGGCCCAATGCAGCTTAAAAGCTTTCTGCTATTTGTTGGGTCAGCTGGGAATTTTTTGTGAGTTTATAAAGCTCGCTTTGACCCTTCTGCAACCCCACATAGGGTTGAAATGGACTTTGTTCGACTCGATTGCCCCCACCGTTTTAAAACTTCGACAAAGTTGTATGCAGAAGTTAAAATTTTCCCACCACGGGGTAAGCCTTGACATAGCGGTGGGACTTACAACAACTACTTTGATGAAACCTGAAGCATTGCGATCTCGAAACTATAGTTTCTCAGAAGGGCCTCCCATAGTCGACAAGGTTGAAGTGGAGTAGGCTGTTTCTACAAGCTACCCTGCACACCAAAGAAATCCACCTGTTGAATTCTCTAGATTGAATTAATGATGGCGTCTACAGTTCCAACAAGGTTGAACTACATGCTGAACACCTTATATGGGCTACTTCAACTATTCAAAGCTCAGGCCTATAAGGATTGGTTTTATCCGGCACTCTACTCTTGCAATTATTTAAGAGTCTGGTCCTCTAGGATGGGGGTTGTGCATCGGGGTTACTTCCGCACAAACTACTGGTTCCGACACAACAAAGAGCTTTAGATAATGATGATTTTAATGTTGATGACTCCAGAAAACCAAAACAACGACAACGAATCTCGGGTCTGCAAGTGGAGTGTACTGGATAGGTTTATAAGGCTGATGTTTGGGCTATCCAGGAAGTGCGATTTGATGGAGCGAGCATACGGAGAATGAAATCGTGTGACGTCTACTACGGAAAGTGCTATGAAGAGCAGTACCTCGTGGCATAATGCCTCTTGCAAGGAACTGACAATTCCTCGAAGAGTATTTCTCATGAATGAGTACTTCTTATCTAGCCGTGTGAACTCGGCAAAAAATTGTAGGTACCCTCCATTCCTGTCAACAGCACGCACATAGGAATGGTTGAAAGTTGTCGTAAGTCACTAGGCCCTGGTTCTCCATGAGCTGTTGCACCACCAAATTTATTTATAAGGAGCAGGGTCAGTGGTTGTTTGGTTGTGGGCTTATGATAAGAGGCTGACTTATGCAAGAAGTATCGGGCTTTAAAAGTCTTAGTTAGCGCCTGGTCAGAATCTGCATCATAGTCAATTTTCAAGAACATCATGCTGATCTGCAACAACCTCCCCGCGGAAAAGAGAAAAGACTCAACCAAAGAAGCATATTCTACGATCTCCTCGAGAACACATGTGATATGTGCCCGAAGTACGACGTCAAGATAATTCTAGGACACTTCAACGCCAGATTCGGAAAGGAGTTCATCTTCGGTACGACAGTCGGAGGGTACGATGAAACTTCCGATAACGGATATAGGATAGCGGATTTTTCGACAGAAAGAAAAGTCCTCATAGCTAGCATTCGTTTCCTCCTTGATATAAATAAAGGGACTTGGTGCTCTTGGGATAAAAAAAAACCGTCAACCAAATGAGTCACTTCGTGATAGACGCCTTGGATGCCCGAACGTCCCGAGGGGCAAACATAGATTCGGACCACTGATTGGTGCTATCTCAAGTACATACACTGAGAGAAAAAATGCAATTTAAAATCTAATAGAAAATATTTGATTTAAAGTTGAATAATATTCAATAAATCATATTTAATTTTAAGTTGAAAACCTGTTGATTTAAATAGGTAACGTAGATTTAACAAAGCCAACCTAGTTTCAAAGCGAAACGTGTTCAATTTTACATTGAAATCAACTTTTCGAACATTTAAAGTACACTCAACGTAGTTTCAAAGTGCAAGATGCTAATATTTTTCGAAATCGAATTTCAAATTTTCATGCACGTACTTTTAAAGTGTTGCATAGTTAGGCCAAAGTAAAAGTCAGATTTTTAAATCACTTTTTAATTTATATTTTAGCTTAATATATAGAATTTCGAGAGCGCTTCGTAATTTCACGAAGTATCTACAAAACATTTGTGAACAAAATTAACGCGCACTCAAAATTCACTTACATTTGATCAAAAAAAAATTATTACTTTTCTCATATTTCTTTTTGTCATTTGTTTAATGAATTAGTTTCCATTTTCTTTTAAATCAATAACTGGACGAAGTTGAATTAAAGTTTGAAAAAAGTATTTTAAAATTTGTATGTATTTCAATCAACAATGCTTGTAGTTTAATCGAAGTTGATACCTATTGTTTTAAAGATGGATGAATTCAAATCAATGATGATGACATCTCAAATGAAGAGGAAAAATAGTTAAATCATATTTGTTTTAAAAGAGGGAAACACTTTGAATTGATGTCATTTCTACTTTGAATTAAAAATTTTCGTCTTCGAAGCCAAATCGTTCCGAAAAATATTTAAATCAAAGTTGTTTCCGTTGATTTTACGTTGTTTTTTTTCTCGGTGTATGCGGATATTCACGATAGGCCACAACGCCGAGCAGATGATTTGAAAAGAATTGATGTCGAAAAGCTAAAATCAGCAGAGACCACCTCAACGTTTGCCGAACAGGTTTCTCTTAATCCATCCAGCAGCGGGCCGCAACCAGCATCAAGTACTTACAGATAACTAGTGAATACATTGTAAACAAGCAATCAGAAATACCTCCACTGATGATGTGCTGGGTTTCACTAGGTGTCCACAATGAAACTGTTGGTTCGATGAAGAGTGCCGTCGGGCTCATGCAGTTAAGAATGAAGCCTACCAAAGAATTCTGCAGAAGAGACAGAGATGAGAACGAGATACACAGTCAGTGCTAAGGATCTGGAAGGAACCTCAAGATTGCTAAGGGGCAAAGATAGCCAACATTCAGCTGCTAGGTAGAACATTTTATTCAACTTGGACGATGATGGGGGATGGCCAACATTTTCGATCATCCGAAATTCATGAATTTCGGTTAGCAATCTCGAAACTGAAATCGTACAAGGCTGCAGTTGTGAATGGACTCCCAGCTGAACTATTTAAGGCAGCGGGATATAACTAGATAAGGAGCATGCACCAACCCATCTCAAAAATTTGGTCGGATGAAAGTAGAGGAAGTGTACCGATTATGGAATACCAAAATATAAATTCAATTTTAAACACAAAAAAATTAAATTTTATTCGGTCTTTTAAATCGATGTTGATGAAAATACTATAAACTTGCTTTTAAACAAAAGTAGAACTTAAAAAAATTATCACACTCCATTTAATAAATTGAAAGGTAAAAAAACACAAAATGAGCACATTTCAAAAAGTGACCCTAATATGGACCACTTAAGATTTCCCCATAATATATGTGATAGTTTAATTTATGTGCAGAAAACACAAATAAAATTATCTATTAGATTCTGTGGCAGAGCAATAAAGAATGCAAGAGGTCAAAAGGGATTGAAAAATTTGAAAAAAAAATTGTATGAGTAACATGAAATATTTGTGCAGCTTTCTTGATGCTCAATTCTTTTGATTTGACGGCTGCTATGGCTTTCACCATATCCGCCTTGTCCCGGACGTTACGCTTTTTTTCTTTTGGTGTCATCTGATTACTTACAAGACAACCTATGTACAAATTTAAACAAATATTCAAGGTGGTTCCAAATATGGAATACTATTCCATATTAGGAATACTATCCAATATTCAATATGAAATACTATTCCATATTAGGAACATACTGATATTCCATATTAGGAACAAGAAGACTAACTTAACTATGTTAAAATTTACTTATTATTTAACTGAGCTCACCTAAATAATTTAAGTTATCGCAAAGGTTGAGCTTTTTCTTAATAGCACGGGACAAAAAATATGTTTAAGCTTGAACCGATTTAAAAATATAAGAAAAATAAGCTTTCAATAAATTGTTACGCACTTTACCAAACACTACTTTTAATAACTGCTCTTGTCGACAAAGATCACCTTCCACAAGGATAATAACAACGAATATGCGCATGAAAAGAAAGCTTTACCTGAAATAAACAGGTAAAAATATAACGTAGTTTTCAAAATATAGCACTATTCCATATTAGGAGCGTATTCCATAATCGGTACACTTCCTCTATGCCCCATCCACAAAAAAAGGACATACTCTGAAAAATGTTCACACTATCCGACCGATCCACATACTTACTAACTTACTTAAGGTGGCGCTACAGTTCAGGATGGACCAGGGCCTCAACCACCAAGCCGCTTCCAGCCGGAACGATTTCTAGCTAGGTGACTCCAGCTGCGCACGCCAAGTTGGTTGAAGTCCTCTTCCGCTTGCGTACGCAGTAACCACCTGTTACGCTGTCCTCCTCTACTGCGCCGACCCACGGGGTTGGATTCAAAGACTTTCCGGGCCGGACCACTGATGTCCATTCCTGCCCATAATCTCGTAAAGGCCATATCTAAAAAATTTCCGATTGTGGTCAGCGATTAAAGGCCTGGGCAAACAGAGCGCGATCCCCCGTAAAAAAAATCAATCGCCACGATCCCTTTTCCCCATTGAAGTATTGACTGTGTCACTGGATCGCGTTCTGTTTGACCAGGACCTAAGTTTTTAACTCAGAAGTATGAAAATTGTAATTAGGGAGGGCCTTTACGAGAATATGGGCAGATTTGCTTTAGGTGAACTAGCCATCTCAGTCGTTGGCTTTTCACTTTTGTGGCTAAGTCAGTGTCGGTGTTCTTTGCTATATCTTCTTCTCCATTCTCCATCAATGTTAACGGGACAAAATTTCACCTGGAGAATTTTCCTCTCAAAACAGCCCAATGCGTTCTCATCTACCGTTAATAGTGTTCGTGCCTCTGCACCATACAAGGACCAGGATGATAAGTGTCTTATATAGGGACACCATAGCTGCTCGAAAGAGCATTCTCTCGACCTGGGATCCAATATATTACCTGGCAAAATGGCAATCGCTGTTTTTTGAGCTTAGAAGGCATTTATGCAGTAAGTTCCTCTCTCATGGAATTAAGGAGACTTTGTATAAGACATTAATCATCCGTCGCGTTGGTAAAAAGCCGATAATACAACGACTGACATGGCTGGGACACGTGGAGCGTATGGACAGTAATGTACCAGTCCGACGGCTCTCAGTATCTAACCCTGTTGCTGTAGGAAGGAGACGAAGACCTCCCAACATCTGTCGCACACAAGTGGAAAACGACCTTAACCAAATTGCTTTACGTAACTGGAGGCAGCTTGCTAGCTGGCTGGAGAGGCTTCTTTGTTGAGGCCACAGGTGGGACTGTAAGCACCACCAAAAGTAAGTAAGTAGAAGTTAAAAGTTGGCCAACTAGCTTGTCTAGCCGCGTGCTCTGTTCAAGTGATTGACATTGTGTGTATTTAACATATTGACATTGACACCTATTCCGGCTTCATCTTAAGAGTGTTCCGGACTGAAATGGTGATTTCATGAATAAGATTGCGAAGCGTGTACTTGTCCGATCAAAGCGATTAAGGTGTCTATGGACAGATAAACTTATTATCTATGCCATCATTGGAAAAAAAATTTAATTTTGTGCTCTAGATTTTGGTAAAAGCCTCTAAGAAATCGAGAAAATGGCTAAAATGGCTGTTTTTCAAAGCAAATGTAGCCTACACTATAGCATTTTTTGCAAAAAAATGTTTAATAACATAAAATTCCATATTTTTATTATGCCACTATTGGAGAACATTTTTAATTTTGTACCTAATAAAAATTTTAATAATGCAAAATAAAAATGCTTGTGAATTTTGAAAAAACCCATTTTTGACAGTTAATTTCTTATACCTAACGGTATTTTGTTGACAAATTTTTTTGCAGTGGATATAAATTCAATATATTTTTCATGATTTTCATTAATTATGTAATCATATTTGTATCATTTGATATTGAAATTTTTAATTCTTAAAATGCACTTTTTGATAGAAAATTTATGTAAATTTAGAAGTTAAAATCAGTTACTTTTAGAAAAAAAATTTTTTAATACAATAATACGCCTACTAGTGACCAATTAGTAAAAATTCAAAGTTTTATAAGACAAAGTATCTGATGAAAGTGAAAAAACACGGTCTTATATATGCAAAAAAAAAAGTTAGCAAATGACTGGTTTTGTTCAGTTCGGAACACTCTTAATGATCCTGAAAAGCAAGAGGGGGATGTTGCATTTGACTATATTCCCGCTCTGCACTAATAACAGGGGAGTGGCTGTACTCAATCATAAAGAGAGATTGGGATTCCGAGAGCTTCTCCTTTGATGGGAAGAAGAAATAATATTTATACGTTAGGGAAACATTATTTAATTGAAATCACAAGTTTCCTGTTGCAAAAACTCAAACAACTAAAGTACCCAAACTAAATTGTCTAAAGTGCAAATAAAACTGTTACAAAATCCAGTTGTTACTTGTTACTTTGAATTCCCTTAGCAACTTTTTTTTTGTACAAAAATGTGCATCAGTCAATTGAATTTTATTCATTTTTATTCTATCGCTGGACTACACGTGCAAAGTACTTCCTTATGCTGAGGTTACAAAAGATAAATAATTTACCAAACTCAACCAGCATTGGATAGGACAAGTATAGGTATATTCGGTATATTGAGCTAGCTTGTGCCACCCAGAGACCCAGTTACCGTTCGAAGTATAGTGTGGTAAAGTCGAGAGAATAAACTGAAATTACATTTCCTGTCACGTATTTTGTGTCCATTGCTTGTGGAAAGGATATCAACAGTTTAGTTTCAATGCTCGTAAACATATAACTTAAGAAAAGTGGATTTTGTATGATAACTGTTACATATTTTAAGTTTGTATTTTTTGTTACAAAAAGTAAATGTGTAAACCCGACCAAAAACAGCAATGTCGAAATTACATTATGGTCAGCTAAATTAGTTTAAAATTTTAAACTGGCATTTTTATTGTTCTTAGCTTTTGGGGTATGGATATGGGCCCCTAAATCCAGGTTGAATTTGAGAAATGACACGGGTTACGTTAAATTTGAGGTCACCTGTCATTTGTAGCTTATTGGGTTAGACACAAGGAAATCCTAGAAGAAAATGTCTATGCCATCATGCTGCCAAACGGTCTAATTCACGTGTGAGTCGCCTCTGCGGGAGATAACCATACCTTCAGTTGTGAGGCACGACATAGCGACCGCAATGCACAGTATTCCGTATTCCGTTTGTTGCATTTTTTCAACAAAACCGTTTCCCACCCCAATTCTCAGTGAAAATTAATGAAATTTTGCAACCTTAATAATTTGAAAACGCATAATTCACTGGTATTATCTACTTTACTTACTTACTTAAAAGGTGGCACTACTGTCCGGATTAGACCAGGCCCTCAACCAACAAGCTTCTTCCAGCTGGATCGGTTTTATATCTAAATAGTTGTCTATAATTTCACACGAAAAGTTGGTTGAGGTCCTCTTCCACTTGCGTGCGCTAGCTTTTAGGTTGTTCTCCTCTCTTGCCCCGCCCCCGGGGTTGGAATCAAAGACTTTCCGGGCCCGAGCATTGATGTTCCATTCGCTCAACTATTCACCCCGTGCAGTTCGTTATCTTCTTCTCCATTCCCCATCTATGTATGCAGACGGGATCAAACATCACCCGAAGAATTTTCCCCTGAAAACAGCGTAGGGCGTTCTCATCCACCGTTAACTGGCTGAAACAGAATAGAGTGCCACAACTGGAACTGCAGCTGCAAATGAATAGCTGTCAAAAACTGTCGTTTTTTTTTACGCGCCCCACAATGCAGCTGTACAGCTTTCTAACATTTAAGCATCGAAAATAAAAATGAAAACAAAAATAAAAATGAATAATGATGAAAAAGAAGGTAAAATTGCTTTACGTCTTTATGGGTGATTGAAAAGAGTTTTAAAACACTCATACCACATGAAAGCACTTCGTTTTGCTCGCAATTTGGAAACGTCAAGAAAACTTCAAGCAAAAGTTAAAAGTTGGCCAACTTGTTCTTTGCATCATTGAATTTGTGTGTGTTCAAAATTTTGATAGCTATTCTAGTTGCAACTCCGTCTCCATTCTGTTCAGCCAGTAATAGTTTCCATGCCCCTGCACCCCACAGTACACATATCTAAGGTATTATCTTGCGCATGTTGTCCGAAATGAGAACAACTGTCAAAGAAATTCAAGATGGCAGCCTTATGTGACCTCGTCCGCTGTTTTACAACAACAACGAAGAAAACAAACACAAAAGGATAATTTAATTAACACTAAAGACCAGAAAGGAATGTGGTTTGCATGACAAAATAATGTTAATAAACACTAAAATGCTTGAAATAATTGTATTTGCTAATAAATAAGTAACAAATGAACAGATGACACACAACAAATTTTGATGTTTAACGAGTGGGGGTCACGGGATTCGCCATTTTCCACTGATTTTGATGGATGCGCAGAACTGAACAAAAATGAAAACGCTAATGATGTTACCTTCAATATGTGTACTCTGCCTGCACCCTACATCAATAACGGGATAATAAGGCGCCAGTTATAGCTATCATTGAAACTCATCATTGAAAACTTAAATGATTGATTTTGAGACATTTAGAAAGCAAAATCATCTATTATTTTGATGGACGATTAATGCTCAAGACTTAATTAATATTTCTAGTCAAAAAAAAATTTGAAATAGGTCTAGCTTTCCACAAAAATTGACTTTTAATTTTTCAATGATCATTGATAAGGTAGCTCAATCATTGAAATAAGAAAAGTCGTTTTATGGAAAAAGTTGGACCTATTTGAACAATTTTTTTAAATATTAATTAAGTCTTTAGCTTTATTTTTCCATCAAAATAATAAATGATTTTACTTCCTAAACGTCTCAAAATCAATCATTAAAATTTTCAATGATGAGTTTCAATGATAGCTATAACTGGCACCTAAGCGTCTTATAAAGGGACACTTTAGTTGCTCGAGAGGGGATTTTGCTTCTCAATTGCCTTCTTAGCCTAAAGAAACAGCTATTGATAAGAGTAATTCTTCGTTTGATCTCAGCATTGGTATCGCTCGCTGAGTTGATAGCGGATCCTAGGCAGACAAAGTCTCCGACCACCTCAAAATTATAGCTGTCCATAGTGACGTTTTATCTGATACGTCGGTGTTGGTTGTTCATTCTTGTTGACAGCATATATTTGGCCTTGCCTTCACTCACCCCTTAAGTCCATCTACTTGGCATTTCTTTGACGAAAATACCACTGACATCACGCTTTGTTCGTCCGATATGTCAATTCCGGAGGCGTAAGGTAGTGCCTCAAGTGTTGACGTGAAGTAGGTATAACAACGCGTTGTCTTGCCTAAAACCTTTTCTGTCATTAATGGTATCGGGGAAGTCTTTTTCGACTTTGATGGAGCAGCGTCCATTCTCCATCGTCATACTGCACAAACTGTCGAGTTTTGGAGGGATGGGAAAACTAGACATTGCTCTATATAGCTCGTTTCTATACATAGATGCTGTCATACGCGGCCTTGAAATCGATGAAAAGGTGGTGGGTATCGATTTGAAACTCCTGGGTTTTCTCCAAGATCTGCCATAGTGCGAATATTTGGTCGATGGTGGACTTCCCTGATGACCTAAGGCCACACTGATATGAACCTATCAGGTTGTTGACGAATGTCTTCAAGCGTTCACAAAGTACGACGTGAAAGATCTTGTAGGCGATATTTAGAAGACCATGCCTCTGTAGTTGGTGCAGTCCAGAGGATCGCCTTTCTTGAGGATCGGGCAAACAATGCTGAGGTTCCATTCATCGGGCAGGATTTCCTCCGACCATATTTTACAGATGAGGTGGTGTATACTCGTAACCAATTCATCGCCAGCCACTTTAAATAGCTCAGCCGCAAGGCCATCAGCTCCAGCAGCTTTATTGGACTTAAGTCAATCTGCATGGTAGCGGAATTCGGTTCGTCATCGCCGTTATACAATTTGCAAAAATGATTTTTCCATATCCTCAACACTGACTGCGATTCTACCACGATGTTCCCCTTATGATCTTTGCAGGCTTCGGTTAGGGCCTTGTAAACTTAGGAGGTTCTTTTTACTTTTTGGTAGAACTTCCAAACTTCATTCCTGCAATGGCATCCCTCTTGCTCTTTCTTTTTCCTTGTCTGGTCCTTGCCGGCATTCTTCGTCGAACCAGGGGTATTTCTGTGGTGGGCGTGTGAGGCCCAGTACGTCAGAAGAGAAATCTCTGATGGCTTCTTGGCAGTTTTTCCACTCGTTCTCGATACTTGCATTTGGCGGCATAGGACTATTTGAGAGGGCGTGAGAGACTCGATCGGCAAAGGATCTGGCGATTTCTTAAGACTTCAGCCGTCCGACACGTCGATTTTTCTCACAATATTTCCCTGTTTTCGCTTTGGTCTGGATATCCGTAGCTTTCCTTGGCTATAACGAGGTAGTGGTCCGAGTCAACGTTGGCTCTTCGGAACGTTCGGGCATCCTTGATACTGGAGGAGTGCCTTGCGTTGATCGCAATGTGGTCAATCTGGTTGGCAGTTGATTGACCGGGAATTCGCCATGTCCCCTTGTGTGTATCGTGATGCGGGAACTACTTACTAGCTACCATAACGTTTCACCCCGCAGCAAAGTCGATTAGCCTGAGTCCGTTATCGGAGGTGGTGTCGTGCAGGCTATATCTTCCGATTGTGCCACCAAAGGCGTCTTTTTTCCCTAGCTTGGTATTAAAGTCACCCAAAACAATTTTAATGTCATAGCTAGGAAGGCGCGGATTCAGGAATTCAGCTTGGGGGAGGGGGTCATGCGATTGAAACAACATACCTAATTTGAACTGAAACCTCTTGAAATATATAGCCTTGAGTTTTCTACATATCTGGTGATTAAAATAAAACAAAATAAATAAATTGGGTGGCGCAACAGCTCGTGGAGAACCAAGGCCTAGTGACTTACAACTCTCAACTATTCCTGTGTGCGTGTTATTGGCAGGAATGGAGGGGACTTATAGTTTTTTCCCGAGTCCGAACGGCTAAGTGAGAAGCACTTTTCCATGACAAGTATACTCTTGGAGGATTTGTCACTTCCTCGCAAGAGGCAGAACCTCGAATAAAACATTTCTGTTTTTAGGTGGCATACGGCTGGGAATCGAACCCACACCTTCGGCATGACAGTCCTACGCACTTACCATTATACCACGAGGTACTACATATCTTGTGATTAGAAAAGTCCAATTTTATCATGACTTCATAACAGTTGAAGGCATGATCAGAGATTTTTGCCGCTCTGCCGCTCACTACGTGACCAGGCCCTAAGACTGTATCGAACTCCTGCTTAGAGTAATAGTGCACAAATTTCTTGCTGCTGGAAAACTTATTTATCAACAATATTAAGCTCCATTTCATACTTTTCAGACAATTATGAGAGTATGATGAACATAATCTTATATTATGGAAGCAAAATTTGCAATCTAAAAAAAAAGTTGACAGCAACTAAAAAAAGGAATAATTCAAGGTCAAAAAACTAAAAATAATTGCAAATAGGTATGTGGTGAAATGCATGCCGAATAGATAAAAACTGTTGTCAATGCAAAGAGGAGGGTATTTTCCGACATGGATTTTTTTTTTAATTTCGTTAAAAAATTTGAGTACTGCACCAAGTATTTGCACATAATTTTTTTATTAAATAACATTGCGTTATAAATTCAGGTATATCTGCTATAATTTTTGGAATCTTATGGAATTTTTCAAAGCCTTTTTTTCAAATTTCCACTTAAAAATCCAGGTACTGCAAGAGATGTCTGCTATAGTTTTGTTTTAACAAAATAGAGTATTAGAATTCACATAACGGAGAGGTGGAGTTTTGTTAAAACTTTTTTGTTTGTTTTTGAAATATATCGAAGCTTGTATGGAGTTTTCAAAGCCTTTTTGTCAATATTCCATTATAGATCCAGGTACTGCACCAGACTTCTGCCAGATTTGTTTTCTAATGAAAAAGAGTATACACTTTTATATATCAGAGAGGCAGATATATTGCTTAGGTACAAAATAAGCTATCTTTGTTTTGAAATACAGTGGTTTTGTATGGACATTTTTTAAAAATTCCGTTACAAATCTTGGTAATGCACCAAGTATCAGCACATAACTTTTTTTAATAAATTAGAATTAAGTTTTAAAGAAACAAAGAGACAGACATATTTCTTCAGTGAAAATTGTGGTTTTTTAAGCTTTGAAATACAATAGAACTTATATGGAGATTTTTAAAGCCTATTTTTCAAAATTCAATTAAAAAGCTAGGAACTTCACCATTTGTCTGCCAATATTTTTTTTTCAAATATAAAAATTAACAGGAAACACACAACAGTGAAAAGTGAATGGAGATTTTTCCTTATTTTTTGTATTTCAAAATTCCGTTAAAAATCCGGGTACTGCAACAGGTGTCTGAAAATTATTTGGTTTTGTTATATTCAGTATTATTAAAATATTATATCTATATATGTACATATAAATAAAATTGGAGTGTCTGTCGTTAATATTGAAATAATTTCAAGTTTTTGAGCTTAGGTGGTTGTTTAATTGCTAAGAAACATAGCTGCATCATTTAAAAAATTTTTGTCTGTCTGTGTGTTTGTCCGCGGTAATCTTCAAAACGACAGAACAGGTTATGACGGGACTTTTCATACATGTAGTGGACAACTCAGGGAGTAATCTAGGCTACTTTAAAATTGCAACAATGTTAACGGTTTCTTTGAAATATAAGAAAAAACAATGAAATTAAGGGAAAATTGTGTCGAAATAAAAAATTAATAAGGAAATGATTATAAACAAGTAGAAATAATCGATTCTAAAAGTGTCTAGACAGTTATATTAGAACAATAATTATATAGTCTTAGAGGTGGTGAAAGCTTTGCTCAAAACTTTGTCGACGTACTGTTTGGATCTGTGCAAACTACATGCCACCAACAAGGCATCGATGCCACAGCTCTTTGACCACCACAATGTATTTTCAAGAATTGCTTGAGCTATTTGGATGATTCTTTTCAGGAAATCTTTGGTATTTGGAGTGTTATTGTCATTTTGGGTAAATTCGGTCTTGCGTTTTGCCAAAAAGGTGCAGAAGCACACTCTGGTTACCTGTTTTATGTAAAAAAATCTATTGAGTTTGAAAAAAAATCAATCAATCATGAAATTTGGTTCTGACAAAATAAAAAAAAAATACAGTCGAGTCTCGATTATCCGGAATTCGATTAATCGAGGACACAATCATAATTAAAATTTTGTTTTGTTCATTTGTTCTCGAAATGTCTGTCTACCCGGGCGGAGCCAGGGCGGGCCAGCTAGTATTAAAATATAAAAGGCCTGAAGGTATAACTCCAAGATGTACTACACCCTATGCCTGCCTTTACTATTTTTGAATAGAAACAACTTTAAAGTCTAACATATCAAAGGGGTGGACATACTGCTATCACGTTTTGAGGTCGATTTTTTTGACTACACCAAAAACACCATTGACAACCGGGAATGAACACCCTGAGTACGATTAAGTCAGCCGACGTGAATTTCCAAAAAAAGGGGGAATTTTAATTAACCCCTACAGCGACTATAGGGGATGAAAATAAAAATCTGAAAAAATTAGGGAATTTTTTTTTTTCTTCATTTAGGGCTGATTTAGGCCAATACAAATGTTAAAATTAAAAAAAAACCGTTATAACGACCACCCTAATATACATATACATATTATCTAAGAGGGTGCGCGTCCAGGGCTACCAATAATTTTTGTAAAAATTTATTTCCTGACCAAATCATTACGAAGTTAGAATTTGCTAAGGAAAATAGAAGCTAACCATTACATTAATAAAGGTCATGGTTTTCGTATAGTTTACTAAAATATAAGAACTACCCAAAAAGTTTATCTCTGTCTTCTAATGTGTTGAATAACATGTAAATATTGCTCGAATTTCCTCTTTTCTCTGGAGCTCTGGGGGGAGGTCATGACCCTCACGACCCCCCCCCCCTGGATCCGCCACTGTAGCTGGGGCATTGCCTATACGTCTTGTCCAGGAGCTTGGAGGAGCTCTCCTCTGTGGGGGCATTCACGCATATAAGGCTAATGTTGGCGGATTTAGCCTTGATGTGAATTATTCACATAGTTGAATCTCAAGACTTCAAGTAAAACATGAAACACAAAAACAGTGAATTGGGCCACCAAGAATAAATCAGTTTGCCAAAAAATTCTGGTGAACCATACCATAGTCTATTTAATGCTGCAAAGCTGTTCGCATCATACCTAAAATATGAATATTGAAGGTTTAAATAAAATCTATCCAAAGTTTTCCAAATAAAGTGAACAAGCTAATGCTAACCGTTAAATAGCTACTGACCCATCAGCTTATAAAACTTGTAAGTAGCACACTCAAGTTAATGTTTTTGTCTAATTCAAACCCTTACATAAGCATTTAGTTTGCCCAGATATTTCACCTGATGCCGAAGACAAAGATCTATAATTTGTGACAGAAACTTTTCTCGATAACCATTACAAATCTTTAACTTAGCCAAAGGTTACACCTAGTCCTACAGTCCGCTTTTCGCAAAGGTGTTACCTTGGATCTTATGCTATATTCCTTATAATCTTTTTTTTTCTAAAACACCCTTCATAAACTAGCCAACACTTTCTCAACCGCAAAAAGATGCATGTGATTTGGCACATAAACTTTTTCTCTCAAGTTTTCCTTAAGGTTATTTTCAGATGAAACTTTTATCACTATCCGCCAGATTTCTAATTAGTAAAAGTTGCACTTTTGCTGGCTTCTCCTGCGGTAATTATAAGTTAAAGTGATCTATGTTGTATATGGCAGCATGATGGCACAGAATTAAGTTCCACACAATCCTTGTTTCTATGCAACCAACAACGCAAGAGCATTCGAAACTTTTGCTTCTGATGCACACTACTGCTGTTTTGCCGGAATACTAGTATAGTTTTGTTTTCTGTTTTAGGTACCATCTCGTATAGTCTATAAGCTTTGAGGGGGTTGATAAATTTTGAAAATTATATGCAAACCCACATGAGGGAGAAAAGTTTTTTTTTTGTTGAAAAAGTGGTCCGCTTATAAAATTTTAAAACACATGAGTGGTAAACACGCAGTAAGCCATTTGGTAGATAATGACGTAATGTTTGGTGTCATTTTTATTTACTAGTTGACAACTAGAAAAAAAAGAGAATGGTTGCTCTTTACAAAGTTTTTCAACACTTTCCTTAATTGTTAATAATGACAATGAATACAAAGTGTATGAGTCTTCATTGGAAGTTTGTATAGAAAACAGACAAATGAATTTGCCTTCATCTTCATCTTCCTCTTATGACATTGATCAAATTATTATTAAAGTTTTATTGGAAGGTAGCAAGGACATTTATATAATATGTAGTTATATTCTACCAAGGGGTCCACTTGATTTATATAAAGAACATATTAGTAATTGTAATTTTTATCTTTCAAACCTTAATGAAAATCAACATGTTATTATAGCAGGTGATTTTAATATACCAAATGTAAATTGGGTTTTTGATTCTGATGAATTAGAACCAATCAATGTTACCAATGAATTTGTCTCAGAAGTTGTAGATTCGTTTGCAGCATATGATTTAGTTAAGATAAATAATTGTAAAAATAGTTTAAATAGACTGCTTGGTTTAGTATTTGTCGATAAAGAATTGCAGATGTTAGTTAATGAATCACTTTTTCCAATTTTTCCTAACTCTATTCATCACATAGCCTTAAATTTTGAATTCAAAATACTTAATTTCTTTAAACCTGATAGTGATTGAAGAAATAGCTTAAATTCCACCTGGCTATCTATACATATTACTATTGACTACTTCCTGAGAGACAAGATGTTTCGCGGGTTGGCAAACTGCAAGCACTTCCGCTTGGAATATATTGCAACAGTTCAGAAGCTTTATTGATTATTTTTATAAGCGGGTCTTCCGAGTAGATACCTTCATCTGTTTTGGAACACTCAGTAAACACCGAAACATGATTCCTATTGATGACCCTGTTTTCTTTCCAGAATTCTCTAGTATGGATTTCTGTCACCGCCTGCCACTGGGGGTTAAATCTATCAGCCATATAACCAGACCATCGCATTTGCCTATCCTCAAAAATTGTTAACATCATAAAGCGTTGGATATAGAATTATCAATATTAAATTTTAACAAACTTAATTTTGAAAAATCGTACTCGGAGATAGAATTGAATTTTGATCAGGCTGACTATATTGGTTTAAATTCTTTTTTGAGTCATAGATACTAATTGGGAAGAGATTCTTGATGATAATGACTTAGGTTCTTGCTATGGAAACTTCATCGCTAAGGTTAACGAGGCATGCAGTAGTTTTGTTCCATTAAAACGGAGAAGGCAAAATGAGCGGCCAATATGGTTTAACAGGCGCTTAAGTAATTTGAAAAATAGACTCACAAAATTGCAAAAATTATGCAGGTTAGACTTCAGTTGTCACGACGAGTTTCTTATTTGTCGAAAGTAATATGAGCAGCTCAAAAATTTTCTCTATACGAGTTATATGTGGTCAATTGAAAATAACATTAAAAGAAATTCGAAAGCATTTCGGACATTTTTGAATAGCAAAAAAAAATCTTACAACTTGCCAAGTAATATGTTCTTGAACAATGAGCAATCAAGTAACGAAAGTCTCATTTGCAATATGTTTGCCTCATTTTTCCAATCAAATTTTGTTGAAGAAAATTCGCAAACTAATTATTTTAATTGCTCTAAGCAAATGAATTTAATCTAGGTAATTTGATCCTTTCTGAATGTGATGTTAGACGTGAACTCTCTTTATTGGATGGTACAAATAAATCTACGTCTCTTGATTTTTCACAAACATTTTTTAAAAATTGTTGCAACTCCTTAAGTTTGCCTCTTACAAAAATCTTTAATACGTCACTTTTTACTGCTGATTTTCTAGATGATTGGAAAGTTTCATTTATAACACCGATTTTTAAGTCTGGTTCGAAGCAAGACATCATGAATTACAGGCCAATATCAAATACAACATGGCTTTGTAAGAGGTAGATCTACCAGTTCTAACCTTGCATTGTTTTCCAACTATTGTCTAAAAGGTATTATGGAGCGTGGAAATCAAGTTGATGCGGTCTACACAGACTTTGCTAAAGCGTTTGACAGAGTCCAGTTTAATATACTTCTTAGGAAACTTGAATGTATGAGATTTCACTCAAACCTTCTAAAGTGGCTTAGAAATTATTTAACTGGTCGGACACAGTACGTCAAAATTGGAAGCACACTATCTAGAGTTATATTTAATCTTTCAGGGGTCCCTCAAGGGAGTCATTTGGGTCCTCTCCTATTTTTAATTTTCATTAATGACTTACCTGATTCTGCCAGAGCGATTGGCTATACCTTTCAAATAAAAAAAAATTATGAAAATACGATGCCATTAAGTCAGTTAAAAAGGGAGATATAGAAAAGTGTTTACGTATTAATATATAGATGACACAAATTGAAAAACCGTGCCGAGATTCAGCTAATTCGAACCGCAGGGAGTAGGTGAGATGAGTCACTTCTCGTCGAAAATCGATTCAGTTAGCAAAAGTGAGTGAGTGAGCGAGTGATATCAAATGTCAGATTACTAGGTAGATATTTCCGCAGTGACTTGGTGTACCTATGTGTTGGTAAATTTCTAGTTTTGGATAGGTATGTGTGCTTTTCTCAAGAATTCATATTCATGGATAGGAAATGAAATAAAAAAAACAACAATGTACATAGATAAAAACAACTACCATTTATTGATTGTAAAATCTTATTTTATTATCATATGCACATACTGTATAATAGAATTATATTTCTCAAGGGTGAAAACTCACATTCAACTTTAATTACGACAAAAACAATAATTGATTCAAATGATACTCCATTTTTAATACTTCAATGTTTACATTGTTGTATTTATTATTTCATTTCGCGTCCATTAGTAGTGATGTGAAACAGAATATCAAACGTACGAGTGTGACAAGGAGGTTGAATTTGGCTCTATTATATTTATTATTTGTCTCATGTTCAAAACTAAATCCGAACTTACTCATTTCACTTAAATAGCTGAATCACTTTTGCGAGTGAAGTGAGATGAGTCGGCGAGTTAGGCGAGTCATCTCATCTCACTCGCTGAAATAGCTGAATCTCGGCACCGATTTCAGGCAATCGTTTAGTTTGTGGCAAGACACAAACTGAAAAGTTGCTCGAATCGATGACTGAATAGTTTCTGCATGTGCGCGCTGTCCCATATGTTTCAATAGGATTCATTTTTGCAACCAAACAGTTGCAAAACTGAAAGTTGCATGTGCGCGACTAGCCTTAAGGTTTTTAGAAGAAAGAGGGATAGGCTTATAGGCCTGAAATCTTTCGATGCAGTATGGGTGGACTGCATGGTGTCGGAATTATGTTGAACGAAGAAGCGAGGCGTAGTCTTATATCCTGGGCGCCCATTTCTGCAAAAATAATGACAGCAAGGTTCCGTTCAAAAATTCGCAACGTCACAATAATTCAGTGCTACGCCCCCACAAATGAAGCGACCGAGGAAGACAAAACCGCTTTCCACACTCATCTTAACTCAGTTTACAGTGGTGTTCCAAGAGCCGACATCATAATTGTCATGAGAGATCTCAATGCCAAAGTCGGATCAGACAACTACGGTCTGCAACGCGTCATGGGGAAAAATGGCTTGGGGTCACGAAATGAAAATGGCGATTTGCTGGTCGATTTTTGTAACGCTAATCGTCTTGTACTGGATGGGACTGTGTTTAAACATAAGACTTGCAACAAAATCACCTGGGTACATCCGGATGGTCAAACTGAAAACCAAATTGACCACATCATGATTCAGCAGCGATGGAGGAAGACAATGTGCGATGTTCGAAGCATTAGAAATGCCGACATGGGAAGCGACCACCATTTGGTTCTCATGAGTCTCAAGCTACGAACTGCAGCTGTACAACGTCAAACACAGGGTGCAGCAAGGAATTCGAAGTTCAATACAAATGCTTTAAGTGATCCCAACATATGTCGTAACTATGTCACCAACCTTAACGACAGAGGCTCGTCATTAAACGGAATCCAAAATTCAACAATTGAAGAGATGTGTGGTGAAATCAAAAATGTTTTTATGGAGGCTGGATCCGAAACTGTACCCAAGCGGACGAGAGTTAGAGACTCCTGGATATCCCAAGACACCTGGGATAAGATCGAACTTCGCAAATCGTTAAAGATGCAAATAAATGCCGAAGCGGATGCTCAACGAAAGGAATTGTGAAGAGAGTATCGCTTAGCACATAAGATGGTCTATCGCTGTGTGAGACGTGACAAGAGGGTGAGGTTAGACTGTCTCGCAGAAAATGCGGAAAACGCTGCAAGAAGAGGAGATATGAGGGAATTGTACCAAATATCCAAGGAAGTTGTCGGGAAGAAAAGCAACACCAATCATCCTGTAATGGATGTGGATGGTACACTTTTGGTATCAATCGAGGATCAGCTGCGCAGGTGGAAGGATCACTTTTGTGCCTTGCTTAATGAGGATTCTGTCGAGCAGAGTGCTGAAGTGCCCCAGCTTAACGAGATGCGTAGATCATATAGGGGTATTGACATCGAACCCCCTACAGAACTGGAGACTCAATCTTCGATAAATCTTCTCAAAAATAACAAAGCAGCTGGACTTGACGGTATACCAGCCGAGTTCCTGAAGGCTGACCCTGTCAGAACGGCTAGTATTCTACACCCGTTGATACAAGCTGTGTGGGAAAATGAAATCTATCCCAGCGACTGGAAGGATGGTGTAATTGTTAAGTTGCCAAAGAAAGGTGATCTTAAGAATTACAACAATTGGCGAGGTATTACAGTTTTGTCCGTTTTTCCAAAATTAATGGCAACCATCATTCTGGAGCGGATAAAGGTTAGAATCGAGTCTACACTCAAGAGGCATCAAGCTGGTTTCCGCAGTGGGCGGTCTTGTGTCGACCATATCAACACTCTGCGTATCGTTCTTGAGCAGTCTGCGGAGTTTCAATCACCGCTTTACCTCATGTTTGTGGATTTTGAGAAGGCCTTTGACCGAGTCAACCGTGAATGTATATTGAGATCACTTCTTGGTAGAGGAATTCCCCCAAAAATTGTTGCCATTATAAGAGAGTCCTATAACAACGCAAGATGCTTTGTTTTACACAATGGGCAGCTATCCGACTCTTTCGAAGTGCGGCAGGGTGTGAGACAGGGAGATGTTCTATCGCCAATTCTCTTTCTACTGGCGATTGACGATGTCTTGACGGCCAGCGTTGGAACATCAGAGAGGCAGGGCATTCAATGGAGACCGTTTGAAAGGCTTAGCCACTTAGACTATGCCAATGATATATGTCTCTTGGCAAATAACATCAGTGGGGACGGGATGTGTCAAGCTCTGAAGGTAAAAGGAGAGGCGAGTGGTCTTAAAATAAATAGCAAAAAGACAAAAATAATGCTCACAGGCCGCTCCACACATCAGCGTATTTTAATACAGGAGACGCCAGTTGAAGAGGTTGAACAATTTAACTACCTTGGAAGTATTGTTTCAGCAAATGGTGGTACTGATCTGGACGTTCAAAGTAGAATAAATAAAGCTCGCGCAGCCTTCGGTTCTCTCTCCCAAATTTGGAAATCATGTCAAATCTCCTTGCGCACAAAGTTGAGATTCTTCGAATCCAATGTCAAATCCGTGCTGTTATATGCTTGCGAAACCTGGAAAGTCACGACTACCATCTCAAAGAAATTGCAGGCTTTTGTGAACCGTTGTCTACGCCATATTCTAAAAATGGCCACAAATTATATCAAACGAGGAATTGTGGCGCAGGACAAGTCAAGAGCGGCTGGACGTTGACATAAGAAAGCGTAAATGGCAATGGATTGGTCACACGCTGAGGAAACCAAACGATGAAATTGCAAAGCAGTCATTTGAATGGAATCCTCAGGGTGCACGGCGGGTTGGAGGACCAAGAACAACATGGAAATCAACAGTTCTAGCAGAAGCAGACTCCCAGAGAAAGACGTGGCCACAGTTAAAATATCTATCTGCAGACCGTGAAGGATGGAAACGATTTGTTGGCGCCCTATGCCCCAACCGGGGTTACAGGACTTGATGATGATGATGGGTGGGCTTGCCAGCTTTCCGAATGAAGATGACATTGGCTTTTAATCAACTAAGAGAATAAAGGTGGTGTATAGACAACTCCTAAAAATATTCACAAGAATTGGAACAATACAATTATGTTTTACGAGCTTTGCAGCATGCCACATTCTTGTTATCTACGATTTGGTAACCTGTGTTAGAAATTTCATTTATGTTTGAGTCTATGTCACTGGAGATCTGTCGGCGGTACATCTTGGGCAGTGCCAGTGGGTGCTTTAAAGTGACTCCAAGGCCTCAGAGCAGGAGTCTCTGCAGGTATTCCCCGGTCTTTTTAAGAAGCCTGAAAGAGTATGAACCTTAGACATGACTTCCCTGAGCCTAGCAGCAAATTGACTCAATGTCTGGACACAATTTTTTTCAAGCTGCCCTTATTGCATATAGGTTGTTCGGTTTTTGTACATCTTGAATAAATCCCAATCAACAGGTCCATTATTGTATTTTGCTCTATAAAAAGCCTCCTTAAGTTTTTCCTAAGAAAAAACAGCTCTTTGGAACACCATAGACCATACGAAGTTAAGCTTGCCCTTCCCTTTGGAAATGAAAAACTATCAAAAACATTATTTATGGCTAACATTAGTTGATAAACATGATTCTCAATCTCCGAGCAGTGGTGGATTCTTATGATGACCTAAGGATGAGGCCGATCTAGTATGGAAGGGATCCCAGAGAGTTAGTTACAGGATGATCTGATGGAATACAAGAGGAGTTCTCCAAATACGGAGGGGATGGCTTGAAATAAAAAGTGGAATGTTGTTGATCTGTCAGCTCCATATGCTCCAACAGAGTTGTAAGAGATTGCCATCTTTGCGAAAGCAGTCTATATAAATCTCGCATTGAATTCAAAAAAAGGATTACATTCTTAACATTCATTTTTAAGAATGTGATTTTATAAAATGCAGTCGCCAATCTTTTTCGTTAAAAAGATTGCAATCTTTTTTGTTTCCAATATTTTGTGACCATTTGCCGATTGCAATCTTTTGAGACTTCATGCATTTTTGCATTCTTTTTGCATTTCTTTTCAGTTTTTTTTTTTAATTATGTTGCATCCTTTAAATTTTTTATATTCTTTTGAAGTCTTGAATTTTTTTGCGTCTTTCGCCTTCTTTGAATTCTTTTGAATTCTGTGAATTCATTGCATTTTTTTTTGTTTTTCCCTCCATAATACTCAATCTTAGAGAGCCCGTTAGTATTATTAGTATATTATGGAGGGAAAAGCACAAAAGAATGCAATGAATTCAAGGAATTCAATAGAATTCAAAAGAATGCAAAAAGTATGCAAAGATTGCATGAATTCTCAAAAGATTGCAATCAGTTGATGGTGACGTGACAAAAGATTGGAAACAAAAGAAATTGCAATCTTTTTAACGAAAAAAGAATGGCGACTGCATTTTTCGAAATCGCATTCTAAAAAAGAATGTAATGAATGCAATCTTTACAACTCTGTGCTCATCTACCAAAAGGTGGTCATGAGGTACTGAAATTATTATCGAGGAATATCCCAGCTAAACGTCACATATAATATACTGGACATATGCTCTAAGCAGTTCTGAAACACTAATTCTGGTAAGTACCTACATACCTTAGTGTTTGGCTTCCATCCCGGCAGTTGAAAATTGACCATAACATAAATCAAATCTCCATAACAAAGCAAATCCTAGAAAATACCAACGAATTTTACCGACTTGAAGGTCATGTTCATCGTCAGGAGCTTTATTAATAAGGATGGATGAACTTAGGATCCAGTGAAAACTGATTAAGGCCCATTTGCTGATACGAAACTTAAATATTAAAGTAGAACATAAATGGCTTATGTGACACATTATGCAGAGGAAAAAGTAGAACATAAACTTTTAAGTAGAATATAAATGCTTAAGAATCGTATCAGCAAACGGGTCTAAGGTAATAAGGGTATTCATACAACAGCGTAAAGTCGTCGTAAACGTTGTAAACTTTTAAACTTCGCAATTCTGTCACAATTTGTATGGAAAATTTGACAGATCTACGAAGTTTACAACTTTACTATGTTTACGATGAGTTTACGCTGTTGCATGAATACCCTTAATTCTTAATATATCGCCTGACATTGGAAATCTCGTGGTGAAATTTGCAACTAGGTTGTAGCTCCCCCTGATTATTCCAAACATTTTTCAGGGTTTCAGAATGGAGGTGCTACATTGTATCTTCAATCCAATCCTGGAGCGAATAGTGCACTTTTTTTTTTATAATTAACGCGCACTCAAGGGGTTATGACTACCCTTAATATGTTAAACACAGTGCGAGTGTTAGGAAAGTAGAATAGGATTTAAAAGGAGATACCGATGCACATTGGTTTTGAATTTCTGAATATCACAATGGGAAGGCAAATAGTAGAGTAGGGTAAAGCATTCCACATTCGTGTTGTGTGGCTGAAGAAAGAATCTCTGTACTTGCCGGTACGCCCGAAATTGGGCTCAAGGGTAAACTGATGTGCATTCCTAGAAGTACGAGTATTACGGCGGAATTGTTTAAGGGGAGGAATGCAACTGGCTATTTCACTAGAACATTGTTTGTAAAAATAGCGATAAAATAATGACAGACACGAAACATTGCGGCGGTGTTCGAGAGATGCAAATGTTTCCGTTATAGCTCTGTCGCCTATCAATTTTAAAGCTCTATTTTGAATTCTATCCAAGAGACTTAAATGGGATTTAGGATTAGCCGCCCAAATATGGGAGTTGTACTCAAGCTTTGGACGAATGAAGGCTTTATAGATTACAGCCAGATCAGAAGGAGAGACAAATTTCTTGCATCTTCGAAGATAACCAAGACATTTCGCAGCATTTTTAGCAACGTTGAAAATGTGATCATTCCACAGAAGGTGGTCTGTGATGCACATACCCAGGACTGAAAGCTGTTCGGTTTCCTCGATGCAAGTGCCACTCATGGATAGTGGCATAGGGGGTGGGTTTTGCTTTAACGACAGAAGACAGCATTGAGTTTTCGAAGCATTAAATTCTACACGGTTTTTTGTTCCCCATTGGACAATGCTGTCGAGATCAGAATTTAATGAGCTTATCATACGCTGCCGTTCAAGTTCCACATCCGAAGAACAAGGAAGTGAATCTTGAAACGAATATGAAAAGCTGAGGGTACTGTCGTCTGCAAAACAATTCCATGGATTGGAAGTTTCAGACAAAGGATCATTTATGAAAATAAGGAAGATATTCGGAGACAGAACGGAGCCCTGGGGCACACCAGCATTTATTTTATGGATATCAGACTTGTAACCATCCAGTACAACTTGTATTGAACGGTCCGAAAGGTAATTTCCAATCCAACGAAGAAGAGATTCGTCGATATCCAATGCACGCGTTTTCGATAAGAGAGCTTGGTGCCAAACTCTATCAAACGCTTTTGAACAACAACAATAATCTAGATCTAGAAGAGTCCTCGTTCCGAGGTGGTTCGAGGTGGCAAAAAGACTGAACATCCGCTCTGAATGCTTGATTGTTTGGATATCTGGGAGCAGCGTGATTGGGATTGTAGGGGATTGAGAGTATCACATAGGTTCAATTTGTTACTCTTCACGGATCAGGATTGGATAAAGAATAGTAGAAAAGTTAAGGTCACGGAACAAAGGTAATAAATAGTTTATGAAGAACCTTAAGTTTTGGACTCAAACATACCACATTTACCACACATAATGAAAATTTTAATTTAACTGGAGCTCTGCAATAAACAAACAATTTTTTCGTGTACCCTTTCAAACCCTAGAACAAGTGATCCTTATCAGAATAATATTTAGGTAATAGTTGTCTGAAAGTCGATTGCGAAATGCGCAGCTGAATCACGATGATGGAAAAAAAACTGTAGCATCTAGCAAACAGGAAACGCAGTTCATGGACATGATAAGCTCTCAACATGTTCAGGAAAATAAGATCTTAGAGGTCAATGCACTCAGAAATCTGAGTCTCGTGGAGTGGATTTCTTTGCAGAATTTCTCAGTTTTTATGTCAAATTACTGAGGAAAAAATTTTTTGGATTTGCTTTCTCACTATTTGGAAAGGCAAAATTAGCTGAGGGCTGTAAAGCTTTATTTTCCTGAACATGCCTAATAATTCAGGCCGGCATTTTGAGAAGCTCCAAAATAAATTTCATATCTAATATTGAAAGTTTATTAATCGAAAATGTCAATGGTTTTATAAATTCAGAATGAATTTGGGGACAAAATTGTACTTTGTTACCAGCTTGACCCTATTTTTCAACAGCTTAGAAACTCAATATAAGCTTATTGAACCACAAAATTGTCCTTCTCATTAAAATTAGGACCATTTCTTTTGTGCGGAGCATACTGCCTGATATAGGTGTTGAGTTGAATGATGCTTGACTTTTTCTACTCAACCGAAAGTTTATTTGTCACCAAAAAATTCACTTTTACAAATCAAAATGTAAGTCGAATTTAGACAATTGAGATTTCTTCCTCTGCTCGTTTTAGAATTTTATTTAGCAGTAAATTAATTTTCTAATTAAAATTAAATAATTAAAATCATCAACGTTTCTTGACATTAGAGATGTCGTCAACCCTTTCGGCATTTATTTTTGTTTTTTTTTTTTTGCATTTTTCTTCTGTAACTAGAAAATCGTATACTCAGCCTAATTGCTGGCAATCTTGAGCAACATTCTCAAAAATAATTTCAAAAATTTCTTGCCTAAGGACTGCAAATTTATTTTGCTGCCTGCGTAAGCATTCTGCAAATGACATTTTCCGGTTTCGTTTATTTTTTGGATGCTCCTTCGGTTTGTCTGAACTGGATCCTTATTTCCTCAACCATGGCCAAAGGTATCCAATTATCAAGAAAAAAAGGACTTGAATGTGTCCGCTTTCAATATCTTGTTTGTTCATTCTTCTTCTTTTACCCCCTTCTGCAGAAATTTTGGGTGCAAAAATAGGAAAGTTTTTTTTTATTTTTTATTTTAACGAAGCCCTGCAAGAGCAGAATATGTAATTGGATGGGGGAAATGTTAAGTGAAAGAAACAAATTCTATGGCATTTATCTGACATTACCATAAACTTTCATTTCCTTTGCCTATATTTCTGAGTTGGTTGTTGAATTTTTTGAGTTGTTTTCCATATTATTTGGTTTGAGGGCCCAAATATTAAGAGAAAAGGGTATCTGGCTAGAAGAGAAATCTTTATTTTATGCATAAATTGTTATTAAGATTTTCTGTTTCGTTCTACCACCACCGACCGATGGAACGTGGAAGACATTTATGTGTCGTTTAACGAGTTCAATTCGAAGAAGATCCATAAGGAAATTGGTCATTTATTTGGCAACTTGGTTGGTGGTTGTGTTTTATTTTATTTTTTCCTTATTTTTGTGGTATATGAGTACGATTGTTTAGAAGAGGGATTTTTTTTCAAGATTTATGTTTCTCTTCTTGCTTCAATTACATCATGAAACAGGCTTATAGATATGAGCTGAACGAAGAGTAGAGCACTTAAAAAAAGGGTAATTGAATCCTATCTGGTTTTATGTGCCTTAACTGTCAAATGGAGTGAATAAATGACACATTATTTTAATCCCTAATCCTTTCCGAGATGAATGACTGTATACAATTTCATGAGGATTTAGAAATACAAAGAAATCTTGAGTGGTAAATGGTGGTAAAATCAGGGTTAAAGTATTGAGGCAAATTAAAAAAAAAAAAACATTGAACTTCTAAATGGCAATATTATATTGACTATTGAATATGCATTTAAAATGGAGGCACTTTTATCCCATGTATTGACAACTCTGTCAGTCACTTCTATTTTCGTTATAATATACGAACCTTCCTCTACTCCTAACAGAAACATTATATAATCCCAATCCATGGATCGTCTCTGTCTGATATATTGCGGTCTTCATCGGTTGCGTTGCGGAACTTCACAAGCTCGCTCAGTCATTGAAACCAAGCCCTCTTGCGCCTGCAACCACCTGGTTCCTGTAGCAGAGCTTCGGTCTTCCTGATTTTCTCAAACCTGGGGCTGGGATTCGACAATTTTCTTGGGTGGGGCATTGTTGTCCATCCGCTCGATGTGGCTGAGCCAGTGCAGTCGACGTGTTTTGGCACTTTGGACTGCATCCACATCATGGTACAGCTCGTACAGTTCGCCCTCTTCGCATATTGGACCAAGTATCCGAAGAAGAAGAATTTTTCTCTCGCAAGTGCCCAGTATCAAATCAATTCCCCTTTTCCTTATAGTCCAGCACTTGGCGCCGCGCCGCCGTACAGTAGAACTGGTAGGATTAGCATTTTGAATAGAGTACACTTTGTATTTCGACAAAGGAGTTTTGAGCCCATTTGTTTGGCCAAACCGAAGTAGCAGCGGTTCGCTAGGGTAATTCTTCGTCGGACTTCCACTAAGGTGTCGTTTGTGGAATCAGTGTTTGTTCCGAGGTAGGTGAATTCCTTGACTACCTCAAAATTACTTACCGACAGTCAGGTTTTGTCCTAGGCGGTGGACAGATGAGGCTTTGTTTGTTGATTGCATATTACTTTGTTTTGTCCTCATTCACTTCAAGACAAAACGCGTTTCGCCTGTTCATCAATAGCTGTGAATGCTTCTAGTACAGCTCTTTTGGGGCAGTCGATGATGTCGATGATCTGCTCCAGGGGGTCAATTCTCGATCTGTGAAACTGTGAAGTGATAAATATGATAACGCCTTCACGCCAAATTGCGATTCTCGAAGTGTGAAAAAATGAAAACAAATGCCAAAATGTTTTCATATGATAATTCGGTTATCACAATCATTTCACTCTGTGAAAACCTGTGAAAAGAAAAAATGATTAACACAAACAAATTGTACTCATTTGAAACACCCAAGTCGCCATCTTGGTCTTTCTATGACGTCACAATTATCTTTTTCTATGAGCAAGTGGTAGCATTTTTCATGTTAGTACTTTTTAGTACTCACTTTGACAGCTGTTTTTCTTAACGAGTTCGGGAATCGCCTGCCGCGTGTTTGTGAAGTGATAAAATGATAAAACTCTGTGAAAACTGAAATGATAACTTTGTTTTCATTTCACAGTTTCACAGAATGAGAATTGACCTCCAGGACTAGGTTGAGGAAATCATCTCCTTGCCTGAACCCTGTACACGTCTGCAATAGCTCGGATGACCTGTTACCCATTTGCACGTTGCACAACGTATTTTGTAAAGTCATGCGGCATTGCTGGATAAGTTTTTTTCGGGATCCTAAGTTCCGACATTGCTCTGGGCGACTTATGGTATCATATGCGGCTTTTAAGTCGATGAAAAGACGGTAGGTCTCGACTTGAAATTCGTTGGTCTTTCCCAGGATTTGTCTCAATGTGAAGATTTGGTCTATGGATGATCTGCCTGGCCTGAAAATTGAAGCCTTCGCTTCCATTTTCGAAGGAAATTTCATGCCAAGTCCATCTGATGATGCAGTCTTCCTTGGTGAAATTGGGGCTTTCATCCAGCAGTGCCTAAGTGGGATAGGGCGATGTCTAGCGACACCAATCCTGCAAGCGATTCAGTCGACAACCCAAACTTGAGCACTCCAGAGGATATAGCTGAGATTGTTGGCAACTCCAAACCAAAGAAGTTAGCTGGATCGGATGGGATATTCAACTTTGTTCTAAAAAGGCTTCCACAAACATTGATGGTGTTTTAAGCCAACATCCTAAGCAACTGCATCAACAACAGTTACTTTCCCCAGAAGTGTAAGACTGCCAAAATAGTGGCGATTCCCAAGAAAGATGAAAGAAAAATGGTCACCAACTACACAGGCCGATAACTCTACTTAACAAATCTGAGTAAACTCTTGGAAGAGCTGATACTCAGGAAGCTCACGAAATTCTGCAGCGAAAACAACATCATCCCAGACATGCAGTTCGGTTTCCGTGAAAAACATTCCACCCTGCATCCGCTCCTGAAGTTTCATCATGACATTGCCAAAGCTTTAAACAACAATCAAATTACTGTCCGATGCTTCTTGGGTGTCGAGAGAGCATTCGCCAGTGTATGGGTTGAAGCCCTTATCCATAAACTCCACATACTAGGCTTTCCTTAAGCGCTAATCAAAATACCCCATTTGGTGGTTAAATTGAAATAGTTTGGGGATGTGTGCTTCAACTTCTTGGATAGCTATCAATGGCGAGAATGATGAGTATTATAGAAGTGAGTCATCAGCAAAAGGAAGGTTCTCGCATTCTCTTGAAATTCTTTGGTCAGAGCAGAGGTCATGATGTTGTATGGAAGTTGTCCAAACTTGGACCCTTGGGCAAATCCATTCTTGATGCTCTTCACTGTCAATTTGCTCTTCTCCAATTGCATGAAAAAGTTCCTGGGAGGAAGAAAAAACCCCCCGCTTCGTTTGCTTTTGCCTATAGGGGTAATGACAGCGAACTCCTTCAGAATCGGAAACCCAAACTTCAATAAATCTCGCACTTCAGCGCTCATACAGCTACACTTCTTGATGTTTTTCTTCGTCAGTGAACCAAGTAATGTTGTCCTGTATGATCAGCTGTCCGCACCTGCTTTTTCCAAACATGACCTCATTTACCTAACCTTTGATTTTAAGATTATTAGTTCACCTTCCACTTATGCATACAGGGATTTTAAACGTATCAGTCATGATGATTTAGAGAGCGATGTTTGGAGTATAGAATGGGATCAGTTATATTTCATGACTTCATGTGATGAACAAATTAATTTTTTAGAAGCTAATATCAATTTGCTTTTTGATGTGCATGTTCCTCTGAGGTCCAAAACTCTCAAACCTGGACAACGACCATGGTTCACAAATGATATCCAGTTACTTATGAAAAAGCGTGACCTTGCTTACGAACGCTGGAAAAAATATAAGTTAAATGAATACCGTAAAGAATATTGCTATCTACGAAACAAAACTGTTGCCCTGATTCGTTCCACTAAAAGCCTTATCTTCGCCAAACGGTTAGACCCATCCTTGAGTGGAAAAAAGCTTTGGAACAACTTACGCACTATAGGCCTGGGTAAACCTAAGGTACAAGTTCTTAACAATATTGATGGAAATGCTCTCAATGAAGAATTTGTAGCTCTTCCATCCTTCCCGAATGAAGCGCGACGTACCTTTCAAGAAGACATTTCTTTAGATGATACCTCTGAATCTGGCAACAAGTTTAAATTTTCAGGAATTGACCAATTTGATGTAGTTGAAAGCATACTCTCTGTTAAATCCAATGCTGTCGGAACAGATGGTGTCCACCCAAAATTTCTTAAAATAATATTGCCTTTTATACTGCCTCATATAACTTTTGCCTTCAACACAATATTAACAACTAGTGTATTTCCCAAAGTTTGGAAGAAAGCCAAAATCATACCCGTTCCTAAGAACTCAAGTGGTAAAGATTTTCGGCCTATTTCTATACTTCCATTTTTGTCGAAGGCTTTTGAAAAAATTGTGCAGGTACAAATGAACTCTTTTTTGAATACTTCCAACATGCTCACCCCTGCGCAATCTGGGTTTCGTGAAAAACATAGCTGCACTACCACTCTTCTGGGGGTTGTTGATGAAATCAGACAAAATATTGATAAAGACCAAATAACCTTCCTCTTACTGCTTGATTTTTCACGAGCATTTGATACCGTCGATCATTCTGTTCTCCGCTGCAAACTCTTAAATAAATTTAATTTTTCACTTACTGCTACTAAACTTCTTTTTACCTATCTTACCGGTCGAGAACAAGCTGTCTTCGTCAATAATGTTTATCAAATTTTATTGCTGTACCTACCGGGGTACCCCAAGGTTCTATCTTGGGGCCCATCCTTTCCCTTTACATCAACGAACTGCCATCGGTAATTACTAATTCCTCTATTCAGCTTTATGCAGATGATGCTCAACTACACAACTGTCCTTTAGGGCTTATCGAAGATTGTGTAAGCCGAATTAATTCCGATCTTGAGAACATCGCTAACTGGTCCAAGAAAAATTTTCTTTTACTTAACTTGAAAAAGTCGAAGTGTATTGCTATTACAAAAAAACCTGTGTCTACCTCTTACTTTCCACCGATCGTCCTTAATAATGCTCCTATCGAATATGTCTCTACTGCAAAGAATCTTGGAATGACTTTCAGTAATACATTAACTTGGAGCAACCACATTAGTTTAGCCGTAGGAAAAGTTTATGGCGTACTTCGCTCCTTATGGGCATCTCAGTACTACACTCCAATAAAAACTAGAATTATTCTCGTTAAATCACTCATCATTCCAATTCTGACCTACGGATGCGAAGTTTATGGGAAGTGTGATACATCCTGTAAAAGAAAACTTAATGTTGCCTCTTCAACCGCGTTTTTCTTGTTTGACATCTGAACGTCAGTTCTTCGTCCACACTATCCGTCACTGGAACTCTCTACCACGACATACGAGAGACATTGCAGGTAAGAGGCGATTTCAAAAAGAACTTAAAGCACTTTTATTAAATTGAATTTTTTTGAATAAATTGTGATTAAATCTTTCTATCTTCAATTTTTTTACTTTTTTATACTATCTTATTTTGGTTTTCTCATATTGTAACTAAGCCGTCTACTAGATTGTTTTCATTGAAATGTAACTAATAATTATAACTTAGCACTAGTTTATAAGATTATTATATCTTATCTAATGTGTATAAGAATACGAAAAAAATAAATAAATCTAAATCTAAATCTAAAAAGCAACAAAGCAGCTGGACTTGATGGAATAACAGCTGAATACCTGAAAGCCCATCCCGTAGCCGTAACAAAGGATTGTATTCTTCATCCTTTTATACAAATTGTTTGAGAAAACGAAGCCTATCAGAAGGAATGGAAGGATAGTGTGATTGCTAAGCTGACAAAGAAGAGTGACCTTTAGGCTAGTCGCGCACATGCAACTTTCAGTTTCACAACTGTTTGGTTGCAAAAATGAATCCTATTTGGCCAGTTTATATTTCTGAGATCTCAGAGGGCTCAGAGGACTCTGAAATATAAACACGATTCCTCACAATAATTTCGCACTTTTCCCCTTAAAAACTGAGACTGAAATTTTTTGGATTCGCTTGCTCAGATATTTTTTGTCGCAGTAAATTACATAGGAAGAAAAGAAAAAGAGAGTTGTTTTGACTTCTATGTGAAGAATTGTGTTTATATTTTATCCTCCTGCTCTGTCATAAAGCGGAGAAAAATTACTGAGCGCTCAAGAAATATAAACTGGCTAATTGACTCATATGGGACAGCGCGCACATGTAGCAACTATTCAGTCGTCGATTCGAGCAACTTTTCAGTTTGTGTTTTGCCACAAACTGGACGATTGCCCGAAATCGGTTTTTCAATTTGTGGCATATAGAATAATATGTGAATGCGCGCACATGCAACCAAATAGTTGCAGATATTTGACCACATCGTTGAATTTTGTTCTTTCCAAAGTGACTTATGTTCTTTGTGCGAAAGAGAACAAATTTATCTTTTCTTTTATTTGCTAAGCAAAAGAATAGGACAAAAGTGATAATATTTTTCTTTGTATGTATGGGGTAGAAAATTTGAATAAACAGTGTGGGTGTGTTGGTTTGGTTCGTTGCGATTGCTTGTGGAGTTGCTCATGTGCGCGCTCATCGGTCAACTTGTGACTAAACTGTTTTGTTGCAGTAGCAATTGCATGTGCGCGACTAGCCTAAGAAATGCAACAATTGGCGGGGTATCACCGTTTCGTCCGTTTTCCCAAAACTAAATGGAATATGGAAACCATCATTCTCGAACGGATAAAGGATAGAATTATTGAGTCTGCAATCGAGAGACATCAAGGTGGTTCCGCAGTGGTCGATCGTGTGGGGACCATTTCTATTAGCACCCTGCGTATCGTCCTTGAGCATTCTATGGAATTTCACCACTACTTTACCTCATGTTTGTAGATTTCGAGAAGGCCTTTGATTGAGTTAACCGATCCCGTATATGTAGATCAAAATTGGTTGCCAGCAGCCCCGGACCTACGATTTTTCCGAACCGGGGCAAAACTTGATTTTGGCGCCCTTGCCGTTTTTGATAAAAATGAAAAAAACACATATCTGCTTGGTTGGATTTTTGTCACTGGGAGAATAAAACTTTTTAATGGATGTGCAGCCCATACTTATTCAGCAACTTATTACTATAGATAAGAAAATTAACAAATGCCTTAACAAAGACGATACACAACCAAGGTCCGTAGAACGATAAAATATGATTCGTTCTGTCGTGAACAATTCAATAGAATTTTATTTTTGATTCGATCACGAATCTTATGTTTTGGTTCCTTATAAGATTCGTTTTCATTCGAATCAAATCTGCAAGGATCTGTAAAATATGGTTCCTTCCCGAATTTATCATGGGAAATCTATTCAAGATCCATTCCCTGAACCGGAGAAAGAAAAATGTAAATTTACGACGGGACACAATTTCGAAATTGGCTTTTCGTTAAGCAAAATATAGTATCGAAGCACAAAGTTCCGAAAAAAGTTTTTAAATCCTCGGGACTTTGTTGTTCCTTGAGCGATTTCAATGAAATTGACAGAAATGATAGCTGAGACTGAGTTATAGCAGAATAAAATATTTTCAAAATAGGATGTTTCTAAAATATGTCAACGTTTTGCAACTTCGTTCTTTCTTGATAGATTGCAATGAAATTTACTCAGGGGATAGCCGATACAGATTTGTAACAGAAAAAAATATTTCACTACAGGATTTTTCAAAAAATGTTAACATATTATAACTTTGTTGTTCCTTGAACGATTTCAATGCAATTGACACACACAATTTCAAACCTTAATAGTACGAGAGCTAAGCAAAGTCAAAACACAAGTAATTTTAGATTGGCTGGTTCTTCGATACGCGCGAGAGCAGTCTCTCGCTGGTAGGAAATTTTGTGTTATCCGCCATTTTGAAAAAGGGTGTTGAAATAGGTAAATCCAATTTTCTCGGAGAGTAGCATTGTTTATTTGATTTTGTAAGTTAAAATATCTTTTCAATCTTTTGTTTCCAAAAATTATCGACATCATAAAAATTGTTGTCGGTTTTCAGCGTTTATCTCACTTTTTGTTCATCTGAACGAAAACATTTTTACTAAGCAGTTTTTTTTTAAACGCCTGATTTCCTACATTTTTGTGGGTATTTAGATTGTTTGTGAATTAAAAAAGATCTCAAATACAGTGTAATAAAGTTGTCAGTATCCAGCAAATAATTCTTTAGGCAAGACTAGGGTTTATACGGCGTGGTGCGACGCAGTTCAAATGTTTTATTATTGATGAAGTAGGATCTATCTCCTACAGTTAAGGGAGGAGGGGAAGTTTTGTAAAAATACACTTACATACAATGCAAAAAACTATTGTTAAAAAACATCAGAAAAACTTTATACAATGTATTATAGCTCGTTTCTTTTATAATTTTTAATTTTAAATTATTTTAAATGGAGAAATAATAATGTAAAAACTGCAAGCGGTTGACGGAGAAATACAATTTGATATTCCATTGCCGCAATTCATTTCGTTTCATTTCATTTAATTTCATTTCATTAAGCTTCGAAATTCTCAGTTTTTTCAGTCACATGGATTTGGCGCCCTTCCTGTAAGCTGCCGCCCGGGGCACAGGCCCCGGTTTGCCCCCCCATAGATCCGGGGCTGGTTGCCAGTATTACTATAGAGAGATGTTTTGACTTCTTCGTAGTGCAACAGGGTGTGGTACAAGGGGATTATCTATCGCAAATTCTCTTCCTACTGGCATGGATGACGACAACGTAGTGACGGCCAGTGTTGGTACAGCGGACCGCCAGGGTATTCAATGGACACCGACCGTTGGAAAGGCTCAGTCATTCAGCTTATGCCGATTGCATACATATGTTTCCTGGCAAATAACATCAGTATAGGCTGAAAGGGATGTGCCAAATAATGCAAGTGAGGGTGAGAGAAGATAGGGATGAGAATAAAAAGGAAAAAGACAAAAATAATCCTCACAGGCCGCTCCACACATCAGCGTATATTCTACAGACGACGAGAGTTGAAGAAATCAAACAGTATAACTACCTTGGCAGCACTGTTTTTGAAAATAGTGGTATGGTTCTGGACGTGAAGGCTTTCATATTAGCCGTTTTCCTTTGGTGCTAGCAAAGTACTTATGAGTAGATGAAAACCCTATAATCTAGTACTACCAACTGCACATGCTCTCATGTGCGAGTAGATACATTTAACATGGGAAAGCAGTTTGATGTGTTCCATTGAAAAAAGCTAGCAAAGTACTTGCAAGTACTTTGCCACCTCCAAAGCCAAAACGCCTATTAATCCTAAGAACCATCAGAAGAATTATTCATTAGTAGGATGTCCACTTATTATTCTTCAAATAGGTTCTCAAATTATTGATGAAGTCAGACAAAGGACTTTTTTGGCTTGTCCTTGAAACGTTCCTTATTGTTAGATTGTGTGCTATGAGCTATTTCTGAAGTTTCATGTAAACGTTGATTCAAAGTGAAACTGCTCACAAAAAAGCCGTTGTACATGTTCCCAGTCTACCAGCAGCGATTCAACGATCTTCATACTCTACTCTCTAATATTAATCCAAGCATATCAATTACCAAATTAAATTTGTTCACTTACTAAAAGCTTCGAACATATCCAAGTTCTTTTTCCTTCAACTCGAATGAGTTTCTGAGACAAGAGTAGATTAAAGTTGCGAACCATTTGTTTTTAATTCGTTGACGTTATTTTTTGTCAAAAAATAAAATAAAATAAAATTTATAAACAAAAAAATCGTATCTTTTTCGAGGACAAAGTGCGATAAAACAAGTTGGCTCCGGAACGTTGACTGTGCATCCTTCTCGAAAAAACATCATTGGTTGTGCTATATTATTTCAAATAACTTAAGGAAGGAAATTCCTGTTCTAGTCCAGCTATATGTAGGTACTTGTATATGAAACACTGTCATATTTCTGTGTCGTGTCGGTTTGGTCCTTCGAGGGGAAAATATGTTGTTTTTCTTCTATTTAAGGTTCATAGCATCGCTAGTTAAAGCTGCGCGTATACGGTATAGGTGTAGGTATAGGTACATAATACGGTTTTGTGTGTTAGCAAGCAGGGCGGAAGTTTGAAATATTTAAAAGGATTCCATGAAAGTTATGGCAGAAATAGTATGGAGCTGGGTAGGGTATCGTATCGTATCGGGTCGGATAGGTTAGGTTAGGTTCCCTCTCATGGGATAGTTTTTGTTGGGGTATTTCTCTCTTCGCAGTCTTTTAGAAAATTTCATAACCATAGAATAGTGCCTGAAGGTTAATGAATTTAAATGAAACACAAAAGGAAATTTTCTAGATGTAGGATGACAGCTATTATCATCAACGACGAGCGACGATGCCGACGGACAGACGGAGGAAGGCGGGCTTTTGTATATAAGATATTGTAACTTTGACTTAACATAGTTAATTTTGTGCACAACGTGTGACAGAAACATCTACTTTACGATATTTTGCAATTGCTTTAGGTGGTTCTTACATTCCATTCTCTATACACAATAATTTATGTGAGTAGGGAGAGTTTAGTTCTTTTTCTTTTTATTTTATTTTGGAATGTTCATGGAGTACTATAGGTATGGGGAAGTACATGAAGCAAACAAAATTTGGAGCAAAGAGTCCCACGGAGACACAGTCGGTCTTCAAAGAGTTTGGTTTTAATATGAAGAAGGAAGAATTAAAGATAATAAAAGTGCTGAGGGTACGTTTTATTATGTAATTTGGATGATCCACATTGACCTTAATGCACTTATGCATATGTATATGAAGGAACACGTTTCTATAGCAAAACCATGTTGTGGTTTGGTCACAAAAGCTGATGGTTTTCAGTTAGGGCATAGGGCACCATAGGATTCTGCTTCTGCTAAGACAGTTGATTTTCATGTTGTTCTTGGTATTCCAACCAACCATGCACCCTGGAGGGCTCCATTCAAAGGACTGCTTCACAGTAGCATCGTTTGGTTTCCTCAATGTGTGACCGATCCTCACTATTTCCGTTTCATTATGTCGATGTACAGCTGCTTTTGACCAGCTCTGCGGCATAGTTCCTAGTTAGATATAATTTGTGGCCATCGAATCTTAAGGATGTGGCGTAGCGTAGACAACAATTTAAAAAAGCCTGTAAATTTTTTGAATGGTAGCCGTGACTTTCCAGGTTTTGCAAGCATATAACAGCATAGATTTGACCATTGTGTTCGAAGAATCTCAGCTTAATATGTACAGAGATTTGACTCAATTTCCAAATAGGGGACAAAGTTAACTGTTAACGTACAGATCGGTACCGCCATTTGTCGAAAAATGCTGCCAAGGTAGTTAAACTGTTCGAGCTCTTTAATTGGCATATCCTGCAGAAAAATACGCTGATCATCGCCAGCAGGAAGAGAATTAGCGATAGACCATTCCCTTGTCTCACACCACCTGTTGCACCCCGAAGGCTGGCTATTGTGTAAAACAAAACACCTTGAGTTGCTGTAGGACTCCCAAATAGTGGCAACAATTTTTTGGGGACTAGATCAAAGGCTTTCTCAAAATCCGCGAACATGAGGTAAGGCGGTGATTGAAATTCCATAGACTGTTCAAGGAAAATACGCAGTACATTGATATGGTCGACACACGATCGACCAAAACGGAAGTCAGCTGGATGCCTCTTGAGTGTAGAATCGATTCTATCTTTTACCCGTTCGAGAATGATGGTTGCCATTAATTTTGGGAAAACGGACAAAACGGTAATACCACGCCAATTGATGCAGTTTTTAAGGCCCCTTTCTTTGGCTGCTTAACAATTACACCATTGTTCCAGTCCGTGGGAGAGGTATCGTTTTATCCAACAGTCTATTTCAACTTATGTAGAATACCAGCTGTTGTTACGGGATCGGGTTTCAGGAATTCAATTGGTATTCCATCAAGTCCAGTTGCTTTGTTGTTATTGAGGAGATTTATTGATGTTTGGATTTCCGATACTGAAGGGGCTTCGCTGTCAATACCCCTAAATGACCTGCGCATCTTGTTAAGTTCGGGAACTACAGCACTCTGCTCAGCGGAAATCTAACAGCATAGCTTCTCCTCAACTGCTTCCAAGAGAATGCTTTCCACATCCATTACACGATTATATTGCTCCTTGCTTAATCCAGCGATTGACTTTGTACATCTGCGGTGCATGGCTTAAGACTCATCAGAACCAAATGGTGGTCGCTTCCCACATCGGCATGCACACATTGTCTTCCTACATCGCTTCTAAATCATGATATGGTCAATTTGGTTTTCAGTTTGACTATCCAGATGCACCCAGGTAATTTTGTTGCACTTCTTATGCTTAAATACAGCCCCACCTATCACAAGACGATTTGCGTTACAAAATTCGACAAGCAAATTGCCATTTTCTTTCCGTGACTCCAAGCCTTTTTTTCCATTACGCGTTCCAGACCGTTATTATTTGTTCCGACTTGGGCATTGAAGTCTCCTATGACGACTATGATTAGGCTCTCAAAACACTCCCGTAAACCGAACCGAGTTAAGATGAGTGTAGAACGCGGTTTAGTCTTCCTCGGTTGCTTCATTTTTGGGGGCGTAGCATTGAATAATTGTGATGTTTCGAATTTCTGAACGAAACCTTGCTGTCAGAAATAGGCCCCACGGTAATAAACCACGCCTCGCTTCTTCTTTTAACATAATTCCGACACCATGCTGTCTTTGGTTACCCACTCTCTTTCGTCCTCACCGGAATACAACATACCAGTTTGTCCAGTGTCAGATCTGTATTCCGATCATTCTCCCCACTTAGTTTCGCTTATGCCCAGGATACTGATCTTTAGGGGAAGCATTTCACGCTCAACCTGCTCGTATCTTCCTTCGCTATATGTGTTCAAGGATCGAAGGTCCATCCATGTTCCGATTTTTGTACGAATGTAGGAGCGAAAAGAGTAACATTTGCATTTCTTGAAAGACTATTATTATTTGTAAGTATTTCAAATCAAATATTATTATGGTGTCCTGATTAACGCTGGTACATGAAAGACGCCACACCCCTAAATCCGATGTGCAGCCGAAGATGTAAGAGGATTCTCCATAAAATGGATAACTCTTGGGGACTCGTTATCAGTTGTTGTCATAGTTCATGGATTAGCATAATTCTTCCACCATGGTGTTTCCCGAGATACAAACATAAGCTTAGACTAGACAGGCACACCCGCACTTTGTATGGTCGAACACATAGGAACTAATTGGAGGCCACCCACTGTGGGAAAACAGATGCCTTTTGTAGCTGACCAATGTTGGATACAGACACTACTTGCTTATGCCGTTGGCCCTTTAAAGACAGGCTCCTCCACCACCTGCAGTTCATTCGTCTTTTGGGGGCTTTCAACCATCCAAAAGGACAAGCTTGTGCCCTGACCAGCAGCACTAGTTTTCCCGGCATTCATTCGGTCCCCCAGCACTTAAGCTTAACCTCCTCTCCTCTCTATCACGGGAAGGTATGCATAAGGGATTTTCCTTTCACTGAGCCAACGGCCGATAGCGTTCTGGAGACCTACCACTCTCCAGTCCGTGAGAATCCCTTGCTGATCCCGATTTCAAGAATGAGTTAATATGGGAGTGTAAATGCATTATGCTATATACTCCATGGAGTCACTTGTCAAAAATCATATAAATGCTTGAAGGTAGTGCTTGCGGTAAACTTGGGAAGATAATCTTTTAACATTCGATTGAAATCGAAAAGGAATGTAAGAAACTTCAATAGAAAACGGAAATATTTTATGATGTTTTGCGTTGGAGTTATCCTTTATCACTTCAACTTCGAGAAGAGTAAGAAAGGAGTAGGTACAAAAGGTGTAGGTGTACCTCTACTCCGACTGTCTAAAACGAAAATGACATTCGTTTTTATGTGTACTCCTACACTTTAAAAAAAAAGCTATAACGTCCTCTAACCCAACCTTCTTATAGGGCATACAGATATGTACGTACAAAACAATGTGAAAACCCTTTCGTTTAATATATTGACAGAGGCACTGTAAGCAATGCTATAGGCACAAAATAAAGCTAAGTATTGACATATGTCAAACCCATTTCACATTCTCAATTATTGGGTCGATAAAACAAATTTTTAAAATAGATCACCTTCGATTCCAATCGCAGTTCGATTTAATTTTTAAAATATTTATGTTCACACCTTCCCCATAAAAAAACTCCAACTGAAGATTGGTACTTTTCAATAAAAATTCATCAATTTTATGTGAAATATTTTTCCATCCCTTCAACCAATCCAAATGTGATTCGATAAAATATTAACAACTCCAAGCCTAATGGACACGAACGCGCTCCTCCTCAATTGCTATATTCCTGTGCTTCCTTTTGGGTTTGTGTGGTCGTAATTCTTTTGAAAACTTGTATCCTTTTTGTTGTTGTTGCTTCTTCTGTTTTTATATTTCCTTAATATGGTACTTCATTTGAATAAACCTACTGACCCAGTTCAGTAGTTGCGATTTGTTGTTTGGAGAGAAGGGAAAAGATAATTCCAACCGGAATCTAAACAAATAAAAAAAAATTCTACGGAATGACTTAAGTAGCCACTCAATCCCATGATCCTGCTGGTCAGGGTAGGTCCTGAATTCTGACTTACGGTATATAGTAGTATTCATACATGTGACAAAAATTAGAAATCTCTGCGGGTTTTTTGAGGTTTGGCGTGCCATAAGAATTACCTTTTGGGCGCAAACATAAACAAGAAGACCAAAACTATCCAAAGTCATACCTTGGAAAAAGTATGCAGAGAGATTACAGAAGAATACAACCATTAAGGAAATAGTCCGAGAGATTGAGTTGTAAAAAAATTCAATTAAAAGTACAAATTAGCTCAACTCCAAATTGCATGTCAAAAAATTGCAGGTCGTCTCATCAGTAAGAAGTTGTCGTTTTCTTGGACTCGTACCCTACTTGGATTCGTAACTCTTCCCCAGCTTGTACCCTCATCGGTCTTAGATCAATATTAAGTGTATTCAATATTCGGTGTGTTTCTGATCCGTCAGTCTGTCTCTAATCCGTTTCAGATCCAATCCATCTTCGATCCTTCGATCTTCAATCCATCTTCGATTTTCCCAGCCACCCCAGGAACATTAGCCCCCTCGAAAAAAAATCCTGCGAGAGCTTATGTACATTACGCAGAATAAAGAACTACATAGCTGCGAGATATACAAAAAGTATCTGACAAGTTTGGTAATTTCATTTCAATTTTTCAATCGTAATTTCAAAATTTATTTTTCATTTTAATTTTGACCATACAACGGTCATTTTGGTTTACGAAAACATTTGATTTGTACAGAACCCAGAAGCTTTAAGACGAACGCGAACATTCATGTCTTATAAATAAAATCATCAACATTTCAATTTTCTTGAACATAAGAGGGCAAGCTCGTGGACCCTGTCATATATCTTTTAACACTTTTTTTATTTAATTTGTAATGGCCTTGAAATGGCCATCGAAACCACGAAGGTTATCGGTAAAATGTCAATTCACTTTTCTGGTCACATTGCCAATTCTATTTCCGATATCTCAGACTATTTATATGAGAAAAGTAATATAATATTCTTACGAGAAGTAAATGAAAACATTAGGACGTGATGGCCAGCCCTGGAGGCCACTTTGGCTGGGCTTTTAGCAAGACATTCAGCTGCTGGAGATGTCAGAGGATTATTGCAGACCGGAAAGCACGGCTAATTGCAGCTAAAAGTAAATATAATGATTATTATCATTCACTCTTTTAATTCTTCTTTTTCTGTTTCCATTTTAAATTTTGATATCAATTTTCCTTGGTGCATTGAGTGAAATTGTGGGTTTTCTGAAGAGCGCGGCAAACGTAGATTAACTGACAGCAAGGTAGTTGTCAGATGGACGTGATGGGTGTTTTGATGATGACACAAATAATGAAAATGAAAATGATGTTGCATACGGTTCCTGATGGAAGTTATTCATTTTTAATGTGATAATTGCTGCATTTTGTTGGTTCACAGGCACTTCCTTGCGCTTAATGTAAATATAAATAATAATATTCATTCGAGTAAGTAAGGAGATACATGTGTAATATGTATAGGTATACATTTATACATACACAGATATCATCAAGATATTAAGAATTCAAATATTGAATGTAGGCTTATGACTGTAGTCAGGTTAAGGTTTTGTAACGAGGTTTGGTTTGTAATGTTTATGTAACATTAATCGTCCGTCGCCTGAGAATAAAAAGGTCATCTTGAAAATTTGAGGCTTTGATAATAAACGGGTCAAATCGTTTTACATCATTCAAATATGTCAGCATTTAAATAAGAGAAAAAAATCCATAAAATCAATCAATTCTTAGTTTAAACCTTTCTTTACATCATGGGGGCCATTTTGGCCCCAGAACATGTTCAAAATAATTTTTTTTGCCTTAGAATTAGATAAGATCTATGTTCCCGAAAAATGGCAACACTGACATTTTACCCTGAGGTGCGTCTACTTAACATTTATCTTTTACGATATCAAGAGTCATTTTTCCAAGACACAATTGACGACCAGAGGCATTTCTGCCACTTTTTTTCAAGTTAAGAATTATCAAAACAGGGAAGGTCCTACATTTTGACATAAAAAGTTGGTTGCTGAAAAGTGGCAACATTAAAATTTTAACCAAAATTGCATCTACTCAACGCCTGTTTTCAAAATATCTAAATATATAGAGATGTTTCACAATTTTCATGTTTAAAATATTGAAAATGTACAAAAAAGTGGAGGCTCCACCCGTTGACATACAAAAAATATATGTTCGCAAAAGTGACAACACTGAAATTTTACCCGAAGGTACGTCTATTCAAAACCTTTCTCTTAAGACATAAATCGATTATTTGATCATAGAAATTTTCCAAGTAATATTAACATTTTTTTAATTTACCAATTTTGAAAATGGCGTCCAAGCAACAGGATTATGAAATTGACTCCCAAGATAAATAACATCCTTAGCATAACAAATATAATTTTTGAAAGCGCAGGAATTTTGGTTCCTTAACTGGACTACAAATTAGGCGACATCTTTCAAAATGGCATCCAAGCGACAGGATTACACAAACGAATCCCAATCGAAATTTCATCGTTAGTGTCTAAGGAATTATCAACAAAAAAGGTCCCCGATAAAAAGAGTATGGGACTCCATATCCTGACCGGACTTTGCCAATTTGATTCGCGGGATTTTGACTCCAGGGACTTTCCTTTTTCCACTCTATTCTCCCTTTTTTATTTGTATGGTACCTTCTTTATTCTACTGTTTTATTTTGTATTTAATAATAATAACGTATTTTACTCTATGAACTCTCATTTGTTTAAATAACTTCTTGCCAAACATCAAAATTAATAAGTCATCTTTTTTACTTCAAGAATTGTAACGCTCAACTAACAATTTTGTCCCTATTATCACGCAAAGAAGCTTCTCATAATCGTTTCTTGCAATCATATAAGCATTATATAATAGTCCATAGAGCTAAAAAGGTGCACTTTTTAAGCTCCCATTGGACCCTTATGGAGTAAATTCAGTTGCCCCGAAAAACACTTACAGGCTCAATTTATCAGGTCTTATGACTAGAAGAAGGTGGAAAAATAAAAACAAATATTTCAAAATTTAATTATATTTATTTATATTTTTATTTTTTATTATTTGTTTGCTGATATTTTATGTGAAAGTTTTTATCTGAAATTAAATCTTAGAATTTATTAGATATTATTTAAGTTATAAAAATTACAAGGTTTCTGTGTTATTTGAACCATGGTTCTCTTGCACTGAAAGTCCACCACCTATAGAAGTGAAAGCTCCGTCGTCATTTGATAAGAGCAATATAGAGAGATTAAAGAAACATACCGCTTCTGTCTAGCTGATATAACTTGCAGCAGAAAATATTTAAGGAATCAGTAATGCTCTAATAAGGGGGTAATAGGAGCGCTGTAGAAACAACTAATACTTTAATGTCAGAAATGCGAAACAATTTTGTTAGTTGGGCGGGGCAATTGGAGAGGGGATAGGATTGGGATTCAGGAAAGGAAAAAGACTTTGAAATGAAACCGGAAATGGATAGGAAACGAATTAAAATTGGGTTAGGATAGGATGTGACGGGTTTGAATATTTGATGGAAGGGCAGGGGCGGACTGGGCCACCGGGCAACTGGGATTTTGCCCGGTGGGCCCCCGGGCAAGCACAAAGTTTTTTTTTAAGAAAAAATTGTCATAACAAAATTGGCCTCTTCCGATCTTTGGAGGCTTCCAGACCTCGTTTGGTGGCCTCTACAGATCTCTGGAGGCCTCCAAACCTCGGCTGGTGGCGTCTACGGATATCTGGAGGCCTCCAGACCTCGGTTGGTGGCCTCTACAGATCTCTGGAGGCCCCCAGACCTCGGTTGGTGGCCTCTACGGATCTCTGGAGGCCACCAGGACTCGGTTAGTGGCCTCTACGGATCTTTGGAGGCCCCCAGATCTCGTTTGTTGGCCTCTACGGATCTCTGGAGGCCTCCAGACCTCGGTTGGTGGCCTCTACGGATCTCTGGAGGCCTCCAGACCTCGGTTGGTGGCGTCTACGGATATCTGGAGGCCTCCAGACCTCGGTTGGTGGCCTCTACAGATCTCTGGAGGCCCCCAGACCTCGGTTGGTGGCCTCTACGGATCGTTGGAGGCCCCTAGATCTCGTTTGGTGGCTTTAATGGATATCTGGTGGCATCCAGACCTCGGTTGACCAACTACTCTTTAAAAATAAATAATATTCTTACAAAACATTACAAAATGTATATTTTGAAGGCTAAAATCGCGAGCGCGATTTTTAATACCAAAAAATGTAATAAGCCAACTGGGATTTTGGCATTCGGGATTTTGGCATTCGGGATTTTGGCATTCGGGATTATGGCATTCAGGGTTCTGGCATTCGGGATTTTAGCCATTCGGGATTCTGGGTGCCTATTGTTTCGTCTTTTTCATTTCGCTCACTGTTATTTCGTTTTGGTCGAAATAATTTCCGTTCATTTCACAAAAGCTTTGTTTGTTTTTCTATTACTTATTTTTGGGATCATTTCGTCTCACGATAACTTCGATTTTGTTGTTTTGTTTTTTATTTGTTTCGAATTTTTATTGAAACATCTAAGGATTATTTAAGCTAAGGTTAGTTCGTTAAAGATTGTTTCGCATTTTGTCTCTATATATTTCTTTTGTTTTGCAATAATTCGATTATTTTGTTATCAGTTACTTAAGTTAAGATTGATTCTGAGTCACCTTGTTTGGTTGAAAATAAAAGAAAAAAATTAAATAGTAATGAAAAAACACGTAGAGTGTGGAATTGGAAAAATATTGAAAAGGTTAACAATTCTCAGATATAAAAGGGAGAATTTGGTAAAGATTCCAGAATCAAGACATTTCTGGACAAAAAAGACGTATGTTCTGATAAAGGGCTAAAAAAGACCCTTCATAAGCATGCAATTATACAAAATTATGCGGAAACATAGCATGCGTTTAATTTGAATTAGTTGTTTGTTTTCAATTATTTATCAGATAGGTATTAATTTTTAAAACATTTACATATTTTATTTAAAGATTTTTTAAGTAATATTTTGAAGTAAAAATAACAATTAAAATACATAGTAACTACACTAAATGCGTGACAAAAAAAAGGGCATGACCGTTTAAAATTATTATGTTTGTATTAATTTCCAACAAATGTTAGTGAATGCAAGGCGTATGGCAGGTTGTGAAAATTAAGAAATTGAAAATTTAGTTCATTTCGACTTTCAATAATTTCGCCACTTTCAATAATTTCGTAACTAAGGATGAAATAATTCAGAAATGAAATAATCGAAAAAAGAAACAATCAAAGACGAAATAAAGTTTGACCGAACTAATTGCAAAACGAAATTAAAATTGTCTGAACAATAAAAAACGAAATAAATGAAAAGTGAAACAATGAAATTCGAAACAACAAAATGCGAAACGACCTAGACGAAACAACAAAAAAACGAAATGAAAAAGCCGAAACGAACCATACCCCGGGATTCTGTCCATTCGGGATTTTGTCCATTCGGGATTTTGTCTTTCGGGATTTTAGCATTCGGGATGTCCATGTCGTACCCAACCCCAATTTATTTTTTGAAAATATTTAATGCGTTTCATTTCTTGTGATTGCACAATAACCGTAGCTTAAAAAAATAATTTCTAACAAATTATTGAAAATTAGAAATATGAACATTTTTTATTTCATTTCTCCCTTAATTCCCATAATTTTTTTGACTAGCATAATTTTGTTTTGACTAAACTGAAAGTCACACCCACTTAAGGTCGCAAAATTAATGTAATATTACATCTTTGCAATTTTGTATGCTTGCTTGAATAAAAACTCAAATTAAATACTGCCAGGTGACGCAGCCATAAAAGCTGTTTCAGCAAAATTAAATTCTAACCTTAGAATTCAAAACTATACCTTATATTTAAATCCAATATATATCAATCAATATGTTAATTAAAAATCAATAAATATAAAAAAAATTATTTTCGAGATATGTCTGAAATATCAAGTTTTATTTTTAATCATTTTCAGAGTTATTGTATTCTGTGGCCCTTTTTCTTAAAGTCCCGGTAGGCCCTTTGACCCCCAGTCCGCCCCTGTGGAAGGGGCAGGGGCATGCTGGCGATGCACGGCTAAATTCGCCGGAAGTAGGGGGGGATCTCGCCCCTCCATCAAACGTCACCTCACTACAAAAAAAAAAAAAAGAAACTCGCTCGCTCTCCGCCCGCACCCCTGAAAATCTCAAACCTAGCAATTCATTTATCGTCCCCCTTATGGCAGAAACATGAATGTTCAAAAATGAAAATAATGCAACACCGTTTTTGAAAGTTTTACTAAAAGAAAACAGGATGTTAAATCAACTTAAAATTTAACTGATATTTTGAAATTATTATATTTTCTTCGATTTACGCACATTAACAATACTGTAAAGTCATGGAATACTGAAAAATTTTGAAAACTAGCTAACCACTTCGAAAAAATTTGATATGCTTCTGGCTTAAGGGGGGCGGTATGTGAGCGTGGCTTACAGAGCATATTTATTTAAAAATAAGAGAAATTTACCTTAAAATAACTAAAATCTTATATTTAGTACCCAGGAATCTTAACTTCTAACACTGTGATTGCAGTCAACTAAAAGAACAATTAACATAAAACATATTTACTTAGCAAAATTAATCCAGATTTGTTCACATAAGCTTCAAGTTGTGGTGGATGGATTTGAATATGGCAAAGACGACATGCAAGCCAAGGACGCTCTTCTCTGTATATGTAACTATAATAAGATCAAAATTCGGTCAAGTATTGTGAACTTTTCGTCTCCAGTTTATGTTATTGTGGACAAATGGATTTGAAGTTACCTCATAAGGAAAAGGTCAAGCAGAAGTACAAATTTTTCTTAGGCAGTGTATAATGAAAAGTGAATTTAAATTGTCAATAATAGGCCGTTACCATACCTTTTTGATAGATACTTAGAACTTATGAAATTTTTAAGGGTGGGAGTGAAAAATCTCTTAATAAGAAGAAAAGCGTGTTGACTGAAATTCGTTAATAAATTCTAAAAAATTTCACAATGGAGAAATAGTATAATCAGCGAACTCTGTGAGCTGTACCAAGATGGTGGTACCCAGAGAGCCAAAACAAATCCAGAGTTGCTCCTTATTATCTATTCAACCACAAATAATTAAATTATTAGCCAACAATTTTATGTACATACATTATTTGTAAAATCCTTTTATTATTTTAAAAATGAAACAAAACTTTCATGCCTAAAGGCTACACGACAAGAGGAATCATGACTCAAAATAAAGTACCTACAAATTTTATTCGACTGGTAATTTAAATACAAAAACGAGTATACTTAATACAACAAACAAAAAAAAGAGTGAAAAGGCTCAATAATAAATGTAATCACTTCCCAAGATGAACAAGATAAAGTCAAGCGTCTACATATTACACCACACCACCACCATAGGCTATGTTCTCCTGTTCTGTGAGTGAAACGGGCAAATGCCATGCCAGCCAGTTGTTTGTAATATCCTTCAGATGGCAGGAAAGGATATCATTCTGTGATGGTAGAGGAGACATACTCTTGCTTATCCCCCGGGCGAAATAAAATTAAAATTTTAATGTCTGTCTGTCATTTTGGCGAATGAAATATGAGAAAAGTTGGAATTACTGTTGATTTATTTTTGGTTGCCCCTCTGGCCATCAGCAGCAAAGGGTTGGTTATACGATCAAATTTTAAATATAAGGACTGGACCCGGAGTCGACAAAAAGTGCCAAGTGTTTTTTTGATTTATGCAAATTTTATTTATGTTGATGGGTAGAGCGATTTTGTTACACTAATCCTTTAAATGAATGGAATGGAAATTTGATTTGAAATGAAAATCCTTTGCAATTACAACCTACAATTCCGAGAATATTGAAGAATTTATTAAGAAAATGTTTATTAAGTGATTATTCGAATTGTTCTGTAATTCCTTGATGCAGCAGCGTGTATTCTCAATCGTCATCCAGCACAAACGATCGAGGGTATGGATTTGAAACTCCTTGTTTTTTTCCTAGATTTGCGGTAGTGCGAATAATTCGTCGTTGGTGGACTTTTCTGGCCTAAGGCCACACTAATATGGATGGACCTATCAGGTTTGTTGACGAATCACTTCAGATGTTCACAAAGTATGGCAGAGAAAAACTTGCATGCGATTTTAAGGAGAATGATGCCTCTGAAGTTGGTGCAGTTGAGGGGATCACCTATCTTCACGATCGGGCAAAAAATGCTGAGGTTCCATTCCTCGGGCATGCTTTTCTCTGAACATATTTTGCAGATGAGCAGGTGCATTACTCCTAACCAATTCATCACCAGGCGTTTCGAATAGCTCGGACGATGCTATGACCTCGGTCATCAGCTCCAGCAGCTCTATATTGGACTTTAGTTTAGATAAAGCTATCTTCATTGGTAGACTATAAAGCTACCTTCACTGGTGGACGAATTTGTTGGCCTGTGATCTCGATGGTAGCGGAGTTCGATTCTTCATCGCCGTAATGCAATTTGCAGAAATTATTTTTCAATATTCTCCAGCACCGACTGCGATTTTAGTACGATGTTCCCCTGAACGTCATTGTAGGCTTTGGTTCGGGCCTAGTAACCCTGGGGTTTTGGTTGTAAAACTTACGAATTCTATTCCATTCCTCTATTTCCTCAATCGTCTGCTTCTCATGCTCTCTCTTTTTTCTTCTGAGAAGCCGGTGTGTTCCTCTCTCGTCTTCTGTTCTTGTCTTTCTATGCAGCCTCGCTTTGTATGCCTGTTGTTTGGCTGCATGTACTTACCGGCATTCTTCGTCGAACTAGGAATTTCGCTCTCCTGGTCATGCAAGGCCCATTACGTCAAATGTGACATCTCTGATGGCTTCCATCAGGCAAATCTTCCACTGGTTCTCGATACTTGAAGTTGGCGGTATTATGAGTGGTAGAGACTCGATCTGGTGATTTCTTGCAACTGTAGCCGTCCGACGTCGAACTTCCTCACAGTATTTCCCTGTTTTGGCTTTGGTCTGGATATCAGTACCATTAACTTGGATATAAGAAAATAGTGGTCCGAGTCAACGTTCGCTCATCCTTGATACTGGAGGAGTGCCTTGCGTCGATCGCAATATGTTCAATCTGGTTGGCTATTGATTGACCAGGAGTATTTGCCTTGTCCACTTGTGTATATACAGATGTGGGAACTACGTACTAGCTATAATACAACATTTTTCCCACCAGCAAAGTCGATTAACCTGAGTCCGTTATCGGAGGTGGTGTCATGCAGGTTATATCTTCCGATTGTGCCACCAACGGCGTCTTCTTTTTCTAGTTGACGTGGCCGGGAAATCACCAAGACGGTGCACCCTCAACCTGGAGTACTTGACCTATCTCCAAGGGCGCTGAGCTGAACTAGCCCCTCTCTTGAAGCCCGAGCTCCGAATATGTCATAGTAGCCCATGTAAGGTGTTCACTAAGTAGTTCACCCTGACTGGAATTGTAGATGAGACCGTTGATTCCATATGAGAAATGATAGACTTGTCCAAGCTTCACCCGAATTAAACCTGCAGCCAGAAATTTCCGACAGGAGATTAATAATTATTTTGCTGCTTTTTTTTGTCTTTTGTTCACCACTCTCTCCAGATGAACAAGACCATGTATCCGATGGTTACCAGTTGTAGGTAGAATAAGCACAATTGACTTTTAGTATTCTTTGCATCACTGAGGGACGTAGCGTCGTCGCCATTTTGACGCCAATCTGTGACTACCTGTCTACCGGCTTTCTTCGTCCAACCTTAGTTCATATAAGATCATTTGATGTCACATGAGCTAAACATTAAGAAAAACTTAAAAAAAAGGTGAGCAAATAAGTACACCGCTTGCATATATCTAGCAAGCTACCTGCGTGTTTGAAATCTAAAACGATTTGTTCTCCACTATGTCCTTATAATCTGCTGGCTACTTAAAACAAAGGATTCATTAATTTGAGGTGTGTAATCTTAGTAAAGGTATGTAGGTATATCACTTTTGTATTTGTCAAGTCATTAATTGGTCTCGAGGGTCAGTAGAAAACCGAATCAAAATCGCTCAAAGCTCTAAGAGAGTCCAGATTCTGGTCTAAGTTTAAGGGTTCAGCCAAATTCCTTTACAACAAGTTTGTCTTTAATAATAATATAAGTATTTATACATCAGGAGCAACAAACCCCTTTTTCTAATTTCAGAACCTTGTCATCAAATATAACACATCCTACATAGAAACAAAAAATGTCCGTTATCGCGCGATATCCATTCCATAGGGAAATCCTTTTTTGGGGTACAGAATAAACAACGAGGACTGACATCCCCTAACGGGATTATCGTATTGTAGGAGTCCACTGCTACGGAAGATTGCCTGATGCCCTTTGTTGTATAGGATAACTGCGAAAATGTTGTGCTAGGATGAATAAATACTCTCCGTCACGAATGGATTTGTATAAGAGTTTCGTGTAATGGATTTGTTCTGTTGTTTTACAAATTTTATTCCATAGATACACTGAAGCTTATTGCATTAGGCACACATATCCTATTTTCTATTTTAAAGATTGGCTAAATATGATTTTTTTTTCGAATGAAGTAATTTTCCTAAGACCATGATAAATTACTACTTATGAACAAGAAATCAAGATGATTGTTAAGTTAGCAAAGCAACTTTGACGTATTAAATAATTAATAGGTGGATAATTTGCCGTTAATTAAGACAGTTTTGAATTTGTCGTTCTATGTTTTTCGGTCGCTTTTCTTATTAAATATCAAGTTAGCAAAGCACCCTGTCGAAAATCTGTAAGAACTTCTTAAACTTGATGGTTAATGGCTTAATAATGGGTAGGAGCATAATTTGTTGTTAAGTAGTTGTTAATTAGTTGTGACAATTTCGACTTTGTTGTTCTATGTTTTCTATGTTTTTCTTTTTGAAAAGTGGTAAAAAATTCATAAATTTAAAATTTTAGTGCCATTAACTAGGCGTTAATTAACCGTGAAAAAATTCAATTTTACTGTGCGATGTTTTCGATGTGTTCTTGGGTTATTTGCTTTCCTTAAGTGTCAAGTAAGCAAAGAAACTTTTATGAGTCGATAAAAGGGGAGGCAAATAAATCATTAGTCGTTAATTAGTTGAGAAACATTGAATCTAATCACGCAATCTTTTCAGTGTTTTTGTTTCATTTTGCTTATTCATATGTAAGCAAGGCACTAAAAAATATAGAAAACATTGAAAGACAAATTCAAAATTTTCACAAGTTATTAACGACCTTTGTAGTACCTCGTGGCATAATGGTTAGTGCGTTGGACTGTCATGCCGAAGTTCAGGGTTCGATTCCCAGCCACTGCCACTTAAAAACAGAAATATTTTTTTTCCGACGTACTGCCTCTTGCGAGGAACTGACAAATCCTCCAAGAGTATACTTGTCATGAATAAGTAGTGTTTCTCATCTAGCCGTTCGGACTCAGCTGTAGTTCTCCTCCATTCCTGCCAAAAACATGCACACAGAAAAGTTTAAGAGTTGTAATTCACTTGGATTTGGTTCTCCACGAGCTGTTGCGCCAGCAAATTTACTATAATTAACGACTTATGGCAAATTATCCACCAACCCATTTCAAGATCCGTTAAAGTTTCTTTGCTTACGTTATCATTATTATTATTATTTTGTCATGAGAAACATTGAGGTTAAAAATTGTACTAGTTGAATTTAAAGATTGCCCTTGGCAGTTTAAAATTGTTTTTAATTGCGGTTTATATATCTATGGAGTCTGGTCAAAACAGCATAAGTCCATTTTTGTCAAAATTGAGTTATGAATGCAGAACTATACACAAAAAAATCTAGTTTCGTTTGGTCTTAACAGCTTAAGTTTAAGTTAACCGATTCACAAGATATTCTATGGCCCTAACAACAGTTCGCTTTTGATATTTTTATATTATGTTTGGCCAAAACGACACAAATCCACTTGTGTTGTTTTCACCGAACAAGAATTTTCAATTTTTCAAATAAAAATCTGGTCAAAATAACATAACTCCATTGCTTTTATTTCGTAAGTAAAGTTAAATGCTTGCTGTTTAGTAACGACGGTTTATTTTCAAAAACCAATAGTTTTATTACAAAGGGAGCCAAGTTTTCCTGTGCAAAATATCTGTGAAACAAATTAGTGACGAAAAATAAGAGATAATAGGTATGCCCAGTTCAAAGTATGAGTTGAGTTATATCGAAATAACTCCAAGACATTAAAAGAATTTTTATTTAATATTTACTGACTAAAATTTGCTAGATTTACTCGTCAAAGCCTTTTAAACCGTGGGTAATTGAGCAAAAAAAATTAAACCTGCCAAACTTGGGATTGGACATGGTCCATGTAATATAATTCAAATTTGGGGAAAATGGGCGGATAAATGAAAAACCTCAATTTTTCCTTTTTTCAAAGATTTCAATATTCTACATTGGATGTCAGGAAGTGCACCATAATTTTTATGATCTGTCAGTGAGTGATGAATCAGTCAGTTACGCTTTCAGTTATTTTTTAAGTACTGTATCTCAGAAACCACTAATTCTAAGAAGTTGAAATTGGGTGATGCGCCTAAACTTGACTAGGGCTGTTTTCAAAAACGTCAAATCAAAATCAGTTTGATCGTCATTTTTTGACGCAGAAGTTGCTATCGTCAAATATGCAAAAGTGTTTTGATCAAAGTCGGTCAATATCCTTGGAAATGCAATTGAAGCTTTCGAATAAGCTCTCTGGCTTTTCAATATATACATAGTTCAACTTAATTTTGTTGTTGCACAGGTGCATCGCAGATGATGTTTTTGAATCTGACTTTAGCAAGCTATACGCTATCGAACACAATTTTATTGCAGTAAAATTTGTTTTCTCGTTTTCGAACATGCAGTTTGCATGCATGTGTTTTTGACGCAGTTGACTTCACCTATACGGCCTAGTTAAGCCAATATTTAGAATTGGAATCGTCTGACTTAATTGGTATACTGGATGAAGTTGTTGTTGGCAAAAAAGACGACAATGGAAACAAGTTTGGTTTTTAAACGATATTTAAAAACAAATACCCGATAATTATTTTTCAAACAACGTTAAATGTAGAAACAAATTTCCGATGTGGTAAATTTCACAAAACAGGTAGAAATTCATTGATTTTTGCAACAAAAAATGTCATACCAGCACCGATAGGTATCGGAAGAAAAATATGATATAATTTCTCTTACTAGTATCGCCCAGTGGCCGAACTTCGGCCAGGAAAAACTGACACACGCAATCAAGAAAAGAAAAAGCAATAAATAATAATAAAGAAATAACTTGATGGAAACGCTGGCATTGCCGTTGGTTTATTTTGTTTCTCTAGGTTCATATGTAAATAGCATTTGTGAAAGCTTTGTATAAAAAACACCTGATTTGTTTAACTAAATATTAATAGCAAATTAGGAGATCAAATTTTTCATCAAAAATTTGTATCAATGATAGTCATCATTCTGCAAAATTTTAATCTTCTACACTAAGCAGGTACAAAGTTAAAAATCAATAATCTCAGAAAAAAAACGTGCTTGTAGCCCTATTAATTCAAAATTTGAAATAGTTTTATCAAAACAAATCACAATTTATAACGAATTCTGATCTTTTGTAAATCAATTTCGGATCACAATTTTCCTATAAACTAAATTCCCTGTCGTAATTAAGTAAATTTCCTTGCCCTTTTTCATTAGACACATAAAACTTTAAACTATCAAAGGACCGAACTCTGCAACATAAAGTTGCCCATGTGAAAATACTCGACTTCTCAATAACACGCCTATTTTATAGAAAGCTTACAATTTATTTATAGTCATTGCAAACGCGCGCTGGTATTATAGGATATTGAGTCCTCTTAAATTGGAATCGAAGAATCGACCCAGGAAATGTCAAATTTATCTTTAGAATCAAAATTCTTTTATTTTTTGCGGTTCCTGTTAATACTTCACAGTCAATACTGTTACGATGCAAAAACTACACTATCATTCTTGTACCATTGACTAAAGCCTTGGAAGTATTCAAATTACGAATGAGCATAAAAATGGAATTTATATTCAATTTCAATCTATGCTCGGCATACCACTTACTTTCAATGAATTTAAAAACTCAACTGGATAATCATTGACATTAATCGAACTCACTTAAGTTCAAATGTGTTTCGCTTGAAGAATTTTGGTTCAAGAAAAATTATTTTATCTGCTATCTCATGATCACAAAAAAGATATGTACCTTCATACATATGTTTTGACACGAAGAAATTAGCTTTAAATTAACTGATGTATTCAATTGAAACCAAACATTAGGATTTGTGAACACAAACAATCTTTTTCAACCGAAACTAAAAAAAACTCACTTCAGCTTATGTTTTCTGCTTGAAGAATGTATGGTTTCGTATAAATAACTCACTTTTCCAACTTCTCTCCTGAGCTTTCAGCTCAAAATTTACTAAAATATTTAATTGCAAAATCAAGCATTGAGCTTTGTAAGCCCAAAAACAAAATTTGTCATTTGAAAACAAAAAATATTCACTGCAGCTCAACTGTGATTCAATTCAAAAGATATAATTCAGCATAATTGAAATCATCTGCTTGTGATGCTCTTTATCTCCCTAGAAGTGGCGTTTCAGCAAAATGACTACCATTCTAATATTGAAAATAGCGCAGAGCGGAGGGTTCGCTGAATTTAAAGTTTCATTCAAACATCAACTGAGTCGCTAGGGTTATTCTTAGACTAACCTTATCTCTTATCTTACACTTTGATAGAACCGTTCTAATATCGTTCGATATTACGGTTCGATCAAACCATAATGATATTAGAACATCTCTGATTTTCTCCCACTGCTTTCTCCCATGTCGTTTGAAAACCTGAAGATGTTGGAATAAATTTTGAAAACTTCAAATCGATACCCACCGTCTTTTTAATTATTTCAGGTCTACGTATGACAGCATCTATACGACCCAGATATGCATATGTTTATTGAAAAATTTCAATTTTTTGCAACTCGAAGGGTTAACTAAATTAACAAAACTGTATCATATATCATTAAACATATATTACACTTACCTTTCTTTAGTTCTTCTTCATACTTTCAATACGCTTTGTATGAACGTACATACATACATACATACATATGTTTATATACATAAAGTTTTTCAATTAAATTAAATGTTTGAAATTTTAAGCAAAAAACAATAATTTTTATCAATATTCAAAGTGCGCGGCAGTGTAAAATGGTATTTGGCTAAAATGGACCCAAACAGTATAATTTTGCGATTCGCACACCTTCACGACTAATAGCTTTCCATCCATATAAAATTTATCGAAATCGGTTGGATACTTTTTGAGAAAATTGTACCAGAAATTTTTTTTAAGGCTATTTATATATAGAAGATGCCGTTTATTCCAACAATTTTCCAAAATTTCTTTAAGAACTCTTAATAAAAGAAGAAAGTAGACTATAAAGATCCTGATCCAATTGATTTTTCTGATGAAGAATATTAGTTCCATCAAAAAAGTACAAACCACTAAATTGAATACTTTGAAAACTCCATTATTCGTTTCTGTTTTTGAATACTGTTTTTGCAATTAAAGTTAAACGAATTAGTTTATCTATAAAACAACTTAATATTTATACAAATTATTTCAGAACGGGTCTTATCTCCACCCTAAAAGAAACCGTTTGGTCAAAAGAACATATCTCCCTTAAAACATACATAGAAACATAAGTTATGAAATATGTTATTATTTGTGTGTAATTATTTTTGAAATAACCAAAACCGGATTTAGAGGAAATTTTTAAACTTTTAAATGCATTTTTCTCAAAACTAAGATTTTGGACTTATGTTGTTTTGATCATACTCCATAGATATACAAAGACCATAATAAGCTTAACTGCCAATTTTTATGAAAGAGGCCAAGTTTACCAGCTTTAAATACATAATATAAAGTAAAAAAAGGTTGTATTTAACTAAGTCAACCGCAGTGTAGGAACATCCGCATAGTCTACCTGAGTGCAAACGCAGAGTAGTGCCATGCGCCACTTAACAATATGGAGGCTTTGTTGTAGACCTGTCATGCAATTGTCGGTTGTTGTAACTGTTGTTTACCTGATGATGGTGTTAACGGAAACCATTTACGCGAAAATGTGTGGAATACCAGTAAATAATTTATTTTGAAATTATGTCGTTAGAGCTTGTGATGGTTAACTTTAGTGTGGATTATGTATTAAAAGGATCTTTCGAGTGAATCAATACATTGTGAAAGGATCTAATTTGGAATTAGTTGTTGTTGTTAATTTTATCATTGACTTACTAATAATTATTATTAATTATTAATTAGTTTAAGTTAGTATTTATCAAGATTTAAGACCTTCATGACAGCCTGATGCATATCACACAGTAGAATGCAGAATGATCATGCTGTGTTCTTATTTAAGACTGATGTGAGTTCAAAAGTTGTGCAGGTTACCCTTTTATATTAAAATTTTTTCAAATTTGGTTTCTGTTTTTTTTTTTTTTAGTGACGTACTTACATAATGTAGATGTTTTTAAAGGGTGATTAAATTTTAAGGGCCGATGTTGATTTTGAATAAAATACAAATTATTTAGGAAATTACTGTCATTTCTTTTTATTATGATAATATTGGTAAAGTTCAATTATGTATGGAACAAAATATCGGACAAATGGCCGCCGCGACCTCGGCGGGACACCTCCATCGGATGGTCCAAATTTTCGATGACGCTGGGACATAATTGAGGTCCTATGCCGTTAATGTGCCGAATTACCTCATCTTTTAGCTCTTGAAACGTTGCTGGCTTATCGACGTACACCTTTTCTTTCAAATAACCCCAAAGAAAGAAGAAGAAAAAAAAATACGGCCCGATGATGCCGCCAGCCCATAAACCGCACCAAACTTTGTGGGTGCATTGGTTTTTTGACAATCACATTTGGATTATCATTCGCCCAAATGCGGCAATTCTGCTTATTGACGAATACACTGAGGTGAAAATGTGCCTCATCACTGAAGATGATTTTCTTCGAAAATTGATCATCCACTGTTGCCATAAGCCTGAACAGGGGCGGACTGGGGGTCAAAGGGCCTACCGGGACTTTAAGGAAAAGGGCCACAGAATACAATAACTCTCAAAATGGTTGAAAATAAAAGTTGATACATATTTCAGACATTTCTCGAAAGTCATTTTTTTATATTTATTGATTTCTTAATTAACATATTGATTGATATATATTGGATTTAAGTATACAGTATAGTTTTGAATTCTAAGGTAAGAATTTAATTTTGTTGAAACAGCTTTTTTTAAGTTTATGGCTGCGTCACCTGGCAGTATTTAATTTGAGTTTTTATTCAAGCAAGCATACAAAAAAGCAAAGATGTTATATTACATTAATTTTACGACCTTAAGTGGGTCTGACTTTCAGTTTAGTCAAAACAAAATTACGCTAGTCAAAAAAATAATGGGAATTAAGGGAGATATGAAATAAAAAGTATTCTAAATGTTCATATTTCTAATTTTCAATAATTTTTTAGAAATTATTTTTTTAAGCTACGGTTATTGTGCAATCACAAGAAATGAAACGCGTTTAATATTTTCAAAAAATCTATTGGGGTTGGGTACGAAATCCCGAATGCCAAAATCCCGAAAGACAAAATCCCAAATGGACAAAATCCCGAATGGACAGAATCCCGAATGGCTAAAATCCCGAATGCCAGAATCCCGAATGCCATCAGCCCGAATGCCAAAATCCCAGTTGGCTTAGTACTTTTTTGGTCTTAAAAATCGCGCGCGAGATTCTAGCCTTCAAAATATACATTTTGTAATGTTTTGTAAGAATATCATTTATTTTCAATGAATAGTTGGTCAGTTTTTTAAAAATTTACTTTTGAAAAATGTTTATCTACTATCAAATTGGTAATTGGCAATTATAATAAGAGTGTGTAGAAACCCAAGCAAATGCTGAGAACAATTTATTTCACAATCCCAAAATCAACTTGTCCAAGAAGGCGATGCGTGTTTTAGAACATTGTCTTCTCATTATTTGTAAAGAGAAGACATAGATTCGTTTGAATAAAACTTAAACTAAATAAAAGTTACAATTGGAAACTATTGTTTTTATTTAATCATTAAAGAAGAATTCAATTAATGTATTATATCTCAAGACTTAAAAGTGATTATTTATTTTAAAATTTCTTTTATAGACAATGTCATGATGCCAAGGTGAGCAGAAATCAAAAGCCATACAAAACAGTTTGATTTCTTTGAAATTACTGAATAGTACTAAAGAAGTATTGAAATTCGGAATTCAGTCCCAAATGTTTGCGGGATTTTTTGTCATTCGGAATTATGGCATTCGGGATTTTCATTTTTGCTTTCCGGATTTTGGCATTCGGGATTTTGTACCCTTCCCAATAAATTTAAGTCGAACTTTGTTCAATTTTTTTTCTCGAGTGAATCAAATAAATTATTTAGCTTTAATTTCACAATTTTTCACTGTAGCATGATTTTTCTGATTGAAATGTTTGATATTGGATGAAAAAATAAAGGCTGGTGCTTTTGATCACCACTATCTCGGCACTTTCAAAAATTTTAATTAAATAAGGTACTTTTAGAACTATTTCTCCAGTAACAGTAGCTGTGATTAATAAAAATAACAAACAAATATTTTAGTAATCCATTTGCAAATTTTCAATTATTGAACAATCCTAATCTTAGGGCAAGTATGTTCACACCCCGTCAACTTTAATCAATGATTATTCTAGCTGATTATCATTGAATGCGTTTGTTCAGCAAAATTTTCAACAGAAAATCTATAATTTGAGCACTTTATTTGAGAAATCACTAATTTGCTGATTCTGTTTGATAAGTAGAATTTAATCAAAGATTTCCTGAAATTTCTTTTGCTCATCATTTGTTAAGACGATGTGCTTTTTTGCAAAGGCCTTAGATACAATTAATAGAAAAATCATGACTTGGACAAAATTTTATCACTAGGTATCACAAAATGCCAGCACTACCTTCACTTCTAAATGTCCGTGTTCTTTTACATACAAAAATTTACTTTCTTAAGCTCACTCACCATAAACAAACATCAATTTTGTTTATAGTGAGTGACTGATTACTTCTAACAATTGATTTGACAGATATACTGGAAAATGTGAAGATGATTATTTCAAATACCATGTTCAAACTGAAATTTAAGTGAATAAACGCTCAATGATAATCACAGATTCGTAGCTACGGAAAAAACAGAATCAGTGATAATCTAGTTGCAAATCTTACCCACTGTGAACAAACTGGCCCTATGCTAGAACAAGAACCAAAGCAAAAAGAGTAAGTTCATAATGCAATCAACTACTTAATTGATTTTTGTTCGAAAATGTTGAGGGGTGCCTCCCGAATGTTAATCCAAGTTGGTGAGCATCAGCTGCCATTTTGGAAATCACGTTTTATCAAATATCTTTTGAATCGTGAATCAACAAAAGTAGTATTATTTTTTTCTTAGTTTTTGAGAAATAAAAAAAAAAAACGAAAGGTGAGAAGGTACCAAAAGAAGATTTAATAATTCCCGTACTTCTTTTCCTTTGCCTATTATAAACTTAACAAAACAAACAAGAAATTAGAAAAAGTACGTAAATAGTAAGTATTAGAAAAGTACCTTCTGTCTTATCTTATTTTACTTTCTCAAAAACTAAGAAAAAGAATATACAAATTAATAGTGGTGCTTAACTACAAAAAAATTTGAAATAACAGTCAACTTGAAAAAAAAGTTCACATTTGTTTCAAAAATATTGACTTTCAAATTTAATTTCTGAAAAACTTTCCACTAAAAAAAACTTGATTCAAAAAATAAATAATAGAATAGAATCTTAGTTCTCAAAAGAAAGAAAAAAATATCAGAAAAAAAGGCTCTTGGCGTTCATCACTTTATAAAACATCAACTTATTTAACAATCATTGACTAGAGGCCTTATAATATTCTAAATATTTTTTAACTAACTTTTCTTTTCTGACAGTAAACTCCACGGATATTAGCATTGCGGTTTCAAGGTGATCTTGCGTCATGATATTTCTCCATCGATTTTTGATGTATTTAAAATTTGAAAATGATCTTTTGCAAGCAACTTGTGTACATGAAAATGATCAAATGCTAAGAAAACCTTTTTGTACCTTTTTGCGTCAAAATAATACCGTCGCAAGACATTGAAGCAGCATTATTTGCGCAATCTCCACAGTGTTCTTGTTTCTTTCTGTTTCTTGACGTTCGTCCTCTGCCTCATCATTAGCCGCATTTTATTATTCACATGATCTGATCCGGATCAATTTTTAACAAATAATTGCAAAAGCAACATGGGATCCTGCTTTTTATCTATGGATCTATTTCAGTGATCCAAAAATTGCTATGTGAATTATCTCAGTAGCGCAAAGAAAAGAGCAAGAAACACATGAAACATAAATAAACTTAAGGCAAAAAGAGAAGCTATTTAACACTCCTGTCACTATGATGCGGTTTGTTTTATTTATCATGATCTGATCCGGATCAGATAAAATACGGCAATTTATTCTCATCTTTTGAATTCAGGTTATGCACTTAACTTTCAGACATTTTAAAGTACTCATCATTGAGGGCCATTTTTATTTATTTTTATTTTGCATATTTAGTTTTTTGGAACTGTAAAATTTTTCAATCAACTTTTGAATAACTAAAGATCCGTAGAGGCCACCACCCGAGCTTTGGAGGAATCCAAAGATTCATAGAGTTAACCAACCAAATTCTTGGGGCCTCCAGGGATCCGAAGAGACAACTAACCGAGTTCTTGGGGCCTCCAGAGATCCGTAGCGGCCACCAACCGAGTTCTAGGGGTTTCCAAAGATTTAAAGAGGCCACCAACCGATTTCTGGGGGCCTCCAGAGATCTGTAGAGGCCACCAACCGAGGTTTGGAGGCCTCCAGAGATCCGTTGAGGCCACCAAACAGGATCTGGGGGCCTCCAAAGATCCGTAGAGGCCACTAACCAAGCTCTGGTGGCCTCCAGAGATCCGAAGAGACAACCAACCGAGTTCTTGGGGCCTCCAGAGATCCGTAGAGGCCACCAACCGAGTTCTAGAGATTTCCAAAGATTTATAGAAGCCAACAACCGATTTCTGGGGGCCTCCAGAGATCTGTAGAGGCCACCAACCGAGGTCTGGAGGCCTCCAGAAATCCGTAGAGGCCACCAAACGAGATGTGGGGGCCTCTAAAGATCCGTAGAGGCCACTTACCGAGTTCTGGTGGCCTCCAGAGATCCGTAGAGGCCACCAATCGAGGTCTGGAGGTCTCCAGAGATCCATAGAGGCCACCAACCGAGGTCTGGAGGCCTCCAGAGATCTGTAGAGGCCACCAAACGAGATCTGCGGGCCTCCAAAGATCCGTAGCTGCCACTAACCGAGTTCTGATGGGCTCCAGGGATCCGTAGAGGCCACCAATCGAGGTCTGGGGGCCTCCAGAGATCTGTAGACACCACCAACCGAGGTCTGGAGGCCTCAAGAGATCCGTAGAGGCCACCAAACGAGATGTGGGGGCCTCCAGAGATCCGTAGAGGCCACCAACCGAGGTCTGGGGGCCTCCAGATATCCATAGAGGCCACCAACCGCGGTCTGGAGGTCTCCAGAGATCCATAGAGGCTACCAACCGAGGTCTGGAGGCCTCCAGTGATCTGTAGAGGCCACCAAACGAGATCTGGGGGCCTCCAAAGATCCGTAGAAGCAATTAACCGAGCTCTCTGGTGGCCTCCAGAGATCCGTAGAGGCCACCAACCGAGGTCTGGGGGCCTCCAGAGATCTGTAGAGGCCACCAACCGAGGTCTAGAGGCCTCCAGATATCCGAAGAGGCCACCAACTGAAGTTTGGAGGCCTCCAGAGATCCGTAGAGGCCATCAACCGAGGCCTGGAAGCCTCCAAAGATCGGTAGAGGCCACCAACTGAGTTCTGGGGGCCTCCAAAGATCCTATGGGGCCACCATATGAGTTTTTGAGGCCTTCAAAGATCCGTAGAGGCCACCAAGCGAGTTTTTGGGGGCCTCAAAATATACATTTTGATCCACAAAAAGTCTATATTTAGTGTGAGTCCAATTTTGTTATGACAATTTTTTCTTAAAAAAAAAAACTTTTTTCTTACCCGGGGGCCCACCGGGCAAAATCCCGGTTGCCCGGTGGCCCAGTCCGCCCCTGAGCCTGAATAACTTTAACGCATTGCTTGATTGTTTATCTTTCCATGGTTCAAATTGAGTTGGTCTGAAATTTAGAGTTGTCAAATGAAATGCAGAAAAAACTTGACGTTTAGGTGTGGTTCACATTCAACATCGGCCCTTAAAATTTAACCACCCTTTAGTTTTGAATGTTTAACTTTCTCAACCATTTACATCATTACTTTATTTTTGATTGTTGTTAAGCTAAATTTAATTTAAAAAAATGGGTATAGATACTGCTCTTCTGCTAGCATCGGACGATACTCATGTCTTATAATTTTGAGTAATAATACGCATACGCCCCGGTGTACCATTTAAGTAAAAGCCAAAGAATTGTTCTTTACTTTCGCAAAAACCTACGTTTGTGCTAGATGACATTTGTTATTAATAATGTGTAATAAGAACATAAAGTAGTACCTATAGCTTTAAATAAAGTTGAATGAAGTTTCATCTACAATTTATTAAAGTTGGACGAAAAAATTGTATTAAAAAAAATTGTATTAAGTGGAGCAACCACTTGTTAAACATATATTTATAAAAACAACTTAGCGTAAAAATTTCATAATTTGTGTGTTCAGCTCAGCGCCATCTATTAGAAAATTTAAAAAAAAAAAAATGATTTATAGGTGCACTTTTCACTTCAAAACCAACGCGTTTTGTGAGCATGACAACAAGTTTAGTTAGTTTTGAAGTTTGAGCTATTTTAAAGATTTTTAAGTAGAACATTAGGTTCCCAAAATACAGCCAAAACTGAAAAATCCATGATGGTGGCAGCTTTTTTCACAATGGTGATCAAACCCCACCTCGTGATATTTACGACTGGGACTGTCCTAAATAATATCCCCCAAAATGCTACTTGTTCACAATTTTGCCGAGATCGATGTCTAATAAACACTGGGACTTATTCCAGTATAACAAAAACTTAAACCAATTGAGCATCGAGATCGAATCTGCGTTCAGGATATAAAAAAGTTATAATTTTGTAGACCAGTGTTATATGCCATGTTCCTGGATCGACGAAAAAGGGATGATAATGAAGAATCTAAGCACGGGGAGGGGAACAAATTGATGATTTATTGAGCACTACTTTATGGTATTCGATACTTGCCTTTTGGGATTTTACTTTCACCAATGTTTTAAGCAAATCCTTTTTGTCGTCACTATTTGAATCTGTGAATTTGTTTCGTCAGCAAGTTCTAAGAGTAGCGTATAGTAAACATTCAGCTGATTCCAAAGTCTGAAAAGAACCGGACGGTACTATTTAATCAAATTTTTCTCAAAATTGCTTTTTGTGGTCTTTAGTCCTACAAATTGGCGTCTCGTCCGACTTACTCACTTGGACTCATCAGTGACATGTCTTTTCTTTTCTTCTTTTCTCTTAGTCTATCATTCTATGTCTTACTCGTTCGTACTTTTCCAAAATAAAAAGGTCATATAAATCGGTATGAAAGTTTTTCTCTTCTTCAATATATCCGGTTCTTGACCTTTGGCACCTCATAATATATGGCAAATTAAAACAAAAAATAATGCCATCTAATTGGTCAGAAAATGTTAACTAGTCCTTGAAATTGGCCAGCTCTAGATAACTTGTAATCAAGGCTTAATGTTTCTCAAGGTCACACAAGGTCAAGTGTGATTTTTGGCAACTCATTTGTGGGAAATCTCTACATCGTGATAAGGCTCAACTATTTTCAGTAACTGTTGTTCAAGGTCATAGTGATTTTTGGCACCTCAGTTGTGAGAAATTTGGAAAGAATTGATACCACCCGAAAGACCCTAAGAACAACATGAAAGGTCAGCTAGTTTCAGAAATTGGTCAGCTTAAGTTTTTTTTTATGAATTTGTATCCTTATGCCAAAAATCGTTCGTGACCTTGAAAACAAACTTTATGGAATCGTAAAAAAGAATCTATGGCTGACCAATTACTGAAACTAGCTAGACCTTTTATATTATATATATGAAGATCTTAGCACCTTTTAGGTGGTATTAATTTTTGTGCCAATTTTCTATTAATGAGGTGCGAAAATTGCTTTGGCCTTAATTTTTTTTTTTTAATTCACTAAAGAACATCTAAAGCTGACCAATTACTGAAACTGACACCTTTTATGAGGATCTAGAGATCTTTCAGATGATAAACAGTTTTTGCAAATTTCCCATAAATGTGGTGCCAAAAATCGCTATGACCTTGAAGTTTTTCTTTGAAATCCATAAAAAAATCATACAAAAAATGTATGGGTGAGCAATTACGTTTCAAAACTTTAAAAACTCATAGCAAAAGAAACAATGACTGACCAAGTAAGGGTAACCGGATATGTTGGTTCAGGGGTAGGTAGACCAACTGTCTAAACTTCAAATTTACATAATAAAATTGATTTTTCTTTTTGTTTATGGCTAAACAACAGCTGTCCGCTTAGTTATACATATTTTTATACGTTTTTTTATTTTCTAGAGGAAAACTCTTTTCAATTAAAATTTTGAGCCTGCCTCCAAAAATTTGTTAGAATTCATATAGATACACTGAGGGAAAAACCTATGCACTCAGCACAAAGATATTTATGTAAAAGTTATGTACCAAAGTTTGTATGGAACTGCCAAAAAAGTTGTATTTACTGAGTGGATTCAACGTGCACTGGTTACATTTGAAATTATGTGTCAAAAGAAATCACCAAAAAAAATGTGGCAAACATTTAAAAAACTGCCAGCAATAAAAAAAAAACATAAATCACAGCAAGTTATCCGATGGCTACAAGCAACGTGTATTCAGTCTATATTTAAGTATAGAAATATCTGAAACTCACCATCTATCCAAATAAAAAATGGTTACTCATATTACAGCGAATAATGCAATGAGTATAAGCAACGTGTATCCATTCAATATGAAGAAGTAATATTTAAAACCTGTCAGTTATAAAAATAAAACAATAATGGATTTCACAGTCGATCATGCGATGAGTAGAAGCAACGTGTATTGATTCAATATTTATGTAATAACATTTAACCAGTATACCAAGTTATGCGTTGAGTATAAAGGTACGTTTGTTCAGTCTATATTTTATTTTAAATTACCTCAAACTCCCAGTAAAAACTATAACCACTACATACACATATGAGATGAGTATAGGCAGCGTGTATTTATTCAAAATTCGCATACAATTCGTCATACGCAATTTGTATTAACTATGCCTGGCCCCAGGCAAAACAACTTCCAGCTTAATGATTAGGAATTCTAATCTTGTTGGATATAGTTTACAGTCGATTTTCGTTGAAAAACTCATTTAAGTTGAACTGAACTTTATACAAATTGCGTATGACAAAGCCCTCACTATGTCACAGATGAGTTTAAGTGAGTAAGCCGAACGAAACGCCAATTTGTAGGACTAAAGGCCATAATTTTTGAATCAATCGTTCTTATGTAATGAGTACATTTTTAATACACTCATTACATAAATGCAAGTATATATATATATATATACTTGCATTTATGTAATGAGTGCAATAAAAATGTACTCACTAAACAAATATTTTCCCATCACTGACAACTTTTTCATAATTATGTAGTGAATAAATAATTCTTTACTCAGCACAAGATTCCTAGTTTTATTTATGTACTGAACACAAAAAATATTAGTTTTTATGTTATCAGTGCAAACAATCTATGCTCACTAAATTATTGTTTACTCATCACAGATAAATGTAACGCATTTTTGTAATGAGCACATATAATATTTGTATTTATGTAATGAGTGCATTAAAAATGTACTCACTACCTAATTATTTGCTCATCACAGATAACTTTTACGTAATTATGCCATGAGTAAATAATTCTATCCTCATCACAGCATTATTAGCCTTATTTATGTAGTGAATACAACAAATATTTGTATTAATGTAATCATTGCAAAGAATCTGTACTCAGCAAATAATTGTGTACTTATCACAGATAATTGTAAAGTATTTATGTAATAAGTATACATAAAATGTTCCTACTACACAATTATTTACTCATATATGTAAAGATTACATAGAGTATCTATATTTATGTAATGAGTCCATAGATACTGTACTCACTACATACTCATCCGGTAATATTATTGTGATGTGTATAAGGAATATTTATTTATATTTAATGAATGTGTAAAATCTTCACTCACTACATAAAAATTCTCTCAACACAGATAACCGCCACACATTAATGTAGTGAATCCATGGCATATTTATATAAATGTAATGAGTGTATGGAAAAATGCATGCCTTTACCCTATACCTTTACTCACTAAACAACCATGTATACTCATCGCAGACAACCCTCATGGATTTATGTATTGACTCAAATTGAACATTATTATTAATGCAATGATTCTATAGACGCTTCGCTGAGTACATTATTACGAAAATTATCGCGAGGTATCCGACAGTGTTTTGTGCGATGGGTCAATAGATTCTTCATTGACTATACATCATGCAATTAAATGTTTGTATACAGTACAGATTTGATAATGGAATCAGTACACAATGTTATGTGTGCAGAAAAATATGGGATGAGTCAATACATTTATGGGCTATGTGCATACATTTTTCCCTCAGTGTAGGATCCCGCCATAGGACCAGGCGCAGATCCAGGAATTCAGCTTGGGGGGAGTCATGCGATTGAAACATCATACCTTATTTGAGCTGACACCTCTTGAAATATATAGCCTCGAAGTTTCTTCATATGTGGTGATTAGAAAAAGTCCAATTTTATTATGTCTGTCGCCCTGCCGCTCACTACGTGACCAGGCCCTAACACTATATCGGACTCCTGCTTAGAGTAATAGTGCACAAATTTTTGGCTGCTGGAAAACTTATTTATCAACAAAATTCAGCTCCATTTCATGCTTTTCAAACAATTATGAGAGTATGATGAACATAATGTATAAGATTGGAAGCAAAATTTGCAATCTAAAAAAAAATTGTTGACAGTAACTAAAAAAAGGAGTAATTCAAGTGTCAATTTGAAACGAAAAGCTAGAAATAATTGCAAATATCTGGTGGAATCCATGCCGAAAAGAAAAAGACTGTTGTCAAAGCAAAGAGGAGGATTTTCGTACATGGAAATTTTTTTAAAAATTTCGTTACAAATTTGAGTACTGCACCAAGTTTCTGCACATAATTTTTTTATTAAGTACAACTAATTTTGTATGGAGTTTTTTAATGCGTTTTTCCAACATTCCATTATAAATTCAGGTATCTGCTATAATTTTTCCAATAAAATAGAGTATCCGAATTAGCTAATTAGAGAAGCAGACATAATTGCTTTAATTAAAACTCTTTTTTTCGGAATATGTATGGAATTTTTTCAAAGCCTTTTTTTCAAAATTCCGTTATAAATCTGGCTACTGCACCAAGTATCAGCACATATCTTTTTTTAATAAATTAAAATTAAGCATTCACATATGTATCAAAGAGACAGACATATTCCTTCAGTAAAAACTGTGGTTTTTTAAACTTTGAAATACAGTGCGATAATATGGAGATTTTTAAAGTTTATTTTCCACAATTCAGTTAAAAAACTAGGAACTTCACCATTTGTCTGCCAATATTTTTTTTTTCAAATATAAAAATTAACAGGAAACGTATTTTATTTTATTTGAAAAGAAACAGTGAAACGTGAATGGAGATTTTTCGTTATTTTATGTATTTCAAAATTTCGTTAAAAATCCAGGTACTGCAACAGGTGTCTGAATTTTTTTTTTTTTTAATTATATATACTATTTTGTATTAAAATATAAAAGACCTGAAGGTCTAACTCTAAGATGTACTACACCCTAAGCCTGCCTTTACTATTTTTGAATAGGAACAACTATATCAAAGGGGTGAACATACTGCTATCACGTTTTGAGGTCGATTTTTTTCATAGAATGGCTTCGTTTATCGTAAGCCTTCCGACCACTGGCTCTTAGACTATAACCACCGCATATGAAAGCCATGACTGGCGGACACCCTATATATATTATCTAAGAGGGTGAGCGTCCAGGGCTTCGAGTAATTTTTGTCAATATTTACTTCTTGACCATACATTTATTATTACGAAGTTAGAATTTGCCCAAGAAAATAGAAGCTAACCATTAATAGGTCATGGTTTTCGTATAGTTTACTAAAATATATGTAACTACCCAAAAAGTTTATCTCTGTCTTCTAATGTGTTAAATAACAAGTAAAGATTGCTAAATTTCTCTGGAGCTCTGGGGGAGTCATGACCCCATGACCCCCATGACCCCCCCCCCCCCCTGGATCCACCACTGCATAGGACAACCTACCCTCATAATGGTACCAGATGAGCGGTATACAGTTTTGCTTGTACAAAATAAAATACAAATTTTAAGTCTACTTGTCCCAGTCTCCCCTACTGATAAATTGACCTTTTATCACGATCTAAAGATCTTATACGGATGGTATACATTTTTTGTAAATTTCCCACAAATGTGGCGCCAAAAATGCGTCTGACCTTGATAAACTTTAAGCTTTGATTACAAGCTATCGAGAGCAGATCAATGTCTAGGAATAGTTGATCTTTTCTGACCAATTTGATGGCATTTTCCATTTTCAAATTACTCATATATTTATAAGGTACCAAAGGTCCAGAATCCTTTATGTGCCTTTCCTATTTAAATGTTTAATAGAACTAAGAACCAATTGTGAATAAAAAAAAAATATAACAAAACTCTCCTGTTTTTAACGACACCATAGTCCAGTCAATAAAATTCAATTTGTTATATAAAAATGATCAATGGACATACGCAAACTTAAAACTTAAAATTAATATTTTCTTTCTTACATTCTTAAGCTAATTTTTATGATGCATTGATCATAAAATATATATACAAACATACATAATGTTCGTCTTACCCAGTAGGTTTATTCCTTTTCAATCCCTTAAAAAGCAACCGTACACGATTTATCTTTTCAAAAACAAAAATCTTTATACCTACCTACCGACATACATATGCGGTATTTGCTTTGTTCCAACTACTTGACTTTGTCAACCCTGCTAATCCTATTTCCATTCAAGTACGATAGACAATAGTAAAGTGGTATTCGGCCGTTCGAGTCTGGAAATCTGATTTCAAAAATATTTTGTGGGAATCAGTTTGTTTACTTTATCTGTTTTTGGATAAGTGATGGCATAAGCGTTCCAATCAAAGAGGAAAGTGCGGTCTCGAATGCTATAGGTCGACATTTAAGTGTTAATTGGCAAATGAGTGACGAGGTAGTCTTTTTGAGTGTTCGTTTATTTATTTATATCTATGTACAGAATATGTATATTTACTTTGAATGATATTGACACACACTTCTAACTAATTGTTTAAGGACCAACACAGTATTGTGGGAAAAATCCTTTTTTGAAAGGTAAAATGACTTAAATAGATACAGGGTTTTTCAGGGCTTAGCATCAATATTATAGAAATTGAATCTTGGGGAAGAAATGATATAAGGAGAGGTCTTAAGAAACTGTTTTTGTTTTTAATATTTTAATTTTGTAAATACATAATACTTTTAAAAAAAATTTAAGTTGTAACTTAATTTGAAAACGGAAAAGAATAGGTTTTTGAGTAAAAAAAGGTATTATGTAACCAATTGTGTTAATTTAGATCAAGGTTTTAAAAACCCACCTCTTTCGTATAATCAAAACAGGGGGAAAAGGAACCTCACTAAATATGATTCCTTTGATTCATTCCCCAAAGTATTAAGGCTTGGAAGCTTTTACTCCAAGTCGAATTTTGTTTTTAGTGGTTAGCAATAAAGGTAGGTACCTTCCATACTCACATTTTGATTTTTATGGTAACAGATATCGGAGCCATTTTATTTGTCTGCTTAAATAGTACCTATTCTTTTCTTAAAATAAAATGTTCTGTTATTCTATTTGAATTCCTTGCAGACAGTGGCGTAGCTAGGATATTTGCCGCCCGGGGCAAAACAATAATTTGCCGCCCCTTCGGTCTAACAATACTTAATAATAAAATCGGTCTTAGAGTTGCAGACAAAATTTTGACTAACATATTTTTTTTATAAATGCAAGGAATTACATTCTGCGAAATATTGATACACGCCACTTTGCCGCAATATCTGCTGAATGAAAATTTTTTGTTTCTGACCTACTGGGATTTAACTTTAAACCGACTGTATACTTATAATATAGGCACATGAGACTTGAATTTTGTTTTAATGTTTGCTTTCGTTCAAAAATTGTAAAGTTCATAATTGTTCATTAGGCGTGTCTCACCAAATAAAATCTCTGAGAGCTCAGATATTTTTAAAGTGAGGCAAAAAATCTCACCTGAGCACTAAGATTTTTTCTAGAGATTACTGAGACGAAAATTTTTTGGGTTAATTTCTCAATGTTCTTTTTCAGCTAAAACTGTTCATTTGACAGCCAAATTGCAATTTCTCGGTGATGTGCAAATACGAAATCGATACAAAAATACAGAATAGAGGTTAAGTGTTGATAAAAAGGAAAAATAAATTGATGTTAGCATTATTTTTCATTAATTTAATAAAGTTTTGTGCTTTAAAATTTAAATATTTAAAGCAGAGTTAAAATTTTGTTTCCATAATTCAGTACGATTGAACAGAGTATCTTTGTTTCACCACAACATTCCGCCTACGTCATCTTGATATTAAGCGCTCGGTGAGATTTTACTTGGTGAGACACGCCTATTGTTGCATGAGTACTCGACAGC
>OY992530.1:18531354-18761354 GCA_963921185.1 Dasysyrphus tricinctus
ATCACCTATTGACTTGAAGATGTTTTCCTCCACTTAAGCAAAACCATTTTTTTTTTATATTTCCTATTCTTTAGGCCACTATCCTTCTGGGTGGAAAAAAACATTTGTGCAGCCAATCCCTTGAAAAGTCGATTCATCTTCTCCTTCCAATTACCAGCCAATTGCTCTGATATCCATTCTTTCTAAAGTCATGGAAACGCTATCTTGAACAACGAAAGCTTCTTAACGACTGTCAGTAAGGCTTTCGTTGTAACAGACCTCTGGTGATTTGATGACTTTTCACATCGAATGGTGGAATTATTCATTGCATAGTTTTGTTGCACTCGATATTTCTAAAGCATTTCATAGAGTTTGGCATCAAGCTCTTTTATTGAAAATGCATGCTTTTGATATCAACAAATCACTTCTTCGCTGGATTAGTAATTACCTTTTCGACCGTTAAATCCAAATTGTTTTGGACGGTCTCAAGTTTGAAGTTAGCAAAATAAATACTGGTGTGCCCCAAGGTTCCGTATTGCCTCCGAAACTATTTCTTTTTTTCATAATTGACCTCTTGTCTGAAACTAATAACTCACTCAATTGTTTTGTTGATCACAGCACCCTTATTTTTTCATACTCCTTTCCAGATTCACCTTCTTTTCTTCAAACGTTAAGCAGCAGCGCAGCGGCAGAACATGTTGAGTTAATTTAATTCAGATTTAAACAGCATTGTCAAATAGGGCATTAACAATCGTTTGGAATTGAATGCACCCAATACTTGTCAGTCGTTAAAGCGGAATATACCCCTTTACCATTATACATGAATGATTCAATTATTGGTATGTGCGTTACTGATCAACTCGTGTGGAACGACCACTTACAAGATATTGCTAAAAACGCTGCAAAATGCCTAGGTTTCTTTAGACCCCTTCTGGCTACTATATTATATATAAAACATACATATGCTCAAATCTAAATTTTGCCTGTTCTTCAATCAGCGTGGAGTACTCTATAACGAGAAGTTGTCGGCCTCAGTAAATCCTAGTAATAATTGAAAATAGCAAATTCGGTGTCAATGACACGCCCTCGCACTATCTTCTCCAGAACGAGATTAAAGAAATCACATAGTAGCGCATTTTGTTTGCTGAAACCGTATGCATGTTCTGGTGCCTTTTTTCGAGTCTATGGTAAGCTTGTCGTAGTCCAGAGCTTTTCCGAAGAAAGCATGTGAAACTTTGCTGAACCCACTATAGAGAAACAAGCTGTGAGAAAACAGAAGGAATCTTATTCCTGAGAGCAATTTCAGTTCTACCTGAACCCACTCAGAAGGAGTGAGCTGGGATAAAACGGTAGGCATCTGATTCCTTCCCAAGGCTAATGCAAAAAAGAGCAATTTTAGTTGGACCCTAAGCTGGAACCCACTCATAAGTAGTGAGCTGGGAGAAAACGGTAGGAATCTGATTCCTGCTCAAGGCTTATCCGAGGGATAGCAATTTTTTCCATGGAAACCTAGTACTTACATGATAATTTATCATTGTTTTATGAGTTGTTATCTTTTGTCATTTCGTGAAGGCTGTAACCTACCAACTTATCTGCCAAATATACATATCTTCCTTACTGACTTTAGCATTGAATTCGCCGAGCCCAATATTGTACTCCTGCCAGACTCCACCCCGGAGACCATACAATTCCTTGATAGGCTCTTCAACTTCATTGGTAGTGACACACGTCGCTTGTAAGGTTTTGGTTTTGGTAGAGATTAAAGCGTGCGATCACTTATCGGCTTAAAGTCAGTAACTTTAATTCTTCGCCGTACTCCCAGAATCTCAGACAGGTCTAGTCTTCTGGACTAGAGTACGTCGCGTCACCATAATACAGTGTTACGCTCCAATGGAGCTCCCTTCTGTCAAGGAGAAGGAGGCCTTTTATAACCGGTTGAGTGCTGCTTATGATAATCCATCACGTGGAGATTTAATGGAAGACATGAATACCAGTTTGGAAATGACAATGATGGGCTCAGGTATGCTATGGGAAAGTATGGTGTTGGTGACCGCAACGACAAAGGCGAATGTTTTGAAGCAGTCTACAGGATGTTCGTAATCGAAGGGGTGCAGACATGGAAACGGCTCGGGGCCATCATCTGATGATTGCTACCGTATCGTTACGCACTGCTGCTGCTTTAAGATCCTTAGAAATCACCCGAATAACCAAGTTCAATACTGATAGATTTAAGAATCCCGCAGTCCGCCAACAACTATTGGAACACCTTTCACAAGGATTGAAAGCAATTAGTAGCACGAAACCCACCTCCATCGAAAATCATTGTTCTGCTGGTGGCAGGTGGAACCTCTCGGACGTAGTAGGTCCGAGGGCCTAAGAAGCATTGCATTGTTAATATCCCAAAAAAATAGAAATAGATCAACCTACTCTCAGATTTAAGTCACTGTCTTAAAAAATCGTATGCTAAAAATTTTTAATATTTTTTGACAAATTTAAGTTTTAAGAAAGATTTATAAAAATTAAAGTTTATTTTTCTTCAAATTTCTTCTTAAAAGCTTTACCCAATTGTATGGCCCTAACTCAACAAAAATATCCCCGCAAAGGATTTAAATATGAGCCAGTCGCTTGCAAGTACATACCTCCACAACTCTTAGGGCCCGTTTTTCAGTTCAGGGCTATCTCAGAGTTACATCAAAGTTAGCTTATCCTAACCCAGGAACAGTTTCTCAGTTGAGGACTAAATTTATTTTTCAGTTGTCAAAAATCTATTGCTATCGATGTGCGACACTATATAGATATCACTTTTCTACGCCTTTCACGAATCAAAATAAAGATGGCGCCACAACGGAATTACACTGTGAATAACTTTTACTCTCGAACAATTGAAAAAAAAAACCTCAATTTGGTCTCTGAGTTAACTCACTAAATTATGTTAGTTAATTCGGAGTTAACTTAGGATTTCAATTGACTGAAAAAGACGCTAGGATCATCTCGCACTTACAAACTGGCCCTAAGAATGCATCAGTCTAGCTTGCATATCCCTTAACTGCATTCAATTTTACACAACTTATCTTAAAACTGCGTAAAGTTATCGCCTCAAAGAAATACTCAATCCTCAAATAAAACAAAAGATGTGTTTGCTAGACAAGACTAAATCTCTAATGCCACACCAACCATGGCAACACAAGAGAGAGTAAAAAAAAAATATTCTCTTAATTTTTTTTTATTTGATTCTCAATTTCCAAAGTAAAGTTGGTAGATATGTACCAACAAGTCGTTTGAATTTTCTATCTGTCAATCTTCTTTTACAAAAAATAAAATTCTTTCCTTCATTCTTTCATTTATGCTTGACAACCACATTTCCACTATCCTGGGTTTCTTATCTCTCTTAGAAAATTCTTCTAATTGCTTTTACCACCTACCTCTCAGATCTTCCTCATATACATTGATATACAACAACAACACAAAAAATCCAGGTTTCTCGTCTCAAAAAAAAAAAATATCAAAGCAGCAAAGTTTGTCCTTAAGTTTGCCATAGAAAAATGAAAAATATTCAAATAAATTGCATACAATTTCCAGGTCACTTATTGCATAAATCAAAGGTTAACTTACTGCTGCGCCAAAGGACCTTTGAACTCATCCTTAATTATGCTTAATGCACTTGCTTTTGGCATCTTTTTTTCATATTTTTTTACTTTTATTAATTTTTGTTTTTTTTTTTTTTTCAAAAGAAAACCAGAAGATTGCATTATCATCGGCCAGGCATTAATCACGCCACACTTAACATTCATTTTCCTGAAATTATCCTGGAGGTCACATTAATATTAAACTTTTGTCTTTTATTTTTTTGTATAAATTTTTTTTGCCTCAACAATTCTTTTGTTATTTTTTTTTAAATACACCTTGTTCCACCCGGTCTGGCGGTAAGGTCCTTACCTACAGAAAAAAAAGCAAAAAAGGAAAATTAACAAAAGCGATCTCCATAATGAATTTACATTCTCACCAGGACGACAGGTACTGCTTTTGACAAATATTCCATGGAATACGTGATTTTTTTTTTTGTCCTGTTTTGTTTTCTGGGTGAAAGCAAGTTGGTTATTTTTATTCTTTATTTATTGTAGGGATGGATACTCTCCCTCAGCGCACTCATGTACACCTGACAAATACATACATGTTTTTGTTTTTTGTATATATTTTTTTTAATTTTATTAAAAAGTTGAATCTTCTGTTTTTTGTGTTTTTTTTTTTTCGAAAAAGTTGAAAATGTTGAACCCTTTCTTCTCTAAGCCCGGATGACATGAATTATTGTACTAACGTCCTTTCTATTAAAAATATTTGTTTTCTTTTTAGTAAAAAAAGAAAAACTAAAACAAAAGAGTGAAACAACATAATAGGTGCCCTGCACATTCCCCATAAAATCATAAAATAAACGTTTTTTTGAACAAAAGAGCCTTGCAGTTTTTATATAAAAAAATCAACATTATTTGTTGGAAAAGTTTAATGATGATGAATACGCGGAATACTCGTGTATGTTAATTTGAAACTGAAAAAAAAAAAATCAACAATAAAAGTTTAGTTTGTTGAATTTTGGTACCATAGTATACTGATACTAGGCCACCTGTTCAATGGCTTATCTACAGGTTTTTGTGACACATAAGTCGAAAAGTATGGTTAGATGCTGTTAGCCATATCGAATGGACCATTATTCGAAGATACTTCTCAAAAATTGATCCTTCTCGGACACCTGTCAACAGCTTTGTTTATGTCTCTTAAAAGTATTTTTGATCCGAACTAATGCAAGGAAATGGAAATAAGGTAAGTTTATTTTAAATGGGTGATATAAAGCAACGCTTAAGTTTCGATACTGAGATAGAAGACCGAACCGTTACACGTGGAGGATGCTTGATTTTTTTTAAAAAATACACTCAAGTTAGTTTTGATTGCCTGGTCCTTAACGCATGACAAGGTCTCAATGAGTGCTATTATTTTTTGTATGGGCAAAAGTCTGTATCTCTAGTCCAGTAAATAGAGAAATTTTACTACTGACCAAATGGAAAAAAATAGCGGCAGGCTGGAACTTTGCAGGTCGTTTCGGGGGTAGGTATACAACTTAAATCTAAGTTGGCGACCTCCTACCCCTTGCAGAGGCGCTGCCACGCCCACTTTTCTGAAATCATGGTTTATGACCGATACGAATGGAATTTTAATAATTTGTTAATATGATCAAAGAAAAAATTAAGAAAATTGTTAAAGTAAAATCCGCCCACTGCTACGCCCACTTTTCTTATTTCTTTGTTTCTCATAAACTGCTCCAAGGATTTCCATTAAATTTTAAGAGTTTGTTCTTATGGATGAGAAAAAATTGTCAAATTGGTTTTAGTAAAATCCGCCCACTGTCACGCCCACTTTTCTCATGTCTTTATTTTTCGGAAACGCCTCCTACGATTTGTATGAAATTCTGAGAGTTTATTCTTATGTACGAGAAAAAATTTAAAAAGGTTGTTTTATTTAAATCCCCGTCTTAGACTAATAGTATTTAAAATGTACAAAAACTTGTGGATACGCTTGTGGCTACCGAAAAGCTGGTCTGAAATGTACAACAATTTGAAAGAATTGCAGTGGGGAAACCTGCGACCATAATCGTCAGATTGCTCTACTAAAACCGACGATTGTTTTGGCGATGAAATTTCAATTGAAAAACTTGACGCTGGGCCTTTGATTGAGAATGAACTACCAGGTCCTTCTCAAAAATGAAAAATATATAAAAATATTAATAAGGTATTATGTTGATTAGGCCTACAGTGGACACCACTGTACTGTTAACTCTTCCTCCAGGGTGGTTTGGAAACGAGTGATGTGCTTAATCAACACAATTGGATTTCCCACAACCTTATGAACACTGATGAATAATAGGTACTTATTGTAAGTCTCGCTCGAAAAAACAAGATTTGAAAATTTTACACACTCCAAATAGCCGTCTTATAGAGACAATATTGAATAAAAGTCGAAGTGCTAGTTGGCGGATCTTACTAAAAGTGCTTTTTTAATATATATATTATGTACAATGATTGTCCATTTAGCAGCGAAATTAAGAACAAATCCTTACGCTATGAAAGAACTCAAATAAATGATTTTCATCAATCTGAAGACTTCGAGGCCTGATTTGGGTTTTTATTTTTCATTTGAAAACTTAATCGTTACTCCCTAATACAGTTCGTAGAAATTAATAAATATACATGAAAGAGGAGCGTGGGTTTCACAAAACCAAAAGTACTTCGCAAATCTTTATATATCACTAGTATGAAAAACTCTCAAAGTTTTATCCTAATCAGTTTCTGAGAAATCAAGATATACAAAAGTGGGCGTGGTAGTGGCGGACTTAAATGAAATTATGTTTTAAAATTTTTTTTCACGTTCATAAGAATAAACTCTGAAAATTTCATTCAAATCGTAGGAGCCATTTTCGAGAAACAAAGAAAGAAGAAAAGTGGGCGTGGCAGTGGGCGGATTTTACTTTAACAATTTTTTTAATTTTGTCTACAATTATATTAACAAATTATGAAAATTTCATGCATATCGGTGCAGCCGCTTCTTCAGAAACCAGAATTTAAGAAAAGTGGGCGTGGTACCGCCCCTGCAAGGGGTAGGAGGTCGCCAACTTAGATTTAAGTTGTATACCTACCCCCAAAACGACCTGTAAAATTTCAGCCTGCCGCCATTTTTTTCCATTTACAATTCTAATTGACAGTCAGAATTGTTCTATCCACATTTTTCGTGTTCTCTATCATCGTAATGTCATGTTTGATTGATATCTCAAAATGTTTTTTCTGCACGAATTCAAAACTTGCCCTTAAAGTACCTATATCTTTGTATATAAAAACAAACCTATATCGCAAGTTAAAAAAAAGTACAAAGCCTGTATCGCAAGTAAAAACTTCAAATATTTTAAAATGATTCTAAACCTTCCTCGGTGTTTTAAGAGAAATGAGTTACACAATTTAACCTGACTCGAAAGACAACATATACTTCATACTTTAATTCACGGATTCCCCTAAAATCCCATATATTTTATCCCAGTTTGAACATCAAAGGTTCTTGATCAAAAATCGAAATCATAAAAAGATGAAGATTGAGCTTTATGACATGGTGGAGCTTAAGGAAAAGTTGTCATTTAGTCATAAGGTGAAATCAATATTTTATAAAATTAATCCAAGAACTCAAATATCCTTTTTTCGAATGGTCTCTTCGTGACTTAGTCCAACAACCCTGTTATAAGGACATATCATTTTAATTTTTATAGTATTGTCATTTATATAATATCCTAATTTTTCTTTTTTCAGATACTCTTGCAACCAAATTGTGAGAAAATTCAACCCTTACTGAGACAATCGCATAACGACTACAATTTGGCTGTGCTCGTTGGAATTATATTCAGTTGTTTCGGAATTGTCCTTATTGTGATGGCATTCTTTTTATGGAGGTAAGTGGAGTTCTTAAATGTATATTCGGGTGCTGGTTTTATTTTATTATACTTTTTTGCTACTCCTCCATTTTAAGAAAGAAACGATTGGGAAACGAATTCTATGTATCGTGTTGCTTCTTATTCTCTAATGAGGCAGGATTTTGTGCAATTGTGCAAGATTTTTTTTTTTTAGATTTTTTCCAGAATTGCATTGTTTAACAAAAGAGGATGACGACGAAGACAACGATGAAGATATCTTTATATTGTGTGTATGTGTATGGGTGTGTGTGTGTGTTTTTTTTTTGTTGTTGTGTGTTCCAAGTTGATAGTATAGTAGGTTTCCTTGATATTTTTTATCTTATTCTTCTTGTTCTCCTTATAACATTCAAGGATTTTTCTCAAGAATAAAATCAAATAGATAAATTGCTGCAATGTCCTTCGCTATAGATATCTTTTTTTTATTCAAGTGAATGAATAAGAGAATAATACATTTGGTTTTAATTAGTTTTGGAAGTCAAAGCAAAGATATCGGGTTGGTATTTGGGCTTCAAAATAAAAAGAAAACAAAAAGAAATGCAACAAAAGATTGAATTGTTTTAAATATATGTTAAGTATCTGTACTTGTTTTTTTTTTTTTTTTTGTTAAGTTTTTTGTTTTCTTGCTGCGGTTTTCAAAGGAAACGAGGCAACATCAACATTTATTGTCCATCAAATGACTATTTGGGAACAAAAATACTATAATTGAAATAATTTTTGTCTTTTCTTCTTTTATTGAAATTTCTTTTGAAAGAAAAACTCCTTTCATTTGATATTTATCAAAACAAAAAAATCTCAGTGTTTGAGAATTTCATAATGATTACCTTCTTTTGACATAAAAGAAACTTATGATGTCCAAAAAATTTATATTCAATAAAAATGTATGTGGTGTGTGAATTGAAGGTCCTTTTTGGCGTCACTTCTTATTTACTTAATTACTTACTAAAGGTGGCGCTACAGTCCCGGGTGGACCATGGCCTCAACCAACTAGCTTCTTCCAGCCCGATCGTTTTCTATGTAGCTATCTCCAGTTTCCCACGCCACGTTGGTTGAGGTCCTTTTGCATTTGCGTGTGCGCCACCTGTTACGCTGTCCTCTTCTAGTGCGCCGTCCCACGGGGCTGGATTCACAAACTTTCTGGGTTGGAGCATTGATGTCTATTCGGTCTAGGTGACCCAGCTATCTCAGTCGTTGCTTTTCACTTTTGTGGCTAGGTCGGTGTCGCCATAGTTGGTTGTTGTATCTTCTCCTCCACTCACCATCTGTGCAGACGGGACCAAAAATCACAAGAAGAATTTCCCTCTTAAACAGCCTAAAGCTTTCTCATCCACCGATAATAATGGCAATGCCTGCACAATATATCAGGACTGTCTTATACAGCGACACTTTAGTTGCTCGAAAGAGGACTTTGCTTCCCAATTCCCTTTTTAGCCCAAAGAAACAGCGATTGGCAAGCATAATTCTGCGTTTGAAATTCAGCACTGGTATCGTTCGCTGAGTTGCTATCGGGGCTTAGGGAAGCCAAAGTATCTGACTGTAGTGTCGTTCTGTCCGAGACGTCGGTGTTGGGTGTCCTTTCTGGTTGGCAGCATTATATTTGTTCTTGCCTTCATTCACCGTTAAAACCATCTTCTTGGCTTCCTCCTCAATACTCACGAAAACACCACTGACATCACGCTTTGTTCGTCCGATTATGTCAATATTGTTGGCAGCGAAGGCGTAAGCGAGAAATTGAACGGACTTTTGAAAGATTCTGCCTCAAATATTGACGTGAGGTGAGAGCTTCGCACACTATTCTTGCAAGAACGGTGTTGAAGAAGTCGCATGACAGCGCGTCGGCTTGTCTAAAACCTTTTTTTAATATCAAAAGTGAGGTGTTTGCCGACCTTGATGTAGCAGCGTGCATTCTTCATCGTCAAATTGCACAAATGGAAGAGTTTGGGAAGGATGCCAAAACTAGACATTGCTCCATATATGTAGCTCGTGTTGCGTATAGATTTTAAGTTTCTGTTTGTTTTTTCGAAGATCTGCAGGAGAGCTAATAATTGGTCTATGCTGTATTTTCTGGACCTAAGACCACTCTGATATGGAACCCTTTCAGGTTGTTGAAGACTGGCTTCAGGCGTTCACAAAGTACAGCAGAAAAGGTCTTGTATAGGATGTTAAGGCAAAAAATGTTGAGGTTCCATTGATGGGGCATGCTTGCATCCGACCATATTTTGTAGATGAGCTGGTGCAAACTCCTAACCAAATCATCGTTTGTTGCTTTGAATAGCTCGGCTGCAGGGCCGTCAGCTCCAGCAGCTTTATTGGACTTCACTTCGTTGAGATTAGAGGGACTAAATTGTTGGCCTAGTCGTTCAAGTTGATGGGTTCAATCTGAATGACAGCGGAACTCGATTCTTCATCGCCGTTATACAATTTGCAGGAATTATATTGCCATATTCTCAGTACTGACTGCGATTCTACCACGATTTTTCCCTGATAGTCCTTGTGGGCCTCGCTTCGTGCCTTGTAACCTTTGGAGGTTCTTTTTACTTTTTGCTAAAACTTCCTAACTTCATTCCTGCAATGGCATCCTTCGATCGCGCCCTTCTCATCCTCTTTCATTTTCTTTCTGAGAAGCCGGTGTTCTAATATCCTCTTTTGCTCGTAGAGCTCACGAGCAGCTCTGGTCCTTTATTCAGCACCGCTTTATATGCCTGTTGTCTGGGTGCATGTATTTGGTGGCATTCTTCGTCGAACCAGGGTTTTCGCTTTGGTGGTCGTAAGAGGTTGCATCTTTGATGGTTTCCTGGCGATTTTCTCAATGCTTGAAGTTGGCTGCATAGGACTATTTAAGAGAGCGCGAGAAATTCGATCGTAAAAAGACCTGGATATTTCTTTAACTGTTGTAGCCTACCGACGGACATCGAACTTCCTCACAGTATTTCTCTGTTTTGGTTTTGGTCTGGTATCCGTTGCATTACCTTGGCTAAGGTAGTGGTCCAAGTCAACTTTAGCTCCTCGGAACGTTCGGTCATCCTTGATACTGGAAGAGTGCCTTGCTTTGCCCTCAATTATATTAATCTAGTTGGCGGTTAATTGAAAAAGAATTTGTCATGCCCCCTTGTCTATACCGTGGGAACTGCGTACTAACTACCACATCATTTCGCCCCACACCAAACTAGATTATCTGAGTCCGTTATCGAAGATAGTGCAGGCTATATCTCTGATTGAGCCACCAAAGCCCTCTTCTCTTCCTATTTTGGCATTTAAATGTCTGCTTTGTAGCAGTCTAAGGCCTCCGCTTAATGTTCGGCTGCACGTAGTCTTAAGACTGACAGAACATTCCATGTGCATAGGTATCCGGAATTCGTTGTCCTTATTTCGTTTGCTAGGTTCGTCAACAGTAGATCCGTCCGTATCCGAGGCTTATTGTTGGTGCTTTGCAACTAAATATCTTTACGTGGCCGGAAAGTCACCACGACGACACCTAGAGGACTAGACCCTAAGTGTAACACCAAAGGCGGAGAGCCAGATTAACCGCTCCTTTAAGGCCTGAACTTCGAATATATCGTAGTAACGTGTATAAGGTTTTCCCTAAGTATTTCAACCTAACTGGAACTGTAGACCACCGTTGATTCCATTTGAGGAATTTTCCGCTGCCGCCTTCATGAAAGGAGAAGTGCCTTATTGGGAACACTCCTCCCCCCTCTCTCGTTTGCTGTCCCCAACAACCATCCACAGCGATTTTTACCCCATCCTTATTTGAGATACTAGGCACCCGACTTGCATGGTCCGGTAATAGTTAAGATTTTGATAAGAAATCTATTTTGTCTGAATTTATATTTCATTGAAATTAAAATAAAACTGTTCATAAAAACACTCCACATTCTTATTGGATGTGTGCAATTTCAACGCGGGACTAAAGAAAAATAATATTTTTTTTTTTTTCATTTTGAAGAGTTATAACGTGTTTGCAATAGCAATTAAACAGTTCCATAAATTTCCTCAATGTGAAAACAAAACTACACAAAATAAAACCTATTTTCTACGAGTTTAAGTTTTTTTTTATTTACATTATAACAAATAAATATTATAAATTGTATTGCCGTTTCAAAAACCCCACACAAAATAATTAATCAAAGCCATCAGTGTGCAATTAGGTATATTGTTTGAAACATCCGTGTTTTGTCACGATTTTAAATATTTTTTTTAATGAAGTGTAAATTGGCTACATTCTGATTCTGTTATTATGGATACTCTTGCTCAATGAAGTGGTCCAGGTACACCCCCAGGGGTCCACGAGAGATTCGACGGGGGTCTGCGTTGACATTAAATAAAAATGGGGGTTTACCAGTTATAAGTGGGGGTCCAAGAAAATGTATCTGGCTTCGATAGTAAAGAACAAAAATGTAGGCTTGGCCTTATCCGTCAATGAAGGCAGATATTAACTATACACTAATCAAAAAAATTTCCTAATATTTCGGTGATTTTGACATGCTGTATTTCAGTGAATAATGATCGTATTACAGTTTTGAAGCTTTAAGAATTAAGATTCTAATTTCCTAAATTGTTGGCTAAAACTTTTAAGGAGCTTCTCATGCAGTCCTATCAATAATATTGTAAAAATAATTTTTTTATTGTTTGCTTTTTCTTTGGTCCGCGGGCTTGAACAAAATTTGTTCAGTTATGCTGGCATATGGATCAAATAGCCTGTTTATGTAGCATTAATTTTTTTTTTTTAACTTCCCTTAATTTTTTAAGAAGTATATAAAGAAGATTAACGACTGTTACTTGTAAAAACTTGCATATCATCGACTTTCTGTCAAAACCTCATGTCATAAATCTTAAAATGCCATTTCAATGTATTTTAGATCAAAACAAATCACGGAATAAATAAACAGATATCAATATCTCGTAACTATGTTATGGTACCTTTTGTATCTATCAACCAGTTTAATAGTGCAGGCTTATTAACATATTTTAAATCGAAAAAAAGAAAAATTGTTAACAGCAGTTTAACAATTGAATATGATGAATGGAGTTATAAGGAATGTAAAAAAAATCTATTTCCCAGAAGCGGAGTTGGCGGGGGGATTTGGAGGGTGAAAAAGAGGGGGGAAATTGTATTTTTGCGTTTTCCGACTAAAGTTGACCCCAAAATGAAAAGTGTTTAATAGAAATGTTGCAGATCTGCCAAAAATCTTCAACTTTCATATATATCACTTTCTAACGTAACCTCAAAATTTCCGAGATATTGGGAAAAAACCGTATTTTTTTCTGGTTTTTTGTTTTTTATTTTTCATTTTTCCAAAAATAGTTGAATTTAAATGAAACTTTGTGAAAATATATCTTGTTGTGTCCTTAATTAGGATAATTTTTTTCAGGCATAACCATTGATTAGTTTTTGAGATATTCTATTTTGTTTGGAAAAAAATACTTTTTTTCAAATAAAAAATGTACTTCAGAAAATCTTCGTACCAAGTTCATTTAAGGATCATTAGTTTTGGTTTTATATTTACTTTTATATGAAATAATGAAAACATATAGTAACCACGTACAAAAATGCGAAAAAAGCAAAAAAATCATTTTGCATCAAGTAATTTTTTTATAATGTTTGATAAATTGTTCAAAATTTTTGGATAATGCAAAAACTAATCACACCATGGAGTTCTACAGGAAAAAAACATACATAAAATAGTGTTTTATTATTTGACCCGAGACAAAAGTTCTGCCGATACCGCAACGATGTTGCGAGAAATATTCATTTCAGTACACACAGTTTAAAATGAAAAACAAAAATAATAGTACAAGAGCCGACACCAAATTTTTGGAGAGGATATATAACCAGAATCTGAGTATGAGGGTTTATAGGTACATGTATTATGATATCAAATACCAAAGTTAGGCAGGTTTTTTTCTCAGCCTTTGGTGGGGATGGGGGTTCAAAACCAGCTTGGTTTCCTATTAAAATTTAATGGTCAATAACTCTTCAATGCACTTTAAAAAAAAATAGGGAATGATGCTCTGTCATTTTCCCTTAGTCTGTTGACTTTTACCTTGATGATCCAATCAATAGGACCCATGAAATAAGCTTTTCAAGCAAACCTTATCGGCTTTTTTTGGAGACTTTATTTTGTTGATTTTTGTTTTGTTTGAAATATTTGAAAAAGGGGTGATATGGTCCGCATAAAATGGTTATATCTTGAGTTGTGTATATCAGACTGTAATAATTGATTATTTTATACAAAAGTTAATCTAAAAACAAAACTAAAGATCCTTAAATGAACTCGGTACGATGATCTTCTGAAGTACATTTTTCATTTGAAAAAAAGTATTTTTTTCCAAACAAAATTGAATATCTCAAAAACTGATCAATGGTAATGCTTGAAAAAAATTGTCTTAATTAAGGACATAACAAGTTATATTTTCACAAAGTTTCATTTAAATTCAAATATTTTTGGAAAAATGAAAAATAAAAAACAAAAACCAGAAAAAAATACGGTTTTTTGCCAATATCTCGGAAATTTTGAGGTTACGTTAAGAAGTGATAGGGTAGAGCGGGGCTAGTTGGACCACTTTTTACTTGAGGTCTTATAACTTTTCACCTATTCATAACATAACAATGAAACTGGAATCTATAGAAAGAATGTAACTTCGGCTTCTTTAATAAATTTTAAAAAATTAAAAATATGTTGTAGCAGAAGAATAAGATTACTTTAAATGCACCAAGTCCAAGTGGTCCAACTTGCCCCACTAGCGGGGCTAGTTGGACCAGTAGATGGGGTAAGTTGGACCAATGTTTAAAAAGTTGAAAAAGAAGCTCTATTAAAGACATATACGCCGATAGTTTGGACTAAATTTGATCACAAACTAAAACTTAATTCGAATCACAACTTTAGATAACGTTAATGATCCCATGGTGCCATGGCCAGTAATAGGGAATTTTGTATGGGCCTGGATTTCAGCAAGAATGGCATTGCACCCACTCCTCGCCAGATAAAGTCTCAGAATTTGCTTCTATACACATGATAACACCATACAGCAATAATATTCTTCTTCCTCTTTGAAACTTTATGTGTTCAAAGTTTTTCATAAAATTTTCCAATATACAATAAACAGCGGGGCAAGTTGGTCCAACTAACCCCACACCTACCTTGATGAATATATTCCGTCACTTTGAAATTAAACACTTTGAATTTTACTATTTCAAAAATGGAATATAAAAAGTCAGTAACAGAACTCCCAAAATTACTGTACTTTGTTGAAAAATTCACACGTTTTCATCACGATAACACTAAAAGAAACAAACTCGTTTTTTTTACTTTTGTACCCAAAAAACACAAATAAGCGCGTGGTTTTCCTTTGGCAGAATAAATCCACCTAAAACCAGTTTAGCACGAGTGATTAAGTAACTATGCTTCATTCGTGTATGATCGTCTTCATTTAGCACTTGCAGTTTCCGAGTTATTGGCGTGGTCCAACTGGCCCCGTGGTCCAACTAGCCCCGCTCTACAAAAGATCTCATTACTTTTTTTGGCTGACTTTTTACGCACAGGTTTCTTGTACACGTAAGAACTTATCTCTTTTTTTAACATTTTTGTTTTTGTTGTGATTTCACTCCCTTTTGCAAAGATTTATTTTGTCAGGTGAAAGTCAAGCCCTACCACTCTACAAAGTTTCATAATTCTACGACAACCGAAAGTGCTCCATACAAATAATAGCAATTCTGATAAAGTGGGTGGATGGCGCACCCCCCGCCCTGAATGGACAATTCCAAATTTTCGATTTTTTTCTTCTAAGTACTTCAAGGCATACCGACCTACCAATTTTCATCTTTCTACAACAATCGGAAGTGCTTCATATAATTTATAAGAATTTTTGAGAATGTGGGTGGATGCCACGCCCCCTGAACTCAAACTTCCAATTTTTCGATTTTTTTCTTTTAAGTACTTCAAGGCCTACCGACCTACCAATTTTCTTCTACAACAATCGGAAGTGCTCCATATGATTTATAAGAATTTTAAATAATGTGGGTGGATACCACGCCCCCTGAATGCAAAATTCCAATTTTTCAATTTTTTTCTTTCTAAGTACCTTAAGCCCTACCGACCTAACAATTTTCATCGTTCTACAACAATCGGAAGTGCTCCATATAATTTATAAGAATATTTAATAATGTGGGTGGATGCCACGGCCCCTGTATGAAAAATTCCAATTTTTCAATTTTTTTCTATCTAAGTACCTCAAACCCTACCAACTTACCAATTTTCATTGTTCTACAACAATCGGAAAGGCTCCGCCTACCGTTGTGCGAAATTTCAAGTTTCTGCGATGTCGGGAAGTGCTCCATAATTTTGATGATCTGTCAGTGAGTCAGTCAGTCAGTGAGTCAGTCAGTCAGTCAGTTACGGTTTTTGCGATTTTTGAAGTCCTATATCTTGGGAACTACTAATGCTAAAGAGTTGAAATTTGGTGAGCCACCTGTGTTTGATCAGTTCAGCAAATACTTCGAATTTGAAGTTTCTGACTTTATTGGTACTGAAGTTAGAGGGGGGTTGAAAATCGCCTGAGTTTGTTCCTGTAAAAAGGGTGTAGTGCCGCGAACTTGGCTGGGCACTACCGTGCCCTTTGATCCCAGATAAGAAAAAAATCTTATTGGAGGGTGGAGGTCTATTTACCCTAGATTTACCCTAGGTCTATTTACCCTAGATAAGCTGGGAGGCAATTTTCTAAGAAGAATACTTAAAAAAGAAACAATAATTATTAAAGACCAACAGCAACGCTCACAATGTCACGCTTTAAGCTTTTTTTTTTTCAAAGCCAAATATTTATTCTCTAATTAATTTTTTCATAAACATTTTTTGAAAACAAATATAAAACAAATTGCAATTTTTTTTGGAACACTTCAGATTCTATGTTGTAGAGAGCTTAGATCTAGAAGTGGACGAGTATATTTGACAAAAAAAGTTATACCTATATAATAATAAATATTTATTAAATTTTATATTGAAAACTTTTTCATAAAAATCAAATTAAAAATGAATTTATATTGCCACACAGCAATTTCTAGTTAAATAAGAAAAAGAACAATTTTAAAAAAAATGCGTATACGCCACCGTGAACAAAGTTTTCTGATTTTCATTTAGTTTTTATTTTATTTATGTATAGCTACCTTATATAAAACTTTTATTTTCAAACATGCTCTGATGAAACTAGTTAATTTATCAACCAACTAATTTGTCCTTTGGCTATAAGGGCCGCAGAGGCGATCACAGTTGTCGTGGTAATGGGTTCGCCATAGTTAAAATGGCTGTCGCACACAATTTTATAATTTTCATATTTTCCAGTGATACTCATGGGTAATGAACTTCTGAGTACAACATGAAAACATACATAATATTCTCCTGTTAAGATGCATGTATACAAATAGCTCCAAGTTCTGCAATAAGAGTTAATAACCTCTTTTTTTTTCAAAATAAGAAAATGGAAAAAGCAAATAACTCACATGCTCTCAACCAAAAAACGCTTTGGTAATTTAATAAAGCTTTTCTTGCAATTAAATCCTTATCTCTCACGTGAGAAAAAAACACACAAAAAAAAGCAAATATGTCTAAAACTTTTTCTCTGTCCTTTTGTTCAAAAACTTCAGGACCGACGACGATGAAGAAGACGGCTATGACGGGACGGGAAACCCAGATGCAAAAATCATCCTTCTTGTCAATTGTGTAGCTTGGTTCTTAAATCCGTTTGGAGTTGCGTTGCGTCGCGTCACGTTGCAAAGGTATATCTATTCTCCTGTACTTGTCAGCGTATTGAGTTGCAAAGGCATACAAATATACTTTGTGCATTTTTATGTTCACAAGTTTTTCCGCAGATGTTTTTCCAAGGTGATGATGATAGCAAGTACATCCAAAGAAGAAAAGGAAGAAGTATTCAAAAACTTTTCATGATGTCAATGCAAAGAAAAGTTTCACATTCCAAGCGCAAAAATATGAAAATTTTCCAAAATGACACACGAATAAAAAAAAAAAAAACAAAAATATATGAAGCTAAACAAGAACAGACCAACCCTATCCTCCCAGAGATGAAAGTTTATTAAAAATACGACTGTGCATGAAAAAGATACCACAGAGTTAGCATCACTGTAACTCCTCCTTGCTCGGTCGCTCTGTTTATGCCTTGTTGGATACGTATCTATGGAGTGAAAAACAAACAAGCCAACAAATAGATAAGAAGCAAGGAATCATCATCGTTCTCATCATCATCATCATCTGCTTTTGGAAATTGTCACATGGATGGTATCATCCTTAAGCTATACTATTTGAAATTTGTCCATCACACTGCATTTAAGCCACAAACACATAAAATCCAAGATGGAAATGTTGGTAGTTTTGTGGAAAAGTTCTTGACGGTTATGTCGTTATTTTTTGCGTGACGCGAGAAGATGCAAACGACTTCTTTCGGTACCTATTGCAAAATGAAAACTTTGTTTGTTTTTGTATTTGTTTTAATTTGTTTAATTTTATTTTATATTTAATTTTTAAGTTTTATCTAGAATAGTTTCTATTTTGGTAATATGAATAAATAGTTTTAGGAAGAAAGTCTGAGCTAGGTTATTCGAGTTTTCAATCAAAACAAACTAAACAAAATGTTTAGATGAAAGAAATGCATGCTTTATGCAGTGTTTTAAAAGTGTTGTGAAAGTGCATTTTGGTGGTCTAAGGGCCACGGAATCGCTGCCAAGTTGCTACCATGAAGTTTGCACTGATGGAAATAGTACGCCCATACAAAATTTGGAGCGGTATAAACCACTTTGAGCAAAACGTTCACGAGCACTCGGTCTAATGTTATGAGCACTGTCCTACCTAAGATATGAAGATTGTCTTGGGTGATGTTAATGCCAGACTTGGAAGATAAGACATCTTTGTTGGCACAATCAGAAGATAAAGCCTGCATGGCACCACGTCCGATAACGGACTCAGGTTAATCGACTTTGCTGCATGGCGAAAAGTTGTGGTAGCTAGTACGCAATTCCCGCATCCCGCTATACACAAGCGGACATGGTGAATTTCTGGTCAATTAACCGCCAACAAGATTGATAATACTGCGATCGATGCAAGGCACTTCTTCAGTATCAAGGATGTCCGAACGTTCCGAGGAGCCAACGTTGACTCGGGCCACTACCTCGTTCTAGCCAAGGTAATGCTACGGATATACAAATCAATGCCAAAATAGCGAAATACTGTGAGGAAGAGGAACCCTTGGTTCGGTGCTGCATTGGAGGACCAGAGCTGCTCGTGAGCTCTTCGAGCAGAATAGAAGAGAGGAACGTCGGCTCCTCAGAAGGAAAAAAAAAAAAGAGCATGAGAAGCGTGCGATCGAGGAAATAGAGGGATGCCATTGCAAAAATTAAGTCCCGAAGCTTTATCAAAAAGTAAAAAGAACCTCCCAGGGTTACACGTCCCGATGCCCGAACGATTGGCTGAAAGGACTGCGTGGTAGACTCGTAGTCGGTGCTGAGAATATGGACAAATTATTTCTGCAAATTCTATAACGGCGATGACAAACCGAATTCCACTGCCATGCAGATTACACCATTCAACCTGGTCGACGTAGGCCAACAATTCCGTCCAACCGATCTCGACAAGTTGAAGATAGCTCTATCTTAATAATAGTCCAATAAATCTGCTGGCGCTTATGGCCTTGCGGCCGAGCCATTCAAAGCGGCTGCCAATGAATTGGTTAGGAGTATGCACCAGCTCATTTAAAAAATATGTTCGGATGTAAGCATGCCCCATCAATGTTTGTCCAATGTTTGCTCCATCAACATTGTTGCCTTATCCTGAAGAAAGGTGATCCTCTGGACTCCTTAATATTGCATACAAGATCTTTTATGCCGTACTTCGTGCGAACGCCTGAAGTCATTCGTCAACAACCTGATAGGGGTCCATATCAGAGTGGCTTTAGGCCAGGAAAGTTCACCATCGACCAAATATTCACTCTACGGCAGACTTCAGAAAAAAATTAGGATTTTCAAATTGATACCCACCACATTTTCTTTGATTTCAAGGCTGCGAATGACAGCATTTATTTATTTAAGTCAACTAATTACTAGCTTAACAGAGATTTATTTACATGGCTTGAACATATAGATATTATGATTGAAAAAAAGTTTTTTTAAATTTACATAAAATATTTAAATTTTGATCAAACAAATTAATATATTTATTATTAAAAATATTAAATAATTTAAACATTTTATTTAGAGGAGAAAATCGTTCATAATTAGTACGATAGTTTGAGATGAGTATGCATTCGGGCAAATTCCTCAAGTTTCTTTGGGGAATATTAAACTTAATTCGAGACAGAAGGTGCAAAGAGTCTATGTTTCCATTTATCAATTTAACAATAAAGACAAAACATAAATAAGAACACCTTTCTTCAAGACTAGGTATGTCAATAAGTTTTAGTCTGTTCCTGTAAGGTGGGGGATCATGAGGGTTTTCCCAACCTAACCCTCTAAGCGCAAATCTCAGGAATCTTCTTTGAACCTGTTCTAATCTTGCTTTATAAAAAGCTGTTTTGTAACAAAAGGATCAGAAAATTGTCTTGACTCTCTTTATCCAGCCAAGAATAGAATTGGCCTTATTAGTTATAGAGTTTGTGTGTTGTAAAAATTCTAGTTTGCGATCAAATAAGACACCAAGAACAGATATATCGCTTTCACGAGATAATGATACAGCATTTAACAAATAGTCGAAGGAACTTACAGAGTTTTTTCTCGAAAAACTAATAGTTTTACATTTATCAATATTAAGAACCAAAGAATTACAAACACAGCAGTCAAAAAACGAGTTAAGGTCACATTGCAACTCTTCACAATCGCGAATATTGGAAACACTTTTAAAGACTGACATCGTCGGCATAAATGAGACAGTGTGAATGCTTCAACAAAGATGGTAAGTCATTAATAAATAAAATAAATAAAATAGGGCATATGTGGCTACCCTGTGGTATACCAGAATTAACTTTAAAAATATTTGATGCACAACCATTAAAGAGTACTGAGTATGATCTATTGAATAAATACGATTGAAGCCACTCTACAAAATCTTCACTAAACCCCAGCTTTCTTAATTTAAAAAGCAAAACTCGATGTGAGAGTTTGTCAAAAGCCTTGCTAAAGTCTGTGAAGACACAATCCACTTGCTTTTTGTTTTTGAACGAATCAATACAATTTTCAGCTAGTTCCATTAGAAAAGTGACAGTAGAGCGACCTTTTGTAAATTCATGTTGATTTGGAACAATGAATGATTTAACATAAAAACACAGAGATTCACATATAATAGCCTCAAAAAGTTTTGGAATTACCGATAATCTTGCAATAGGTCTATAACTTTTAACTTCGTCTTTTTTACCTTTCTTATGAAGAGGGACAATGAAAGAATTTTTCCAAACAGATGGAAATTCAAATGAAGACAATGACAAGTTAAATAGACAAGACAAAGGCAACGACAATTGATGTTTACAGTTTTTTAAAATAGTTAAAGGTATTCCATCAGGTCCTGGTACACAACTATCGTCTAGATTAGTTATAAATTTCGCAATGTTGTCAATATCAATGTTGAAGTTTTTATCAGTCAAGTAAGTAAAGATTTCAAAAGCCCGAAGTTCTGGATTTTTTCGTCAAATTTATCACAGTTCAAAATATCACAGTTTAAGGTATCACAGTTGTTAGTATCACAGCTGAAGGCGCTTTGAAAGAAGTCAGAAAATAGTTGTGTTATAACCCGAGGGTCATGACTAGAAATTTCATTTGACTTGAGGACAGACGGGTAAGGACAGGACTTTCTTTTGCTATTTATGTATTTCCAAAAAAATGTTGGATTCAATTTAAGATCTCTTTGCACCTTCTGTAGATAATTCAAATACTTTAAACTTGAAGTTCGATCAAAAATATCTCTTGCTTCGCAGTAGATTTTAAAATTAGCTTCACTCCGAGATAGCTTATATGCAGACCATAACTTATTCCTTCGATTTTTGAGGGTTTTTATGTCACTATCGTACCAATCTGAAGATCTCGATTTTGAAATATCAAGGGGAACAGATTTAAGAAAACAATCAAATAATACATTATAGAATTCAAAAATCATAGAGTTAATATTTAAACAATTACTTAGACAAGATCAGTCGACTTGTGATAACAAGTTATTAAGTTTTTCAAAATCTGTCTTTTTAAAATTAAAAGTGTAATAATTTTCAAAGAAGTCGTTGTTAGAAAGGTTTGAATCCAGATAAAGAGCAAAAGTCAAGGCTGGATGATGGTTGTCTTCATGCACGAGAGGCTCAATTGATTTATCCACTGTAATTCCATCACTGATGAAAGTGAACACAACATCAAGCAACTTCCCATTGGTATTTAAAATGTCATTATATTGGTGAAGTCCAAGAGAAATTAAATCATCAATTATTTGTGAATCGTCCGATCTAAGATTGCCAGTTGGCAACATAACATTTGTATCAGGGAGCGTGACCAAGCAACATTCGTAATATTGAAATCACCTAGGCAAATGATTTCATCCTGATAATCCAGTAATTCGCTGACAAAGCTTAAGTACTCGATAGCCTTAGCATCTATAGAGTCGAGCTATATAGTTTTAGAATCCCTTCTAAACTCATCCGTTTGAACAGAATGACGATGGTGCTTCATCTAGGTCGGCAAGGACCGCACCTCACCGTTCGATTTTAAAAAAGGTTTTAGACAAGCGGACGCGACGCGCTGTCATGCGACTTCTTCAACATCGTTCTTGAAAGAATAGTGCAAAACTCTCACGTCAGCACTAGAGGCACAATCTTTCAAAAGTCCTTCGCTTAAGCCACCAGCGATATTGAAATAATCGGACGACCAAAGCGTTATGTCAGTGGTGCTTTCTTGAGTATTGAGGAGAAAACCAAGAAGATGGGCTTAACGGTGAATGAAGGCAAGACCAAATATATGCTGTCAACAAGAAAGGACACGCAACACCGACACGTCTCAAGCAAAGCGTCATTATAGACAGCTTTAATTTTGAGCTGGTTATAGAGACTACCAAGGCTCCGCTATAAACTCAGCTACTGATACCAGTGCTGTGATCAAACGAAGAATTGCTCTTGCTTATCAATGTTTCCTTGGGCTCAGAAATCAATTTAGAAGCAAAGCCCTCTTTCGAGCAACGAAATGATCCCTTTATAAGATGCTTATAATCCCGATGCATGGTGCACTATAAACGGTGGATGAAAATGCACTAGGCTGTTTTGAGAGGAAGATTCTCCTCGTAATTCTTGGTCCCGTCTGCAAAAATGGGATATGGAGAAGAAGATATAACAACGAACTGTACGGGCTGTACAGCGACACCAACCTAACCACTAAAGTGAAAAGCCATCGACTGATATAGCTGGGTAACCTAGAGACATCAATGCTCCAACAATGAATACAACCCTGTGGGACGGCGGCGGTGCAGTAGAGAAAGACAGTGTGATAGGTGGCACACGAAATTTGAAGAGGACCTTAAACAATAAAGCGTGCAAAACTGAAGACAGCTAGCTATACGCTTATTGGTTGAGGCCTTACTCCACCCCGTATTGTAATTCGCTTTTCACGATTTGAAATGTTAAAGATTTTTCATTTTCAAATTAAACTTGATGTATGTGTTCAGCGTGGCGAGCAGTGGAGATGTTTCTTTAAATAACCTTAAAACATGATGGCTTTTAAGTAAAGTGACCTCTTGATATAGTTGCTTAGATGTCGAAATTGATTATAAAGAAAGATTTATGTAAAATTAAAAAAAAAAAAAAAAAAAAAAACAAAAATCATTTGAAAAACTCTACACTTGTTAAATTTACTTATCACAATGTATACTTGTATCATATCAAAATCATTTGAAAAGCTTACTTCTTACATTTCAAAATACTCTTCTCTTATACTTTCATAAGTTTATTGATATTGCAATAAATTAAATTTGCATTTACACAAGCAGTTGAAGTAAGTATGTTTATAACAATGGATGAATGAAGAGTTTTCATAAAATGTTCATGTTACCTACTTTAAAAAGTGTCACTTCAATAAAATGCTAACATGAACATTATTTACGCAAGCTGAACAAATATTTATTCTTGTGAACGACATCTTGTGTGAAAAATTGCAATAACCCACACACACTGTTAAATGAAATTGACAATAAAAAAACATCAAGAATCTTTGTAAGTAATAGAGCCAAGCAAGGGGGAAGATTAAGGGTTTTACTCAGAAATAAGTTCGAAAAGAGTTACCAGCAGCAGCTGTATTGCAATGTAATTTTAGTTAAAGTTTATCCAATTGAAGTTTTCTCTGGAGGTAACACTGTCAATCTTACTTCAGAATGATATAATATACGAAATGCAAACTTCTCAGTTTGTAAAAGATTATTGTTTGTTAAAAATGTTGATTTAAAATATGTTTTGGTTTATTACTACAGTATGGGAAGTATAATGCTAGCTTAAGGTGACCATATCCAAACCCACGGAAAAGAGGACACCTTCAAAAATTTCAAATGAAAAATTTTTAAAATAGCTAGCATACGATTATCGTTCATTTACATTTGTCTGTCTAAACATTGGATATAATTCTGCAGTTCTGCGTTAAACGTACATTTATGCTTTGGCATTTTATTTCTTAATTAATTTCTTTTCACATTGAAAAAGCACTCACGATAAACAAAACAAACCGTTGCGTTGTACTAAATTAAAACAGAAAAAGAAAGAGGTATGGACTGAACTGTCAAATGAGTGGTTGTGTTCAGCCGACTGTTTGAAAAAAAAAAGATGGCGTTGGGTTCAGGAGTGAATGAGTTCAGGTACAAATATATTCTAGGTCGTGTTCACACTAGAAAGATGAAGAATATTTTTGATTTAGTGTTGAATAAAGTTCTTTTATAGTTTTTTGATTTCGAAATATTGAATTAACTGAGAACACCAAAAAAGAGAACAAATCACATGTTTTTTCAGAATGATAGGCTATTTTTTTTTAAACAAAAAGAGGACATGTCATCTTAAAGGGGGATGTCTGGTAAACCTATACTTGCTTCTATGGGAAATAGCAAGGCTAAACTCTATGTAACCTTAAGTATTTTTAAAACCGATAGAAAAATACAAACAAAAAAACTCAATTAAACTCATTGATATTTTTTTAAATTCATTCAAAATACCTCACAGCCACCTTTCCAGTTTCAAGAAATTTGAAGATTAAAATTGAAATTAAGTTTCAAAATAAGAAAACAAAAAGTATATCAGTCAAACTCTCAACAAAAGCATATTTTATTCATTAAATGAATTTCGAGAAATGAAAAGTACGAATTAATTCCTTAAACCAATGGATGGGTAAACCATCATCGCGCATCGGGATTGAAATGAAAATTTAATTGACATGAAAGGATTTGTGCGGTTTTGTTTTAATGGCAAAGTCTTTATCTGATTTTTCTCTTTAACAACCGCGCTACGGTGCTAATTAGGAAATGAAACTTTTCTATTCAATTTTGCTAAACCAAAGTTTTTCGTAGATTTAACTTTTCTTCTTATTTTTTTGTATTTACTTTTCAAGATAAAAGAATGAACGAACCGAATTGAATTGAACTGAAACGTCTCTGTTTGAATTTCTAGAGCCATCAATCCCTTGCCTGATGGTTGGTTTGAATGAAATGTATTTATTTATTTTTTTGTTTTAACCAACAAAACAACACAAATAAAAATAAAAAGGTCAAAATAACTTTTATATTAATAAGGGATTCAAATTCTCGTTAGCTGATTAAATTTTCATTGGTTTTGGTCAAAAGCCAGTAAAGTTTTTTTTGTTGCTTTTCTTAATTAAATATGATTTTTTTTCTCACATTAAGGACTCGTCATGGTTTTTAAGAATTTTTGTTGGAGGAGAAAAAGTTAAAATATTATTTGTCAATATTTTGCACCCTATTGATTTTGAAATATGGAAAGATTAATTTATCCAGGGATAAAAAATAATGGCACGGTATTTTCGAGTTCGTGTTACTTTGTAAAGAGCAAAGCTTGAAGTGGAAGTTCGTCATAATATGTACCTTTAAGATTTTTTAAGTAAATTTAAAACGATACTTGCGCCATTCGACCACTGAGATCTCTATGCAATAAGCATTTTAAGCCGTAAACAAATGCCTCGTAATCGTAAATGAGTGTCAAAAAATTCTCTAAAAGCTCATACCTAACTTACTCACGTACTTACTTAAAGTGGCGCTATAGTCTGGGGTGGTGCAGGGCCTCAACCAACACGCTCCTTCCAGCTGGGTCAGTTTTGCACGTCAAGTTGGTTGAGATCCTCTTCCACTTGCGTACACCACCTGTTACGCCTTCCTCTTCTACTGCGCCGTCCCACGGGGTTGGATTCAAAAACTTTCCGGGCCGAAGCATCGATGTCCATTCGCTGTAGGTGACCCAGTCATCTCAGTCTATGGCTTTTCACTTTTGTGGCTAGATCGGTTTCGGTATATCTTCTTCTTCATTCCATCTATGAAGATAAGACGAAAAATCACCCGAAGAGTTTTCCTCTCAAAACCCCTTAAAGCGTTCTCATCCGTCGTCAATAGTGTCGGTACCGGGATGATAAGCGTCTTATACAGGGATACTTTAGTTGCTCGAGAGAAGGCTTTGCTTCTTAACTGCCTTCTTAGTCCAAGGAAACAGCGATTGGCAAGAGTTATTTTTCCTTTGATATCAGCACTAGTATCGTTCGCGACTTGATAGCGGATCTTAGGCAGACAAAGTCTCTGACCACCTCAAAATTGTAGCTGTCTATAAAGACGTTCTGTCCGAGACGTGCGTCGGCGTCGGTCGGTCGGTGTTGGATATCCTTTCTTGTTGACAGCATATATTTGGTCTTACCTTCATTCACCGTTAAACCCATCTTCTTGGCTTCCTCCTTTATACTCATACCCATACCCCACTGACATCACGCTTTGTCCGTCTAATTTTCTCAATATCGTCAGCGTAAGCTAGGAATTGGACAGACTTTTGAAAGATTATGCCTCTAGTGTTGACGTGAAAGTTTTGCATTATTCTTTCAAGGACGATGTAAAAGGAGTCACATGACAGCGCGTCGCCTTTTCTTAAACTTTTCTTGACATCAAAGGTATCGCTGGAGGTCTTTGCCGACCTCTTGATGCAGCGAGCAGCGTGAATCGTCATTCTGCACAAACGGTTGAGGCTGGTCTATAGACGTCTCTATAGATACACGGCCTTGAAATCGATGAAAATGTGTTGGTTGTTGATTTGAAACTCCTGGGTGAACGGAATTGTTGGCCTATGTCGTCCAGGTCAAATGATGCAATCTGCATGGCAGTGGAATTCGTTTCGTCATTGCCGTTATACAATTTGCAGAGATGATATTTTCCATATCCTCAGCACCGACAGCGATTCTACCACGATGTTTCCCTGATCGTCCTTGCAGGATTTTGTTCTGGTCTTATAACGCTGGGAGGCTCTTTTTGGTATAACTTCTGAACTTCATTCCTGCAATGGCATCCCTCTATTTCTTCAATCGCATGCTTCTCCTTCTGATAATCTGGTGTTCTCCTATTCTGCTCGTAGAGCTCGTGAACCGCTCTGGCCCTTCTATTTAGTGCCGCTTTGTAGTTTGGCTGCATGTACTTGGCATTCTTTGTCAAAACAGGAGTCTCGTTGTGGTGAAGCGAGGCACAGCACGTCAGGGGCGGTATCCCTGATAGCTTCATGGCAATTCTTGAACTGGTTCTAGATGCTTGAAACTGGTGGCATAGGACTATTAAAGAGAGAGTGAGAGACTCGATCGGAAAAAGGACCTGGCGATTTCTTGTGACTGTTGCCGTCCGACGTCGAACTTCCTCGCAGTATTTCCCTGTTTCGGATTTGGTCTTGATATAACATAGATATAACATTACGTATGGCTACAACGAGGTAGTGGTTCGAGTTAACGTTGGCTCCTTAGAACATTCGGACATCCTTGATACTAGAGGTGTTCCTTGCGTTTATCTGGTCAATCTGGTTGGCGTTTGATTAACCAGAAATTTGCTATGTCCCCTTGTGGATATCGAGATTAGGGAGCTGCGTACTAGCTACCACAACGTTTCGCCCACAAGCAAAGGTGATTTACCTGAGTCCGTTATCGGAGGTTGTGTCGTGCAGACTATATCTTCCGATTGTGCCGCCAAAGACGTCTTTTATTTCTAGTTGGTATTCAAATCACCCAAGACAATCTTTATCATAGCTTTGGCCGTATGTCTTGTCCAGGAGCTCGTTAAACTCGTCCTAAGTGTCATCATCTTTCTCCTCTGTGAGGACATGCACGCATATGAGGCTGATGTCGGCGAATTTATCTTCGATGCCAATTGTCGTAATGGTCTCGCTCAAATAGTAGAATCTCAAGACTTCCTTCCTAAGTCTGCTTCCAACAACGAATCCATACCCAAAAAACGCAGCCTTTTCTGTCGGTAACAGTAGTCGTAGTTGGTATAACAATCTTTCATTTTTCTTTGGTCTGCGACCCATGCCATCGCACTTCTTGGAAAGTGGCGATGATGTCTCCTTTGTTGTCTAGGGTCTCCGCTAAATGTTCGGTTGCACATGGACTTAAGAGAGACAGAGATAGGTAAGGTTAGGTCAAAAAAATAAAAAAAAATTGAGCTCAAATTCAGAATGTTGCACATGCGGGTAAAAGACTAATGCATTCCATAATTGGTACGGTGTTGAGATGTATGCATTAGTTCTAGACTACGAGTGTTGTGTCCTCCCCCACGGTAGTTAAGGCTAACAAGATAATAAATCAGGTGCATCAATAACGCCCGTCAAAAGTTGATGAATAAATACAATATCATTATTGATTCTCCTTTGTTCCAAAGTTTGAATCTGAAGAAGCATAATCCGGTGCTCGTAAGGAGGAAGATTATAAGGGTCAGATCACGGTAGTCCTTTCAAGGCGAAACGTATAAAATTACGCTGTACTGCTTCTAGTCTATTCTTATGGACATCGTAAAAAGGAGTCCATACCTGTGATGCATATTCAAGATGAGGGCGAACAAGACTGTTGTAAAGAGCGAGGGTAACATAAGGATCCTGAAATTCCTTAGACCATCGTTTAACAAACCCTAACATAGAGTTAGCCTTGTTGACGATTAAATTGATATGCTTCGTAAAATCAAGATTAAAAGTAAAATGAACCCCTAGGTCTTTGCAACTATCAACAAGAAGCAATATGTGCTGCGATATTTCGTAATCAAATTAACTAGGAACTCTTTTTAGAAAAAATCATCGCCTGACATTTAATAAGGTTGAGATTTAAACCGTTTTTATTACACCATATAACAAAACTGTTTATATCTTTTTGCAAAAGTAAACGATCGCTCAAAGATTTGACGCTTTTAAGAATTTTCATATCATCCGCAAAAATTAGAACGTATACAAAAGGGTACGTCGCTCGTTGATAGCTAAGATTAAAAGAAGTAGGCCTAAATGACTACCCTGGGGAACTCGAGATCTGGCACAGAAAGGTTTGGAGATAGTGCTCCTAAATCTAACCTCATAAGATCTATTATGGAGATAAGAAGAAACCCAAATGATGAGCTTAGGAGGAAACCCAAACACCTTTAACTTAAACGATATGATGTCATGAGAAAGTTGACCGAAAGCCTTAGAATAATCTGTATGAATGCAGTCGGGTTCTTTACCATGTTCCAACGCAGTTTAGCACTTATGCTTCTTGTATATTTTTAAAAGCTTTTAAGTTCCAAGCAAATTGAACAATAAGAACAAGTGCGTTCGACCAACTCGTGCATTTTTATTTAATTCACTTTCACTTATAATATATCCCATAAAACCCGTTTTTACCCTACATGCATATACATAGGTATCTCAGATTTCTTCTTTTTTTAATTACCTTTTATACTCTTATCACACATACGAGTAGGTACATAGGGTAAATAAAATTAATTATTATCACACTCGTTTATCTAAAATAAAATAATTGGTGCTCTGAATATTTCATTAACACTTTCGATACTCATTTTTTTTTTGTCCAATTAAGTTTTTTTCTCTTTTTTTTTTAATGATAACAAATTATAACAGCTCGACAACAGAAATATTTATTTTAACGATGAAATACAAAAAAAAAATCAAAGACTTTCAATTCTTCGCAAATAAAACAAATCATTTTTGTATGGTTAACATACCTACTCCAAAACAGTGCAGTTCATTTAATTAGATTTACTATCAAATATTTCTGTAAAAATGTGATTAAATGTTGAAATAATTATAGAAGTGTTCCTCATCATGTTTGAAAATCTACAAACTTTTTATATATACATATTTTTACCTCTCCAGTGACTTCATTACAGAAATTCTACATAACAAGGTAAAAGTTTTATGACTTTTTTTTTTTCCACAAAAATTTGCTGAATCCCTCCTTCCAACGGAGGCCGGTAATAATAGTGGGATGTTGTATGATGCTGTTTCCAAGAAATGTACCATACACATCACTCAAATTAACCTCAAATTTTCATGAAGCACTTCAAATTATTGCATGTGCTTTTCAGTTTCCTTCTATTTATTCATTTTATTAGAGAAAATGTTACATATCGTCCGTCCAAAGGTTAAACTCACTAAATGCATTCTTAGACTGTATTCCTCTTCGATCGAAAGCCTACTGTCGGAAAACCAAGCATAAAGGCTAATACTTCGGTAGCTGGTTACTCGATAAATGTGCAAAACTTTAAACTTGGACGTGGTGTCTTCTGGATTTTAATAGTCACATCGGATATGATTTCCATAACCCGAAATCGTTCAACCCCATTCCGATTGAAGTTTTTGGCAAGTTCGAAAGTTGTGGAACCACACAAAGCTTCCAATCTGAAATTTAAGAAAGTAAGCTTTTAAGTCATACCTATACTCTTTGCTTTCTGCGCAGAACGTCGAAGTTCAACTCTTTCTCGAGCGTGAATCTCTCGAAGTTAGTTTTGTAACTGTTGCGAAAATCCTTGGTATGTCCTGGGATCCGAATCGGTTGGTGTTTTAAGACATAAATCTTGAGGTAGCTGATGCATGTCACGTGTTTCCCTGATTGATTCCTGAGTCGCTCACCGGTAAGCCATTGGAAAAAGTGGAAGGTCATCATCCCAGTCAGTCATCCTGCTTATCGTTGAAAAATTCACCAAGGTATCGTCCGATTCATTCGCTCTACAAGACCATCTGACTGAGGTTGAAGTGGCGCTGTTCTCGTTTTGCGTATACCCATAATTTACACCATACTTTAAAAACCTCGGACTTGAAGAATGAAGATTGAAGTTATGACCTTGATCCGAATGTAGTTCTGTGGGGACACCATAACTATAAAAGTGGTCATCAACCAAGGTTTTGGCAGAGTCTGTTGTTTGGTAGAGGAACGGAAAGACTTCGATCCACTTGGAGAAATAGTCCATCAAGACTAGCGCATACCTTTTTCCTCTTTTTGTTGAAGGCAAAGGTCCCAGAATGTCAATGGTTACTCTTTGAAAAGGCTCACAGGTCAAATAAACTTGGCACCTTCACAAATATCACACTCCGAGTAGTAAGGTTCTTCATCTTTTCTTGATCCTACCTAATAAAACCGGGATCTTAATTTTGAGCACGTCTTTTTCGACCCGAAATGTCTTCCTGATACAGTGTCATGGTATAACTTTATTATTGCCTGAAATAAAGATCGAGAAATAATTGGAAGTAGGGGATCCGGTTGTAGTCTCTTCGTTGGCACCCACTTCTTAGACAAAATACCGTTCTGTATTTTAGGGCTAATGAATTGTGTCCAAAAAACCTTAAGCTCACTACACCTTAAGCTCACTATACTTTGAGCTCACTACACCTACCTGAAATCTCACTCCAGATAGGGTGACTTCCAGTTTTTATCCTATTTATAACCTGAGTAAGGAAAGAGTCTGTTTCTTGGGCGTGCTTAAGTTTCCCGATTTCAACATTACTTGCCACCATCCGAATAGCGTGAACTGAAAGGTTATCTGCTGAATTCAATCATTTTTCCTTGCCATCGCAATGTTTGTAAATGTCATCCGCACATGGTCGCCGCCGGGAAAATGCATCGACAGTAAGATGTTTTCTTCCTGCTCGATATTGCATTCGCAAGTTACACTGCTGTAAGCGTTCCATCCAACTTGCGACCTGACCTTCGAGGTTCTTAAAAGACAACAACCAATTTAATGCGGTATGGTCCGTTCGAACTTAAAAGTCTCGAAAGTGCATATAAAAATGGAAATGCTCGATAGCTTTCACTTAAGCCAGAAGTTTTGTACGGGTTGTACAGTAATTTCGTTGGGACTTGTTCAAAAGCCCGACTGAAATACGCTATGACTCTTTCCGTTTCATCCTGCTGTTGATGGAGAACGGCTGCCAAGCCATGATAACATGCATCGGTATCAAGTATAAGACCTTCTTCTACTTGAAGATTACCCAATACAGGAAACGAAGTTAAAGCCTCTTTCAACTTATAAAAAGCGCTTTTAAACTGATCAGTCCAGCTAAAAGGAATGTTTTTCTCTGTAATTTGGGACGGGCAATTGCGGTGAATTCAGGTATTAACTGTCGGTAGTACGTACGAAGTCCAACGAAGCTTCGTAGCTTTGAAAAATTCGCTGGTTTAAGCCATCTACGAACCGCTTTAATCTTGGCATGACTTGGAGATAGACCTTTACTCACTTCACTTCAGAATTCAGTTTTAGGCCAGAATCTCTCAAACTGCTGAAAACGGAACGCAAATTTATTAGCATTTGTTCGCAAGTCTTACCGTGAACGAGGGTGTCATCCAAATATGCAAGGCAAACTTTTAATGGTAGTCATCTTAGCACGTTGAATGAATGAAATATTGGGGTTGTTGCACTGCGACCTTAGCACGTTAGACATAAGCCGCTCGAAAGTGGATGGAGTATTTGTCAAGCTTAAGCTAATCACTGCAAACTGCCACAGACTATCTCCTGTCTGAGAAGCGGTTTTCGCTCGGTCGTAAGGGTGCACTTCTATTTGATTATCCTGATTGGCAACAAAGGGTTCTGAACAATACGGAACTTGATATTGAGGCCTAAGTGTGGTCTAACCTCGACAAGAAATAATTAATCTTTAATTATAGCAGAAATAATGAAGATAATCCCACTTCTGACACCAGTGTTGCGTATTCGTGGATTCAAGGGTGCTCAATGAAAGGAGATATTTATGAACTCATCAACACCTTACTGAATTTCCCACGGGTATACCACTTGACGTTTGTCACCATCTACAAACATCTCAAGAGACAGACAGATAATGACGGACAGAGTTTCAATAAAGTCATCTTCCACGTAAACCTCGTTTTTCATTTTTTCTAATCTTTAATTTATACTGCCGTTCTCGATTTTCTTCAAATTTGGTACATAGTAGTTTTCGCCCATTCTATCCACAATTCTTTTTTCATTTTCCTTAGAACAAAAAATAACAGTACTTAGCATACAATTTTTGTATGCAATTTAAAAAAATCTTATTTTTCTCAGAAACGACTCTACACTTTTTCTTTAAAAAAAAATTCAATAAACAACTTAAAGATAAGACCTTTTTAGTGGAAACCCACATTTCAAAAAATGATAATTAATAGTTCCTCCCAAAGAACCATTTTGTACGATTTTCGGTTTTCTTGAAAAGAGGTGTGATGGACTTTAATAATTTTTGTAATGCAGAAGCTCCAAATAAAATCAAAAAGTACCACCATTATTTTCTTGAAACAATATTTTGAAAACCACAAATTAAATTTTGTACACCTTTTCGAATAGTTAAATAAATAAATATTGCATTTTGAATTTTATCCTTGCCCCCGATCTTCCTAATTTTATCGTTTTACGACAGACGAAAGTGCTCCACATAAATTATATGAATTTTTGAGAAATTTGGTTGATTACAGAAAATTGCTGATTTTTCGATTTTTTTCTATGTATCTATTTCGAGCCCTAGTGATTTAACTAGGGCTACCACACGTCCCCCTTTAAGGAGACATTCCCCCTTTTCATAGCAAAATTATGTTTGTCCCCCCTATAAAAACCTCTGTCCCTTATTAAGTAAAAACTCAAAAAGAGAAAACATTCAATTGAAAAATACAAATATTTTCACTAAAATTTTTTAAAAATATTCTCTGTGAAGACATCCATTTGAAATTCAAAATCCGTTCAAAGCTGAACGTATCCACTCAATGAACTACATCTCACTACAGTCACAAAAGTTTTTCTTCATCTGTCAGTTTATGATTTGTGCTGCTATCTGTTCTTTGTCAGTTTTTGATCAGAAAACAAATTATTTTCGTTTTAGTTGAAAAGTGAAATGTCTGAAACCACCAATTACAAAAAAAAAAGAGGGCATAATCAGTGATGGGAAAAGAGTTTCGAGTGGAAGAAAAGACGGTCCTGAATATGCGACATGTTCAATTTGTAACTCAAGTTTTAAAATAACATATGGTGATTTGTGTGATGTTTTATTCAAGGCACCGAACTAACGCTTATGTGCTTCTGTTTCTAATGTATTGACTCCAGACAAAAAAATCCAATAGGCGTTTTTCTTTTTTAATTCAGAAAAGAGCTCTGAACAGAGTCCGAGCATGTCGTGTATGTTCTGAATATTATCTGAGCAAGTTTGTTCTGAGCACCCTGAACCATTTTTGAAATACACCTGAACACTAGCTGTCAAATGCTATGTGCTCAGCATTGAACTCTGCCTGCTCAGTCATTTTATTCTGAGTTCATAGAGCGCGCTCGAAAATCGCCTGATTTTGTTGCTGTAAAAAGGGTGTAGTACTGCGAACTTGTCTGGGCATCACCATGCCCTTTAATCACCATGATCACCTCGACGCAACGCTTGAATAAATTTTTTGACAAATGGGCGTGTCAGTCAGTGAAAATTGTTTTGAAATAGTTTCGTTTCATCATCGTATCCTGTAATCTCGGTGGGGGCATAGGACGCCAACAAAACGTATTTCACGGCCTTCAGCAAGTTATTTTTCTTTGGGATGCTGCTTCTGCTAAGAAATCAAATTCGTTAGTTTTAGTCAGAAGAGAGTGCTCATAACAAAGAGTAAAACACTAGGAGAAATGTTTAACTCTCTGACAAATTCTACTCGAGAAACTTCTTCTCACTGTTTGTTCTGTCAAATTTCATGTTGACGAACATAGGTCAGACTGTTGTCAAATGTTACCACCAAACCTTTCCCCACTTTTTCGGTAATTTGCTTTTCTCTGAGAGAATTTCATCAAAATTTGACAGACTTCCAATTTTTGTCATGAAAAACTCAACAACAAATCTTTTATTTCCAACGCAATAATAATTGGGCAAGTTGATTCGATTTTTAAGAATATCAACGAAAATGTGGAAAAAGTGAAAATGTCTGTTGGTTAATTCGAGACCTACAACTGTAAATAAATTCTGTAATGAGTGGCAACGATAATTACAAAACTTCCTGAAAACATTGAAGTGAATGATGTTGTGTTTTAAATGATCTCTGCTCAAGTAGGCATTTCATTTAGCTCCTTTAAGGTGTTTTTAAGAGAAAATCGTTGAAAATATTGTTTAATCAAAATCTTAAACTTTATTTCCCGCAACAAATCCAAAGCTAAAAAGAAACAAGTGCGCCTAATCAAACGAACTTTATTGTAGATACCCTCCCCGAGATTAATAATAATTATTTTTTTTTATTATCAACTGCTGTGTGTGCTAGTTCGTTTATATTCTTAGATAAGAATAGTTAAAGTTAGTATTTCCCAGCCCCAGTTACAGCCCCATCACCTCCATCCATCCCTTGTGAGTTAAGTATCTAGAACTATACGTCCTACGTAATATTACGACCTTAAGAAAGCCACCATCAATGTGCTGTGACGAGTTTCTTCCAATCGAAAGCTGTATTTTGTTGTGTACACACGCGTCCGGTTGCTGAATAGAAGCGTTTACAGTTCGCATTGAAAAAAAAAAACATATTTTACTCAATCTAACAGTTGTTCAAATACCTTAAGAGTATATTCCTACATTATACATATATATGTACAAATCTACGAGACATTCCGGCGGATTCGGTCCCATGTTGAGTTCGTCAGTACTCAAGTACTTTTAATATTTGCTATCTTTTTGTTGTTGTATTTGTCAAATCTCTGATTATGATGATATAAGATACAAATCGAGTGTTGATTGATTTTTGCAACAAAAGATTCATTTGAAATTCTCGTGAGTTTTAGTAAGGAAATGTCGAAGCCGAAACGGAACAACCCCAAGCGAGGGAATTGGTTTACGTAAGTTCGAAACAATCGTGTTGTGTTTATGGTGTTTTCAACAAACTTATACGATACCTACAGAGTGTTGTAATAGTATTACGTATTCTTACAATTACTCCTTAGTACTCGGAGCCACTAATGACTTCATCGTCATTAAAGTTGTCGCCGACAAGATATATTTAATGAAATTCAGTTTATATTAAAAAAAAAAGAAAAAAAAAGTTTCTCAGAAGTTATAGTTTGTTTTTGTTGTTCCTCGTGTTCCATACATTGTAGGTATGTGTCACTCTGTATCGAGAAAGATTAAAAAGCGATTTGTTATTTTATTATCAAAACGACCTTAATTTGCAATAAGAAAAAAAAAAGTAAATAAAGAAGAAGAAATAAAAAAAAACACAGAATTGGAAAGTTCGAAATAATTTACGCAGTGCGTTTTTTTTTCGTTTTTGTTTATTTTCAGTAAACTACGTCGCTTTTTTTGTGTGTTTTTTTTTTTTTTTTTTTGTGGTGGGGTTGCTATTTTGTTGTTCGTGCTAATAGTAAGACGAAGTGTTTTAATAGGCAACCACCCTCACCTCGTGTTGATTGTTTATGTTTACTATATTTTTTAGCTCATCATATATTATGTAAGTTGTTAAAGGCCAAGTATTGTATTCGTGAAAGTATGTATATGATTTGAAAAAATGTGTCCGCCGCCATTCGTCTCGTTTGTCGTTTATGTAGTGGAAAAACAGGTCCTAACATCGAAATATCAATGCTTGATCTCGCTCTGAAGATACATGTTTGAATTGATAATTCTTTCAGAACTGAGTCACAGTTGTTATTGTTTACCTTTCGCGAATAGTAATTTAATTACGTTGTGACAAGTAACCATTAAAACAAAAATACTACCAAATAAAATTGTTTGACAAATATCCAGCCGGCCGCATATTTCTTATTCGATGTTATTATCAACGGATTACATTAATTGAAACTTTTGCCCTGACAGTTTGACCATAATTCTCATTCTCGCGGATGATGTCTCATTGTACTTTCTGCGTTCTGTACGTTTTTGCGTTCTCTGCTTGATCTTAATGAGGGAATAATTTCCAACATGTTGGGACCTCCCGAAGAGTAGTCGTATTTTGTGGAAAAAAAAGTTCAGTAAAATACAAATGAAACTTGAAGAAATAATATTTCATTATTACAACCTCATCTCTAACTCTAAGGTCTTTTGCATAAAAAAGCGTCTTGTCATTCTGCGTACTACACTTGATGGTGGCATATAGTATGTATCTCATATTATTTATTTAATATTTTGGTGAAATGTCAGTAATGTGTGAAACCTATTGACAACTATCAGTGTTTTATCTATGTAGGATACGTTTCGTGAGACACAAACAGCATTATTTATTAGATTTTCTTAGGCGGTTGATTAGTTTAGAAGATACCTAGTTTCTTGAAAGTTTTTGATACTTTGAAATATGATTTATTTATAAATTAGTCAAATCTTAGGCAACCAATTCCGTTGTCCAAGTTAGACAACTTTAGGACACAACAAAGTTTATTAAAAACTTTTTGGAGTTGGACGGTTGCTTAAAGTTAGAAAAAGTTTATACCTAAACACAACTGAGAGTAATTATCGCTGCAAGATAAATCTTTTAACCGTCTAGACGCTGAAAATTTTTACATCATACATACATACATATATATAAGCAATATGCATTTTATACCTTCTGAATTGAGTATTGATATTAATATGGCTTTCCTGTTTGTCTTGGTAGTGATGTGTGCTATGGCCATTTTGGATTGATTTTTTTTTTAATACATTCCTATGCGGTTTTTGTTTAAGAAACTCAATCTGAAGGCTTTGAGCTGAGGTTAAATTATTATTTATTTGAATTAATCAATTTTTTTAATGACTTTTACCTTTCTTAAGTTAATTTAATTAAAGAAAAGTAGATAGATAGATAGATATAGATAGATATAGATAGATATAGATTTATTTTGCTTCTCAAAAATACAATTTACAAATTTTTTTTCAAAAATCGTTAAGGCATGGCTGTGCCGTCTGCCCGATTGACATTATATAAAACAAAATTAATGGTATTTTCTTTAGTTTTCATAATATTTATACTATAAGTAATCATTAGTGTATAATCTACTTATGCAGGTACATATATAAGCAACTTTAAAATTCTTCGTTTACTATTTTCTTTCTATATGAAATTGCTGATTTATAGAAATTGAAAAGACAGATTGGATCACCTTCGCAGTTAAGGAGTTTTATAACTTCTTCTTCGGATTTCACGTCACCGCTAAGAAAAATTCTTCTTACTTCCTTCAGAATTGGACACACTCCAATAAAATGGATAACATCTTCTCTCACTCGCATGTTACAAAGGCTGCAATATATTGGAAGGTCCTCTCGATGGGGAATGAAGTTAAGGCTTACAAGCTCTCCTCTCATTTTGAAAATTGCCGAAATTAAGCTTGAATCATATTCGTTGCGAAAATAGTTTCGTTCACAAAGATTGTGTTGAAGTTTGCTGTATATTACTCTGTGAACTGAAGAAGAGGCTTCACTTATGCTATCAGCTCTTAATTTTTCATCCAACTTCGAGATAACGTTATAAAGAATCTCTCTGGCGCATCTTGAGTTCGTTTGTCCTTCTAAGTTTAGATCAAAGCTCAGTCCACAATATTCAGCAAGCTCACTCAGTTTTCCAAACCAAAGGTTTTTTTTTTCCACAGTATGAAGAGCTATAATTTTTGGCAGTCTTTCCTCTGACATGTCGAATACTTTCATTAAATATTCCACATGGAGCTTAAGAGTTTTGACAAAAAGTGGTGATAGTCCTGTTTCGATGGTGATCATGTAATTTGGGGTATTCCTCGGCAATTGAAAACATCTCTTCACATAATATCGTAATAACTTTTCTACGGTCTCGTATCTTTCATATCCCCAGGTCTGGGCAGCGTACATCATAATTGATTCGGCCACGGCTACAAAAACTTTGTATTTAACACTATGTGACACCAGCTTATTCGAAAAACACTTTCTCCATGTTGCACTTATAGCGCTTTTAGCTTGTATAAGTTTGCTTCTCAGATGTGGTTCCAAGTTCAGGTTAAAAGTTATAAGAACTCCAAGATATTTATAAGCTTTTACAACTTCTATCGGTTCTCTTCCATAAAACCATTTCTCCTTCCTTGATAATCTACCCGATCCATTTTTAAAAATCATAACTTTAGATTTGTTAAGGTTCACAATCAAATTCCACAATTGGCAGTACATTTCAAGTTTATTGATCATCAATTGTAGAGTTTGAGGTGAACTAGCAAATAAGATGACATCATCTGCAAACAAAAGAGCTTTGAAGAGTATTCCTGAATATTCAATTCCACCTGGTAAGAAGTCTATAAGATCATTGATGAATAAGGCGAAGAGATATGGACTTAAGGGACATCCTTGCTTGACTCCCATCTTGGTTTCGAACCAGTCTGAGATTTCTTCCCCGTTCCATACGGCTGCTTGGTTGTACTCGTAAATATTTTCTAGGATCTTTCCGAATTTAGACGTCATTCCTATAGTGTACAGTTTGTAAAGAAGAGCACTTCTATCGACTGAATCAAAGGCCGCTTTAAAGTCGACAAAAAATACATATAGCTTTTTTTTCTGTTCAAGAAATGATCCAGCGATGCTTCGGAGAATGAAAATGTTGTCGACCGTAGAGTATCCTTTTCGGAAACCCGCCTGAAACTCGTGCAGTTTTTTGTTAATCTCTATCCATTGGTACAGTCGTTCATTCAAGAGAGTGGTGAACACCTTGTACGAAGCATTGAGCAAGGATATTCCGCGATAATTATTTGGATCATTTATGTTTCCTTTTTTGTGGACAGGTAGAATCACTGCTTCCTTAAATTGATTTGGAATTTGCCCCGTTTCAAAAATAGTATTAAAAGTTTGAGTAAGCTTTGCGATAAGATCAGATGTTCCGTGCTTAAAAAATTCAGTCGTAATTCTATCAGAACCTGGCGATTTTCCATCTTGAAGTTTGTAAATGATGCCATTAACTTCTTCATACGTTAAAGGAGAATCCAAAATAGGATCGGTGTATGAAGGTGCTGCATATTGAATCTGAGGGCTGATATTTGTTGGATTCAAAAGTGTTTGAAAGTGCGCAAGCAGTAAACCAGCACTAAGATCGACGCTAATTTCAAGTCTTTTGCCATTTAAGTTTTTAATCCCTTTCCAGAATTCTTTCGAATTTGTACAAAAAGTGAGTTTTAAAGCTTCATTTTCGTTGAATTTAATTTTTTTCATTTTACATATATTTTTGAAGGAAATATAAGCTTCATTGTACCATTTTTTGAAATATGGGTTGTTACACTTCCGGAAAGCAGCAAGCCAACCAAAAGATCTCTTACGAGCTGCCTCACATTCTGCATCGAACCATTTCTCTTTACTTTTAGATCGTGTTGACATCTTGACTGGATACGAAGATTTTATTAAGCATTCAATATCACCAATACTTAGTTCATGGTCTGTGAGCATGTTGCGCTGAAGATTTAACCTGTATTCGTTAGCTCTAGTTTCCTTCCATATTAGTTTTGCAGGAAGTTGTAGTTTTATAATTTCTCTTTGTTGTAATACATCAGGATGAAGGCTGACAATAATTGGCAAATGGTCTGAAAACGGCACACCTAACACCTCAAGATCAGCTATCAGAGCTATCCATTCACCTCTAGCTAAACAGTAGTCGAGTACAGAGCAACCTTGGTGGCCCACAAAAGTATATTCTCCACATTTATCTGATACACAAACACCATTCATGATTCTAAGCCCGTATGAGTCGCACAGTTCCAGTAGTTTTCGTCCTCGTGAGTTGAGCATCGTGTCCTTAGAATTTCGCATTTTACCGGCAAATAAGTTTTCTCTACCATCTTCGTCACCTATTCTGGCGTTTAGATCACCGATTATCATTAAGTTATCATCCTTGATGCTCTCCAGAGTATCCTTAATTGCTTCAAAATCACTTTCCCAATGATTATAATTAATGTATGACGGTATAATAATATAATTTACTGAATTCAAAGAAATTTTTAAATAAGTGACTGATGCTTCATCCGTAATAAATTGAAGTTGCATATTAGTAATTGTTTTTTTGTAGCCCATAAAGCACCCACCACTCGGTCTTCCTCTTGAACTCTGTCTTACGGCCGGAATCCACATAAAATTGAAGTTTTTGAAGTGACAAGTATATAGATTATAATCGTTTTCAACTACAAAAGTTTCATACAAAAAAACTATATCATATTTGTTAATTAACTCGTAAAAATTTCCATACATAAACTTATTAATAAGACCTGCTACGTTATAACTTAAGATTTTAAAATTTATAAATTCAATATTTTTAATTTTATTAAATTGGCAGACGGCACTGACACCCTATACTTTGTTTATACTGGAGAATACATTTTTGGTTGATGTCTCTGCTAAGCTACTTCCAACTTCAGAACTAGATGGCGCTGGCAAATTGTTGTTTACTGCAGTGCTCTGACGTAAGCCATCTTCCATTAATTGAAAACACAGCTGATTGCTTACATCTGTCTGGTACAAATTGTTTAACTCTGCAATTGCATTGCCCGCATTATTCAATAAAAGTCCAGATGTTGGGCTCCAGCGATACACTTTATCGTTTATTGTCATTTTGTCGTCTCTCACAGATACTTTTATATTCGGGTTGATTTCGATGAGGCGGGTTCGTATTCTTAGTAGTCGGTTTCGTTTTTGTCGGATTGCAAAGGGGAGGTCTTTACAGATGGAGACTCCAGTGTTCTGCAGTACATTAGCCGATTTAAGCGCGGCTATGACTTGCTCCTTGGACTCGAGTTTAACCACAAAGTTTTTTGCAACAGCGTTCGTCGATCTAACTTCATGGATGTGCAAGTTGTTTACTTTGGGTGGTGGTTGGATTAAGCTTAGGCAGACTCCTTTCACCCTTTCTCTTTCGTCCACACCTTCTTGCATCACAATTCTGAACAAGAGATTATTTTCTGTGTTTTTGCGCTCTATTTCATCAATTCGGCTTTCTAAGAACTCGTTTCTTTTTTCGAGAGCAGCTACTTTAGAGGATAACTCAATGTTCTGATCAAGAATTTTCTGATTGATGATAGCAATCGCTTCTATGTCACTTTTCTTTGCGGTGTCCTGCAACTTGACGTCTAGAAGAGCACCAAGTATTTGGGTTAGCTCGAGTTTAGTCATATCTCCCACAATTTCTTCAGACATATTGCCGCAGGTATGAGCCTTTTTTGTTCGTTGAAGGTTTTAGGAGAAATTTCTTTTGCTTTGCGTGGGAATTCAATATAGATGTGATGCTTGTATCTTAATCTTCACTTTTAAGTAGTTAATGGTTAATAATTTGAAAATTAAACTCGAATTTTGCTTTAATAAATCGCAGCCAGAAAAAGAAAACACCAACTCAAAGAATTTGACAGATGTCAATCAATCAAGAAAAGTATATTTAATCTTAACTTAAGAAAATAATAACTTTTGAGTCACAACAGGGCGGAATAACCGCATCAGTTTTTGAGTAATACGTACCTAACTGAATTATGTGAGTTTGGCCTTAACGCTCCCGTTTCAAGCAATTTAGTATATCATATTTCATAAATCGTTCGCGAATCATAAAATACGGATTTTTATCATTCCTTATCCCTATTCTCACGAACTATACAAAATATAGTTCGCGAACGATAAAATCTTCGATCTATAAAAATTCATATAGTTCTCTCACGAACAAACTGAATGTTTTTTTTTCTGTGTCTGTCGTTCGTGAGAAATCGGAAAAATAAAATTTGATTAGAATATATATAGACCAGGAAAAATAGCACAAATCGTATGGGGAACCTTGAAAAAATTAATTCATGAAATATTAAAATTGGAATCGACGCAGATTGCAACCTCTATAACATATCCAAAGTCCCCCAAAATCCCTGCATTGGCTTTTTGTGTAGATGCATTTGAAGAGGTGCAGACGGGAGAATTTGGAGGTCTATCAAATTAAAATATTTGTTTGGGTAAAACCTGATCATATGATACATGCTTTAAGGGTAGTTTTAAACGCTGAATCTAATGAAACCAAATTCAAAACGATACAATCACCCAAAAAGAAGTTATAGTCATTTTTATGTAATGATGACTTTTTTTTCAGGTACAACAGGTTAAATATTACCGAAACCCCTTTCAAAATAACGGTATGTTAATGAAACTTGGAATGAACGTTTCATTTATCATAAGAACTAAGAATCAAGAGAGTTCCTAAAAATATCCATGGTGATAGGGTGTTTTTTTTAAGGGGGAGGGGCAACAAAGAATGTTAACCATAACACCCACGTAAAAACTCTTACACTCATGAAACTCGCCAAAAATATTAAATTTGTCATGGCAATCAAGAATGAAAATAGTACATACCAATATCTTTGATCTAATAGTGTTTTTGGTGACTGTTAACTTTTGACTTGTTCTACGGAAAATACGATTTCAAAAATTAATTTTTGCTTGAAAAGGCCCATAACTTTGTTAAGGGTGCTTGCATCATTTTAGTTTTGCTTTTATTAGATTCAGCGTTAAAAAATACCCTTTAATCATATACCATACTTTGTGTGTATACATCAATTACACCAAATCGGAATTTTGGCTCAAATCTTCCAACTTCTTCCCAGATTTTCCCTCTCTCTAATAAAAAACCCCAGAACAAATATATTTATGAGGACTATTTTGGTTCTTGGTTGCCATGACAAATTTAATATTTTTGGCGAGTTTCATGAGTGTAAGAGTTTTTACGTGGGTGTTATGGTTAACATTCTTTGTTGCTCCTCCCCCTTGAAAAAAAAACACCCTTTCACCATGGATATTCTAAGGGACTCTCTTGATTCTTAGTTCCTATGACAAATGAAACATTCATTCCAAGTTTCATTAACATACCGTTATTTTCAAAGGGTTTTCGGTAATATTTTACCTGTTGTACCTGAACAGAAAGTCATCATTACATAAAAAGGACTATAACTTCTTTTTGGGTGGTTGTATTATTTTGCATTTCTTTTCATTAGATTCAGCATTAAAAACTACCCTTAAAACATGTGTTATATGATTCTCCCCGTCTGCACCTCTTCAAATGCATCTACACAAAAAGCCAATGCAGGGATTTTGGGGGACTTTGGATATGTTATAGAGGCTGCAATTCTGCGTCGATTCCAATTTTAATATTTCATGAATTAATTTTTTCAACCTCGGAACCCATTTTTCCTGGCCTAATAGTTCTCTCACTATAAGAATACGAAAAGATTTTTAAAAACAAATCAAGTACCTACTTACTTACTTACTTATCTGGCTCCCGATCCATGAAGGGTCTCTGCCTGAGATATTGCGGTCTTCCATCGGTTGTGGTCCCTCGCACGTTCCCTCCAGTCGTCGAGGCCAAGCGCTCTTGTGTCTGTGACCGCCTGGTCCCTATAGCGGAGGTTCGGTCTTCCTGGTCGTCTCGAACCTGGGGGCTGGGTTTCGAAGATTTTCTTGGCTGGAGCGTTGTTGTCCATTCGCTCGATGTGGCCGAGCCAATGTAGTCGACGTGTTTTGGCTCTTTGGACTACATCCACATCTTGGTACAGCTCGTACAGTTCACGATTGAATCTTCTCCTCCAATCGCCCTCTTCGCATATAGGACCAAATATCCGCCGAAGAATTTTTCTCTCGAAAGTGCCCAGTATCAATTTCCCTTTTTTTACTTATCGTCCAGCACTCGGTGCCGTAGAGTAGAACTGGTAAAATTAGAGTTTTGTATAGCGTGCACTTTGTCTTTCGAGAAAGGAGTTTTGAACCCATTTGTTTGGCCAAACCGAAGTAGCAGCGGTTCGCTAGGGTAATTCTTCGTCGGATTTCCACTAAGGTGTCGTTCGTGGAATTGATGTTTGTTCCGAGGTAGGTGAACTCCTTGACTACCTCGAAATTACTGCTACCAACAGTGACGTTTTGTCCTAGGCGATGGAAAGATGAGGCTTAGTTTGTTGATAGCATATACTTTGTTTTGTCCTCATTCACTTCAAGACCAACGCGTTTCGCCTGTTCATCAATAGCTGTGAATGCTTCAAGTACAGCTCTCTTGGAGCGGCCGATGATGTCGATGTCGTCCGCATAGCCAAGCAGTTGAGAAGACCTGTTGAATATAGTGCCTTCCATGTTAACACCACTCTTGCGCACTATCTGCTCCAGGACTAAGTTGAAGAAATCACATGATAGCGCATCTCCTTGTCTGAACCCTGTACACGTCTGGAATAACTCGGATGAGCTGTTACCCATTTGCACGTTGCACCGCGTATTTTGTAACGTCATGCGGCATAGCTGGATCAGTTTTTTCGGGATCCCGAGTTCTGACATCGCCAATAGAAGCTCTTGGTGACTTATGCTATCATATGCGGCTTTAAAGTCGATGAATAGGTGGTGGGTCTCGACTTGAAATTCATTGGTCTTTTCCAGGATTTGCCTCAGTGTGAAGATTTGGTCTATCGTTGATCTGCTTGGCCCGAAGCCATACTGGTACGTGCCGATCATAGTGTTGCAGAAAGGTTTTAGACGCTCACATAGTACGTTGGATAGGATCTTGTAGGCAACATTAAGCAGGGATATGCCTCTGTAGTTCTTGCAGGACAAAGGATTGCCTTTTTTGTAGATTGGGCATATGGAGCTATTTGACCAGTCGTCGGGCATACTTTCCTCCTCCCACACTTGGTTGATGAGCTGGTGCATGCACCCTACCAGGACACCTCCTCCATACTTAAAGAGTTCCGCAGGTAGGACATCCGAGCCGGCGGATTTGTTGTTCTTAAGCTTGTGGATGGCTTTCTTAACCTCTTCAGTACTGGGCGCTGGGACTGGATCTTCATTGACTGGTCTTATGCTTCTTTGTTCCTCTGTTGCCTCCTCTACATAATGCCCATTAAGCAGCTGCTGGAAATGCTGCTTATGCTTAAACACGTCTACAATTCCCTGTGCTTCGGTGACTAGGTTACCTTCGCTGTTTCGAAGAGCTTGCGTGCCAGTCCTATAACCAGATGCCAGTTGCTTGGCTGTTTTGTAGAACTGGCGGGTGTTGGTGGCGGTGCTAGAGTCTTCGAGATACTTGAGCTGAGAGACTGCGGATGCTCTTTTCTTTCTACGCAGGGTTTTTTTCTCTTTCCTTCTCTTTTCACGGTACTCCTCTCTTGCTGCTCTTGTTTTCCGTTGCAGCATTTGCATTCGTGCATTTTCCGTCTCCTGCTTCAATACCGCGCATTCATCGTCATACCACGGGTTCTTTTTTCTGGGTAGTTGATAGCCTATGGTGGTCTCTGCTGTCTCCTTAATGATGTCGCGATATTGGTTCCACTGGTTGTTGACGCTTGTGGCTGGGTGTACGGCAGAGAGTTTCCCGGTCAATTGCTCACTGTAGTCTCTGGCTTTCTCAGATGTGCTAAGGCATGCAATGTTGAATTTCTTCCTTTGGGCGGTCTTCGTTTTCTTTTCGTTGGACAGTCGGGCTCTGAACTTTGTCACAACAAGAAAGTGGTCAGAGTCCACGTTTGCGCCTCGGTAAGTTCGCACGTCCAAGATGTTCGATGCATACCTTGCGCCAATTAGCACGTGGTCGATTTGGTTGGCGGTTCGACCATCTGGAGATCGCCAGGTTGCTGTGTGTATCCTTCGCCTGGGGAACCTAGTGCTACTTATCACCGTATTACGAGCTGCAGCAAAGTCGATTAGTCGGAAGCCCTTATCTGTTGTCGTTTCGTGGAGGCTGTGCTTTCCAACTAATCCGCCAAAGATGTTTTCCTTTCCGACTTTAGCATTGGAGTCTCCGAGCAAGACTTTGACATCGTACTCCGGACAGGCTCCGTAGGCTCCGTCCAGGAGGTCGTAAAACTCCTCCTTGTTAGACTCCTCAGCTTCATCGGTAGGGGCGTGTGCACAAGTACCTCCCTATCTATATTTTTGTTGAAATGGGGAAAATTAACTCATTTGAGTAAGTTAAATATTTTTCTTATGCTGGAGAAGCTGGTGAAAAAATATTTTCAGAACAGGGTTTTTCAATAAAAAATGTCAACATACTTCGTTCGTTGTCCCTTGAGCGATTTCAGTGAAATTAACATAGGTGAAAGCTGGAAAAAAAATTAAAAAAGAAAAAAAAAAATATTTGCAAAACAGGGTGTTTCAATGCTAAATTTTTTTTGAAACACCCTGTTTTGAAAATATTTGTTTTTTTCTAATTCTGTCTGAGAAAAGCCCTTATATCTATTATTTCAATACTTCTATCTTCCTATAGATCGTTCCGTTCTCTAATTATACTCTAGGCAGTAAGTTCTTTGTATTAACTTGTCGAGATAACTTATTATTTTGGTTTTATTTAAGTATTACTACTGTTGTGGGGCTACCAGTCACCCCCATTGCCTTTTACCTACACTCTATTTGTGCGTGATGATTACGGCCTTGCTCTCGGATAATAAAAATAAAAATTACTTCCCAAAGTTTTGAAGCAATTATTTATAGCTTGTTGGCATTAAAACTGGAAAAACACCATATGATGCTTGGACTGATTCCAAATTTTCTATGAGACTTTGGGGACACTTACGGGATATTCCAAATATGAGTAGGTACCCTGGAGATAGACCCTAATCAGAATTTAAGAAGCAGGCAAGATAAACACCTTGTCCAAAAAACGAGGCAAACAAATTTAAACTTCTTGTCTAAAATGTCAATTGGCCGCATGCCCTAAAAAATGAAATGAAAAAAAGAGAATCAACTTTGTATGATCTCAAAAATTAAATGCTTCATGTAGAGCGCTTTTTTTGAAGAGTAAAGGTGCCGTCACACCGTGCAAGTAAAGTACTTGCAGCAATTGTTTCAAAAATTTCGATTTTAAAATATTCGGGCAAGTACTTGCAGAGAGCAACCACACCAGGCAAGTATAAATTGCCTGCTGAAACGACTGTTTACTTGCTTGCAAAACAAACTTGCTGTAAGTACTTTTCAGGTCGTCACACCGAGCAAGCAAGTACTTGCTGAAATTAATTGCTGAAAGTACTTGCTGCAAGTAATTGCTGAAATTAGTTTGTGAAAGTATGTACTTGCGTGTGTAAACGGATGTGGTTTTGCCATTTTCAGTTCAGTTTGGTTTATTGTTTCTTCAGAAAAATATCTAAATGGATAAATTTGGAAGAATATTTTTTTACGAGGAAATTGTTTTTGAACATAAACATTTGTTTAAATCGAGGCAATTGATTCTTGTAGAATATTATGAGTAACAAAAACATGCGATTGCTTGGAGCAAGTGATTTGATTGTAAGCGAGTTGAACTTTCTGATAAAAAATTTGCTAACTGTTATAAGCGGTACCTTCCATGCACATCTTTTTTTTTTATTTCGACTTTCTCATTAATTACTCTACAAATTTTAATCAAATTCTAACCAGTTGTTTTTGCAATTGAAAGAAAAAGCTTCATGCTTCGTTGAATTTTTCTTTGATTAAGTACTCAAATATTTTTAAAAGATCTGAAGTATGGCCCTTTTTTGAACGTGGTGCTGAAAATCTGTATTTTACAACACTGACGAGAGACTTCTGGACAGAGGGAGAGGATTTTTTCTATAATTTTGATCATTTGCAAGCAAGTAAAAAACTTGCATGCGCAAATCCTGCAAGGGCAAGTACTTGCGGCAAGTGATGTACTTGCTTGCAAGCGTGCAAGTACTTGCAAGCAAGTAAATCACTTGCAGCAATTAATTGCTTGCAAGTACTTTTTTGGTTCGTCAAATCAGGCAAGTTTTACCTGCCGCAAGTACTTGTTCTCAAGTAAATTACTTGCAGCAATTACTTGCTTGCAAGTACTTTTCGGGTCGTCACACCAGGCAAGTTTTACTTGCTGCAAGTACTTCACTTGAACGGTGTGACGGCACCTTAAGTTTTATGATTTATATTTAAGTAATTCACTGTTCAACACTGATTTTCCACACAGACTAAAGTATTTTAGTATCAATTGGCAACCGTGGTTGTGACCTGCTTGGAGGAGATCACAATTTCGATTATTTTTTCGACTCACAAGTTTTGACTAGGGGGAGAATAGGAAAGAGTTGCAAAATCCATTTCACCCACTTCTTGTGACTTGTGCTATATCAGTGATATTAGGGAGAATAGGGCTGTTGTTTTATGTTTTGACTTGAAATGAAATAAAAAATTAGCAAAGAAACAAAAGATATACCGAAAGACCCAAAAAAGTAGTTTTTAGTACTTTTTTTGTTAAAGCTAACGGTGAAGGTTAAACAAAATAATTTCTAGAAAATCTTGTAGAAAACTTATTCAAATTTCCGAAACTGTCCTTGAATTTGTTTCAAATGACGTCATTATTTGCTGAGATATTGTTAGTCACTGCCAAAGGTATCTTTTTTCATTACAATTTAGATAAACCAGGCAAAACAAAATTGTACAACATCAACATAACATTTGATTGACTCAATTTTTTTGACGAGTGGAATTGCCAAAAAAAGAACTCGACAACGAAGCAAAATTTCGAGATAATGCTCAAACCTTTGTTGTAGAGAGTAAAATTTTCTATCGATTTAACTTTAAAAACTTTAAATCAGCTTAGTTTGAGTGACAATTTGTATCCAATATCTCTTTGAATAAGTCATTTTAGCTCATCATACTGGTAACAATCCAAATTTTCTCTAAAACAGCTCCTCCAACGATTTTCATTAATCTTCATCGTTAAATGCTCGACTAATAACTTATGTCTTCAACGCCAAGCCACTTACTTTGCCTTGAGCTTTCAGACATGAGAGCCAGTACGTATGACCAGTTCTGGTATTTATTTCTTTTCACTCAGGACTTTAATAAAGTTTCTGGTAAATTTCCGCCTTTTTGATTAACCGAAAATTAGATGAAAAGTTTAACATACTCTGTATACCTATATGTATATTGTATTGGAACTGACGCATTATAAGGGTTTCTATTTGTGTGTTGCCTTTGCTGACTCATAGTCAGTTTTAAATGATTCAATTTTATGGAATCCAATGGTAGATGTAGATGATTTAATGGAGTTTAATTGAAATTTTTAAAAATAAAAAAATAAAACAAACAAGAATAATTGTTGAATCTGTTACTAAGTCATTTGCCTCTGTTTATTCTTTTTAAGAAATTTGTATTCTCTGGCTGTGGAGTGGCATTTAATTAAAATAAATTTTAAATTAAACAGAACTGTACCTATAAATGGAAGAAATTTGATTTATGTTTTTTTTGTTTTTGTTTAATTACTGCAGTAATTAATAGATTCATTCAGTTCAAGTTGATTCTTGTTGCACATTCTACATATGCAGGGTGGATATAAATTACTAATATCGTTGGGTTATAATTACGAACAAAATATTTTTTATTCAAAGCAAACAATTAAAAGCTTTTGCAAAAGTTTGTTTGAAGCTACATATCATGTCATTCATATTATGCTTAGGGTCGGTCCTGAAGAAAACACGAAACTTCAGAGGAAAAGGTCTTGGAACCTTATAACAAAATCCTATTGAAAGCAGTACGATATCCAGCAAACCAAAATCTGGAATAACGAAATCTCGCTTTTTTTTAATCTCGAATAACGTAAATTCGCAAATTAAAAATATTGTTTTTCATAATCTCGCAATTGCATAGTCTCGCTTTTAACAATCTCGCATTTACATCTCGAACCAAAAAATCTCAAATATTTCAACCAAAATCTCGCAAATTTAAATTTCACAGCAATGAATCGCAGTGTGCGATCTCGTGCGAGATTTAAATTTGCGAGATTATGATTACAAAAATGTATTTGTTACAATGCAATTAAATTGTTTGAGATTTTGATTTGCGCGATTTCGTTATTGTGAGATTATGAAAAGCCGGATTTTGTAATTGCGAGATTTCATTACGCGAGACTTTGAATTCGAGATTTTGATTTGCGATATTTCGTACCCAACTCAATCATTATTGAAGCAACTTTTATATAAACTAGTCTCGTCCCCACCCCGTGTCGAAATTCGACACCACTCAAAAAATGAAAGCTAGTTATAAAATATTTGAAAATTGAAGAAAATTTTTTTTTTATTTTTTAAATTAAATTTTTCCTCAGTGTTAGCCTATTGAATAGACCGGAAAATGAGGGGTATAAAGAAACAATTAGGTACGTGCAAGGGTTTTTATTATTGAATATGTTTGTTTGGCCCATAAGCATGCTTAAAACCGAAAATGCTACTCAATTCACCCATGCGTGCGTTTCTGAAAGAATGGTCACACTGGCCACTTTTCAATATTTTTGGTGTAACTTGAAAACTAAGCCGAATTTGACAATTTTGTATATAATACTTTTTGTTCAAAATTAAATTTTCTATTGGAAGGGATAGTTCAAAAAATTTTACGAAAAAATTTAAGCAGGAAAAGTTAACAAAACCTAAAAAAAATCAAGGAAATCCAAATTTTTTAATAAATTTTGCATAACTTTTTTTGAAGCAAAGATATGGTCAAGTCATGCACGGACAAAATAAAGTAGAGACTAAAGGCCTTAATATGGCATGTTCAAAAAAAAAGGATGTAAGTTCGCAATTTCGTTTTTCGGCTGTTTTTAAATGCTTTCAGACCTACAGACCGAATGGCCGATTTACATAAGATTTGGTACTAGGTGCTAGGAACGTTAAATTTGTCATAAAGTACAAAAAAAAGGCTTTCGGGCAAAAACTGCGAAAAATGATAAGATATGGTAAAGTTTGAATGGCTATATCTCTGTCAATTTTCAATTAAAATGGCTTTTTGAACAAGTCATTTTAAAGTCGTAAGACTCCAGTTTACTTTGATTATGCATGCCTTGAGCGTATCTTTGCTCCGAAAAAAGTTATGCGCAATTTAGAAAAAAATTTAAAAATCTTTGATTTTTCGATTTTTTTTTGTGTTTTAAGAAATTTTCCAAACTATCCATTTCGATAGAAAATTTAATTTTGAATAAAAAGTATTATATGTAAAGTTGTCAATTTCGGCTTAGTTTTCGAGTTATACCAAAAATACTGAAAAGTGGCCAGTGTGACCATTCTCTCAGAAACGCATGGGTGAATTTAGTAACATTTTCGGTTTTAAGCATGCTTATGGGCCAATCAAACATATTCAGTAATAAAAACCCTTGCACGTAATTGTTCCTTTTTAAAAGGTCTATTCAATAGGCTATGTGCACAGTGAGCGGCAGTGTAAAATAGTTCTTAGCTAAAATGGACCCACAGTATTTAATTTTGTTATTCGCACATTCCCCGCGACAATAGCTTTCCGACCACATAAAATTAATCCAAATCGGTCAAATACTTTTTGAGAAAATGGTACCACAAAATATATTTAAGAATATTTACATTAGGGTGGTCGTGAAAAAAAGGTCGTCACGGATGGGCCCAAATCGTCTCTAAATGAAGAAAAAAAAAATCCCTAATTTTTTCAGATTTTTATCATAATCCCCTATAGTCGCTGTAGGGTGTAGGGGTAAATTAAATTTTCCCTTTTTTTGTGCATACTAGAAAATTCGCGTAAGATCAGCCAAAAACAATCAGAAAATGTAGGTGGGAACTAGACAAAAAAAAAATATGAGGGGGGTAATATCTCCCCCCGCTTGGACGGGAGGGGCAATTTAATAAAATGTTTGCATAAATAGAAAAAAATTAATTAAAAAGCAACGGCAATACTTACAGTAATGTTTTGTAGCTTTTTGGAAACCCAGAAGTCTATTCTTATGGGTTGTTTTTAAATTAAGGTTTTTTGATGAACAGTTTTTAAAAAAAATTGTTTCATACTCAATATTTTGAAGAAAAATTGTTATTTAATTTTTTTAATTATAGGTTTGAAAACTGATTTTGCTGAAATTGTTTATTCAAAGAACTTTATTTAATAATCAACTATTAAAATGGACTTCTGGCTTTCAAAAAAGCTACAAAAAATTACTGCCAGTGTTGCCGTTGTTTTTTAATTAATTTTGTTCTATTTTATGTAATTATTTTATTAAATTGCCCCTCCCTTCCAAGCGGTGGGAGATATTACCCCCCTCTGGTAGGATTTTTTTCTTGTCTACTTCACACCTATATGCCCTGAATTTTTCGGCCAATTTTATTGGAATTTCCAAAAAAAGGGGAAATTTAATTTACCCCTAGAGCGACTATAGGGGATGAAAATAAAAATCTGAAAAATTATGGCATTTTTTTTCTTCATTTAGAGCTGATTTAGGCCCATGCAAACAATAAAACTCAAAAAAACCCATTATAACGACCACCCTAATATACATATAGATTACAAATTATATTAAGTCAAATATTATTTGGTTGACGGTGATAACTGTATGCTGGTACTCTGATTAACACTGGTTATGAGCGGTGCACTCGCTTGGCCGTTCTGCTTTCAAGTCCTGAGTGTTTTTTTATCGGAAAACAGTTGTAGTTTATATACACTAATCAGGAGATACAACGCCCTTGGTAGCACTAATCAGCAGGAACTGCGCCCCTGGTTGCACTATTCAGAAAGTACAATGCCCTTGGTGGGACTAATCGGCAAGTAAAACGCCCTTGGTGGCACTAATCGATAAGCACATTGCCCTTGGTGGTAGTATTCATGAAGTACCACGCCCTTGTTGGCACTCTTCAGCAAATACAATGCCCTTGGTGGCACTATTCAGCAAGTACAATGCCCTTGGTGGTACTATAGTAGGCAATTATAACGCCCCTGGTGGCACTCTTCAGCAAGTACAATGCCCTTGGTGGCACTATTCTTGTTATTATAACATCTTTGGTGGCACTATTCAGCCCTTGGTTCACTATTCAGCAGGAAGTATGCCCCTGGTGGCACTTATAAGCAGGTACTAGGCCCCTGGAGGCACTCCAAACAGCAGGCTTGCGCTCTGGTAGATCAGCAGGCACCGAATCCCCTGGTGGCAATTCGTAAGTTGGAACTACCCCCTGGTGGCACTCAATCAGCATTTACCAGGCCCCTGATAGTACTCGACGTGGCGGGCTTTCGCTTTGGTAGGTCAGCAGGTACCGAAGCCCCTGGTGGCAATTAATCAGCAGGTTCTACGCCACTGGTGGTACTCAATCACTATTTATTATAATAATATTAGTACCTTTTACTGTGAAAGTAGAAAAAAAAGTAACGTGGAATGCTTCGTTACAGTCTGTAGCCGCGTTTTATTATCGCTCATAACTCATATGGCTTACCTCGTGAAAATAAAACGATGCGGGTTAATGTGGAAATAGTGCAACTCGTATACACCCACCCCTTTTTTTCTTGTTTACTTATTTTTCATGTAAGGCCTGTCTCTTTTCCTAACACCATTTACAAAACGCTGACATGATTCACAATGGAAAATAGCCACCTGGTGGTCACAGTGAAAACTTTAACTAGGTAATGAAAATAAACCCCGATATAAACGTGGATCCCATATTGTTTTTGTGATAAGTGTTAAAAGATAGCCTCGGCCCAGACCTACAGATAATAAAACGCTGCTTTTGTTACTAGTGTCTTAAAATCTGAGCCCAAAAAACCGAATGACGAAATTCACTTGTTTGAACTGCTCTATCATCGTAATGTTAGATTTGATTAAAACCTTGAAATTATATCCCTTCTGTCTGGAATCAATCATCAAAAAAAAATCATTTAAAAAAACAGCTACAAATTAGTACTCTTACAAAATACATAAATAAATAAATAATTAATTTAATTTGAGCGCAAACTTCTAAAGCAATTAAAACAATTCCCAAAAATCTCATCAAGAAACCTTCAAACCTAAACAAATCCTTTCTTGTATATTGTGTCATCCAATCCATTGGTCCTTTTTTTTCTAAATAAAAAGTGAATATAAAATCTTCTTATAATAGAAAGGAACCTTTTTATTCAAAATCTAAAATATTCAACAAAAGCAATCAAAATGAAACGATTTTCCTCAAAAAAAATAAACCAATCGCTTATAGCTTTAGACTTAACTTTTTAATTGCATTTTTCAAACATTCTCCTCAAAAACAAATCGTGTTACCCTCATAAAATTATATAAAATAAAAAAATCATATTTTTCTTCCTAAACCTATTGAATAAAATATTTTTTTATATTTTGAATTAATTATCCTTTAAGATTAGGTCTACCTACTACTATTGAGGGGGAAACCTCTTTTCCCTATCTTTGCCAATAACCAATATCTTGACCCATCATGTCCCTATGCATCCTCGATTTCCTTGAAATATCATTTTGAAAATTTCAAATGCAAAGCCAGTCTCTCTCTCTATCTCCGGTTAAACTTTTCAAATTTCAAGATTTTCTTCTTAATTTTTTTTTTTGTTGGTACCGAATAAATTTATTTCAACAAAACTGCTCCAAGTGTATGCAAATAATCCGACACAACACAAGAAAAAGGTAAACTGAATTAAACTCAACTCCTTTTTTCCTAACCAGGAAAAGAGCATACATAACAAAACGAAACGATAAAATAGATAAAAAGAATATTTTCTGTCTACCTTCTACCTACTCAAAGAGCTTCATATTTAACAAGCGTTAAATTTTCGAACCAAAAACGATCAACTTAAAAAGGGAAGGCTTATCACGCCCAACCATCATCCCCCCAATACTTATACACATACGCCACCTCCTTAACGTATCCTTTCGTATTTGCTTATTTTCTTTTCCAATATATTTATGTAAATTTTCTCCATGAAGACAGCCCGCTTCTAACACAACATTCTGCAGGCAATACAGGTATCCCTTATCCTTTTCCAACACATTCTCCTTGAGTATATTCTTTTGTTCGAAGAAGAACAAGAAACAAAATCCTCACATAGTTTTGTGAATCCTGTGCACAGCAGAAAAACGATTTAAAACAGAACAATAGTCTGCCAATGAATTTATCTATTTTCGAAGCAAATGGTGTAGTTTTTGGGAATTGGATATTTTCAAGGATCTTCTTCATCTTCTAAGCTCAAACACGCGTTACCACTATATGCTGCTGATGCATTGCAGTGTTGTGGCATTTTTGAGAATTTAAAAAAAAAGTCGGCCTGTAAGGTTGCAGTTGTAGAATTAAACTCTCTCAAGTTTTATAACTTTCTATAATTTTTTTTTTGTGAGAGATTTGCAATTAAGTTTTAACACTTAAACATTATTTGAATAGCACTTAATAGTATTACGTTGATTCACAGAGGGCGCTGGGGCAGAAACTTTCTGACCGCACCTCGAGGGTTTTGCGAATAAAGTAAAGTTTGTTGAAAAGTCTTCTTTATAGATTTTGTTCTCCTTATTTTGTATTAGAGGTGGCAGGTTCGGGTGGTAGGTGGGTGGTGGTTGGTCTTTGGCGGTGTTGGTGTTTCCTTTATTCATTTACCTAAGCAAATCCAGGGTGAATGGAAGGAAGTCCCACTAGTTCTTTGAAATGTTGTGCTTTAAGTACTGATGATGGATGAAAGAGGCTGGCGGCCTGCTGGTGAGGCTGGTATAAAGTGTATATTTTAACTTCGACGATGCATTAAGAATAAGATGGCGCCCGGGTGAGGATGGATGGATGAATGACTGAGGGTTTTGGTTTAGTAGTTGAAGCAATTGCATTTGCCGGAGTTCTATTGGGATAGTTTTTAATATTATTTGAGATTTCCTTTGGTTTGCGGCATCAGAGTTCAGGTTCTTGTTTCTATACTACTTCTCAGTTCTGATGGTGAATTATTAAAGCATGAGCGAATTATTTCGTTGATTTTTTTTTCTTTGCTTTGTTAAGGATATATTTTAAAAAAAAATGTAAAGAGATATTCATCTGAAATTTGAGGGCAAAGCCTAATGGAATTATGAAAAAGTACATGGATGCCTTCAAGTTTTGAGAGATTTTACTTATTTTTTTAAGGCAAAAGTTTAAGTAACAATTGTGTAAAGTATTTTTTTTTTATTATTTTTGAAAAGTTTATTTGCGTTTGTGAAAGTTTCATTTTTTTCTATCAAAAAGAAAATAGAATAGACCGAAAAGTGAGTAAACTTACTTAATTTAATTGAGTTTTTGGATTGTTATAGCAGATCTGTTCGGTGATGGTGAAATTTATTTTTGGAGAGAGAATTTTTAACAATTAAACAACTTTGGTGGTTTTTAAATTGATTTTTTCTTTTTCATCTCAAAGAGAATTCATAATTTAATTAGAAAAGGAGTTTTGGAAAACTAGATAAATATTTTTCCCATCATGCCTCCGGAGATATGTATTCTATAGTTCCCTTTTTATCAATTATGCAGTTTCCTCTTTAACTGCTGTGAGACATGCACTTCTTGGTCCTTCCAATTGCCTGATGCCTGTTCGTGTGAGTTGGATTTAATTACATTACTTGGATCACAATCTTTGCCCTGCGTTAGTTTTTCTTCCTTTGGCAAATTGATAAGTCAATCATTTTTCTATACTCGTCAGAGAAGCTCTATCGGAATCCCTCTTTGAATTAATGCAGTGTAGTGTAGCCAGTTGGATGCTCATGACTCTATTTGTAAGAGTTCTGAAGGAAAGTTTTTGAGTTTTTCTTGAATTGGCAATTTGTAGTCCCGAACGAGTCAAAAAGCGTTGGATGCAGTTCAGCAGTAACTTTTTCAGCTTGTACTCTTCCGAATTCTATATAGAGAACCGTCTTAGTCATTTACCTTGAGTTGCTAGGAGCTGTGGGATCAATTTAATTTAATTTATTTTCAAAAATAGGTGTACAAGTAAGACTTAAGCTTCGATAAGTCACAGTCAACGCATTGACTCATTGACGTCATCAGAAACATCGTCAATATACTGTCAACAAAGACTGTGTCAACGCATAAAACGTTGACGATCACACGAATGACGGCACTCGGTCAATGTTGTTCCAAAACGCGTTGACGTGTTATTTGTATCAACGCAATTGGTACCCTCTGGTGTCAAAGTATTGAAACGTTGACGATTGCACTACGCGACTACATTCAAACATCTGAACGTTAACGCGGAGTTGACAAGAATAAAATTGAATCATTATTTACGTTAACGATCACACGAGATTGACTGTGGTGTTATCGAACAATACAATGTGGATGGATTAATAAAACCTCTAAAGCCGCGTCCACATTATGTCGAATTGTGTAGATCAACATCGTCGATCAACAGTGTTGAGTAAGTGTAGACGTGTTGATCGACAAAGCCAATCAACATTTGTTGACCCGAACGTAACCCGATTCAAATGGATAGCAGTCGACAAAGCTGTTCAACACATTTCATTTTATTAAACGCATTTGTAGGGATTTAAATTCATGAACATAATTTATTGGTTTTGTGCGTTATTAATCACATTTTTACTAGATGAAAAATACAATATTTGTTGTGAATAAGTATTTAATTTAAATAATATCATTTTAACTTTAGTGTTCACAAGAAAAAATAAAAAAAAGTTGGGTACCACCAGGACTCGAACCCAGAACCCTTCGGTTGTATCCTGACGCATTGATCAGAAAATTCCAAACCACACAAATGTTTAATACGAAAGTTTTTCACGTACACACTAGCATGCTGATCGACAATGTAAACCAACAATGTCGATCGGCATAGTGTGGACCGTCCTTAAAAATCTGAAATTTTGTAAGCTCTGGAAAAAAGTTACTTTAGGTCAATTGGGTGACATTTTCGAGATTGAGATGAAGGTCAATGCCGAGTATACGCTGACATGGCAAAAAATTCCGCGGTGTCAACGAAAGGATACAGTCAACGCGTTGGTGAGTAGTCTGTCCTAGTGTCCTAACTGCGTTCACAGGGTGATTACACGGCCAACAAAAATAATCAACGCATTGGTTCTTAAATTCGTGTCAACGCAGCTGTCAACGTCGTATTCTGCGTTAACGATCAAACGACAAGATAACTTTGGGATAGAATTGTACGTCATTGCGACGTCAGAGAGTCAACGCGATGACCATTTGCGTTGATAGCTTTAGTCTTAAAATATGGTTACTTACTTAAGGTGGCGTTATAGTCTAGGGTGGACCTCAATCAATGAGCTTCTTTCAGTCGGCCCAGTTTAGAATGCCAAGTTTGTTGAGGTCCTCTTCTACTTGCGTGTGCCACCTATTACGCTATTCTCCTCTACTGCGCCGTCCCACGGGGTTGGATTCAAAGACTTTCCAGGCCGGAGCATTGATGTCCATTCGCTTTAAGGTGGGTGTCGTTGAGGGAGGGCTTTACTTCTCAATTGCCTTCTTAGCCCAAAGAAACAGCGATCGGCAAGAGTTTCTTTCGCTGAGTTGATAGCGGAGCCTAGGTTGACAAAGTCTCTGCCCACCTCCAAATTATAGCTGTCTATAGTGACGTCCTGTCCGACACGTTCGGTATTGGGTGTCCTTACTTGTTAACAGCATATATCTAACCTTGCCTTTTCACACTATTAAACCCATCTTCTTGGCTTCCTCCTCAATACTTACGAAAGAGCACCACTGATATCACGCTCTATTCGTCCAATTATTTCAATATCGTCGGCGTAAGCGAGTAATTGGACGGACTTTTGAATGAATCTGCCCCTAGTGTTGACGTGAGAGTTTTGCACTATTCTTTCATGAACGATGCAGAAGAAGTCGCGTTGCCTTGCCTTAAACCTTTTTTTGACACCAAAGGTATCGATGAGGTCTTTGCCGACCTTGAAAGAACAGCGTGCTTTCTCCAGCCGGACGAGTTTGAGATGAATTCTTCCAAAAACTTTTGACATACAGGGTAAGATACTAATCGGTCGGAAATCAGAGCAAGAACTTGGGTTAGTGTTTTTCGCCATGAGGTCAATGAGAATAATCTTCTTAGCTAACTATCAGCAATCGTAAAATGATGAGGATGTAATAAAAAAAATTATTAGATGAGTGGATTTTGGTAAAACATGACATATAATCATTTTAATGAAGCTAAGAGGCACCCCATCTTCTCCAACCGCATCAGACTTTTTTTGATTTCAAGCTTTCAAATACCTTGTTCCTTGGTAACTATGTATACGGTCTTGACTCATTTTCGACATCTACTGTAACCAATTCGTTGATCTTCATCTATATTATAAGAAAGTACCTAGTGACATAATGTTTAGTGCGTTGGACTATCATCTCGAAGGTGTGGGTTCGATTCCTAGCCGTGCCACCTAAAAACTGAAATGTATTATCCGAGTTGCTGCCTCTTGCGAGGAACTGACAAATCCTCCAAAAGTATACTCGTAATGAATATGTGCTTCTCATCTAGCGTTCGGACTCAGCGAAAAACTGTTGGATCCCTTAATTCCTGCCAACAACATACACACAAGCATGGTTGAGAGTTGTAAGTCGCTAGGCCCTGGTTGCGCCACCCAATTTTTTTATTTATTTCATCATCATCATCAAGTCCTGTAACCCCGGTTGGGGCATAGGGCGCCAACAAATCGTTTAAATACTTCACGGTCTGCAGATAGATATTTTAACTGTGGCCACGTCTTTCTCTGGGAGTCTGCTTCTGCTAGAACTGTTGATTTCCATGTTGTTCTTTTATTTTATTTATTTACTATCCATTTTATTAGAATCTAGTTATGTTCATGACTGCGCCTCTTCTGTTACAGACGTCCTGGGTACAACTTTTAAACTGTTGGTTAATCGCTAAGGTGACTTGAAGCCTGCAAATAACCCAATTTGTTATAGCCATCATGCACATTAATGATTTTCATTCAAAGCGTTCAATGAAAAAAAATCTAGGATAACATTTTCAATCAAAAATATCTAGGACAACATTTTCAATCTATATATTCGAATGCACAATTTAATGCGCTTTGAAATTCTCATTAAAGTTCACCGAAATTACATCCAACAAAATTCTAAATTAATATTACATAAAAACCCATCAACAAATAAATGCAAATTAGCTTCGCTTCTTGTATTGTTTACAATGTATGTATGCATGTATGTATGTACCTATGCAAAGCCATTCAATCGCATAACCGCATAGGCAGCACGCAAATGCGTTTTAGGACTTAATTAGAATTTATTATCTACTTTAATTAATGTAATTTTTTTTAATTATATTTTATCCCTTTTTTGCTATATATCCTGGCTCTACCATGTACGAGTATGTATGTATGTAGTTCACAGAATTTACAGAGAAAAAATTAAATAACCACCAAATAGAAAAAAATTATATGCATTTAGTTAAATCTGTCAATTAAATTCATCCACATAATAAAAATCTAATTGATCTGGAAATATAACCTAAAGCTAAAAGCAGTGCAGTCAGCGTATTGAAAATTAATTAAATTTATGTTTAGAATGTAAAGAAAAAAAAATCAAATTTCATTTCTAGTTCAATGAAACCAATACTGTAATTTGTATTGATTGACAAAACAAAAAAAAAAAAAACGAATTTCCGCATCACTATCAGAAATATAAATGTACGCGTACATTGATATTTTTTTTAACCAATAGAATAGAATCCAAATGAATTTAATTGGTCACTATAAAAGTTCAGTATGGTAGTAACGTACATCAGTTTTTTAAGCTAAAGCATCAATTAAAAGTAATATTTTTGCTTTTGAACCTGCCTCAATTGAATATGTACGTTCTCCGATTTTATTTCGTTGGAATATCCTTTAAAATTATTGTTTGCGCGTTTTGATGAAACTTGAGGAAAAGTGATGAAATATTAAAATCATGAAATAAAAAAGAGTCTTTTAAAATATTTAAAAATCTAAAATTTTAAACTTTTGATGAAGCACTACACGATGAACACTCAGGGATTGATGTAAAATAAACCATAAATTAAAGCCGATTTTACTAAATTGCACATAAATTTAGATGCGGCTAGATTTTTAGCAACAAATTTTGCAAAATTAACGAAGTGGGAAAAGCTTCAAAGATGAGTGAAAGTTCCATAGTAAAAAAAATGCCAATGTTTTAACTATAGGAAAAATTCAAATTTATTTAGCTTTAATACAAGTTATCACAATGAAAACGATAAATGGTCATTGTCCTCTGCCCTTGCTTGCCCTGCTTGTTCTGTTCCCAACTAAACTACGGCTGCAAAACCCCCAAATGAAATTAAGGGGGGATACAGTCAATTGTGTTCGTTTGTCCACCTTCTCAACATAAAAATCCACCCACAAAATTTGTTTGTCCACCCCCAGGATACATAATACTCGACTTTTGTTTTTTATAGCAAACCCCGAAAATACAAAAGTCCTCTAGCATCCCCAAATATAATCATAGGGGGTTGGTAAAAACTGTGTTCTTTTGTCCACCACCTCAATATGAAAATCACCGAAAACAAAATCGTTTGTCCACCCTCAGGGAAAAAAATATTTAACTTTTCTGTTTTTGTAAAAACAGAAAGGGCTCCAACGCCCCCAGGCCAAATGAAATCATAGGGAGGCGGAGTTAACTGTGTTCGTTTGTCCACCGGGTAAACATAAAAACCCATACATGTACACCCCCAGGAGAAAAAATATTCAACTTTTCTTTTTTTATAGCAATCTTCGAAAACCAAAAAAAAAAAGTCCTCTAGCATACCCAAATGAAATCATAAGGGGTTGGAAGGTTAGGTTAGGTTGAAGTGGCTGCCAGTCGTGGAGACTGACACACTTAGACCATGAGTTGGTCCATTGTGATACCACATGAATCTAGGAAACCCTTTTCCTTACTCGGTGAACCATTTGGAGCTTCTTATGAAGCGTAATAGACTGCCAATGTCTAAGTTTATCAGATCACTAGGATCATTGAAGTAGAACTCACCAAGGTGAAGTCTTCGTCTATGAGATAGAGCAGGGCACGTGCATAGAAGGTGAGGGATCGATTCTATCTCTTCCTCATCCATACAGCTTCTGCAAAAATCGTTAGCGAATACGCCAAGACGCGTTGCGTGCTTGCCTATGAGGCAGTGTCCGGTTATAACACCAATCATGGAGCTGATGTGCAATCTGCTTAGAGATATCAAACACTTAGATCGCTTTAAATCCATTACTGGCCAGATTTGTTTTGTTGCCAAACAAGTGGTGATATCGTTCCACCTAAGGTTTGTTCTCTCTAATGCATCTTGCCTCAGCAAAAGTTTACAAGTAGCGATGGGTATACCTATATCTGCCTTGGTAGGTAGAAGAGGTAGAGTTGTTCCACTTTTAGCGAGTTCATCGGCCTTACAATTACCTGGGATGTCCCTATGCCCCGGCACCCAACATAGGTGAATGTTAAACTGCTGCGCCATCTCCAGCAGAGATGAACGGCAGTCAAGGGCTGTTATAGAGTTAGTCGAGACTGATTCCAGAGATTTGAAAGATTGTTGGAAAGATTGGGATATTTTTTTCACCAGCTCAATATAAAAATCCATAAAAATCGTTTTTCCACCCTGAGGAGAAAAATATTCAACTTTCCTTTTTTGAACGTAAAAGCAAAGAAGGGCTACAAAACCCCCAAATGAAATTATAGAGGGAGGCAGCAAAATGTCTTCGTTTGTCCACCGGCTCAACATAAAAGTCTATTCAAAAAATTCGTTTTTCCACTCCCAGGATACAAAATATTCGAATTTTCTTATTTTATAGAAAACCTCGAAAAGCACCCTCAAATGAAATCATAAGGGGCTGGGGCAGATTGGGTTCGTCTGTCCACCAGCTTAATATGAAAATCCATGAAGAAAAAATACTGTTTGTCTACCCTCAGGGAAACTAATATTCAACTTTCCTTTTTTGAACTTTAAGACAAAAAGGGCTCCAACGCCCCCAGGCCAAATGAAATCTAAGGGAGGCGGAGTTAACTGTGTTCGTTTGTGCACCGGGTAAACATAAAAACGCATAAAAAAAAATTGTATGTCCACCCACAGGAGAAAAAATATTCGACTTTTCTATTTTTATAGCAAACCTCGAAAAACAAAAAAGTCCTCTAGCATCCCCAAATGAAATCATAGGTGGTTTGGGCAGATTGGGTTCATTTGTTCACCAGCTCACTATGAAATTCCATAAAAAAAATCGTTGTCCATCCTCCGGGAAAAAATATTCAACTTTTTTTTTATAGCTAATCTCGACAGACAAAAAGTCCTCTAGCAACCCCCAATGAAATCATAGGGGGATGGGAAAAGTTGGGTTCGTTTGTCCACCAATTCAATATAAAAATCCATGAAAAAATATTCAGATTTTCTGTTTTTGCACGTAAAAACAAAAAAAGGGTTCCAAAATACCCAAATGAATTTATAGGGGGATGCAGTCAAGTGTGTTCGCGTGACCACTGCCTCAGCATAAAAATCCATCAACAAAAATTCGTTTGTCCACCCTCAGGATTCTTTTTTTTTATAGCAAACGAAAGAACAAAAATGGCATCCAGCATCCCCAATTTCAATCCTGATGGGGGGGGGGGGAACCAGTAAGGTTGTTAGAGGAATGACCAAAAAACGCTGTGCATACCACGTTTAAACAAAAATCGATTCTACTGTTCCTCCTCTTTCAATTTCACCGTGGTAATTCTAGGAATACTCATCAGCTTGCCCTTGATCCCGACTTTGGACTTACTGTCCAGTTCGTACAGAGATTCATTCATTTGCCGCACTACCCGCGAATGTAGAATTCTTTACCCGAAGTTTTTCAGTTCCATTTAAATGTTCAGAATTTCCAAACCAAATGCATCAGTATCTCCTTTTAAATATATCCCTTATTGCCGAACCTCTTTAGAGCGCGTTCATTATAAAAAAAAGGGTTGGAAATAAAACGGATCCCTGTGCCTCACTAAAACCCATTTCACAGATATTAGAATTGGATACATCCAGTACAAGTTTGACCGGCAAAACACAGCTTTTCATTGGATATATCCAGTATCAAGTTTGACCGGCAAAACACAGCTTTTCATCTTCAATTTCTGAAACCCCGATTGGGGCCACGTCTTTCTTGGGAGTCTGCTTCTGCTAGAACCCTTGATTTCAAAACACAGCTTTTACAAGCAATAATACAAACATCCGAAGCATCCATATTCCGTGTAGAGTTTCCAGTACGGGTTACTTATCTATTAATAGCAGTATTAATAAAAAACTGGTATCCGCTCCCTAACACACGTGTTAGCTGGCCCACGGATAGACAACTTGTCCACTTGATAACTTTTCTTATTAAAAAAGATATGATATCTTTCCAGTATTTATCACTTCACCAAATTCACCACTTCATCAAATTATGGTAATTTTCTAATACATGTGTCACATGCATGCACTGCCTTACGAATTGTATACTGGTAGTAGTAAACGGTGCTATCATACGCGTGCGTGTATGTGTGAAGAAGTTATCCGTTCATTAAACGTGGAATCTGGCTAGTTAAAGTTATCCGTACGTTAACATACGTCACAGACTATTACGCATTTGTTAATAAGAATTACTAGTTAACAGATGTATAAACGCTAGCACGTTGTTATCCGCCGTTTATTAATATGGGGGTAAAAGTCTATTAGAACTTTTCATTCGACCTTTCAAATTGCGATATGCGTTGTATCTTGTATCTCAATATAAATGCTTTCTTACTTACTTAATTACTTATCTGGCGCCCATTCCATTAACGGTCGTTGCCTGAGACACTGCAGCCTTACATGCTCTACTAAGACCCCGAGCACCCTACCTCCAGCCATCTAGAGCACGATTTCTGGTAACCGCGATGGCTTGGTCTCTAAACTGGAGGTTCGGTCTTCTCCGTTCTCTTGGACCTGGGAACTGATATTCAAAGACTCTCTTGGCTGGAGCATTATCGTCTATTCGCTCGATGTGGCCGAACCAATGTTGTCGACGTGTTTTCATTGACTACATCTACATCTTGATACAGCTTATAGAGCTCACTTTTCCTCCAATTGCCCTCCTTGCACACAGAGCCAAATATCCGTCGAAGAATTTTTCTTTCGAAAGAGTAGTATCAGCTCTCCCTTTTTGCTTATCGCCCAACATTCGGCGCCATTAAGTAGGACTGACAGTATAAGGGTTTTAAAGAGCGTACAATTCATCTTTCGTGTGAGGAGTTTTTGAACCCATCTGATATGCCAAACCGAGTTAGCACCGGTTTGCTAGAGTAGTTCTTCGTCGAATCCCCACTAAGATGTCGTTCGTAGAAATGTTTACTCCGAGGTAGATGCAATCCTTAACTGCTTCGAACACGTTGCTATCAATAGTTACGTTTTGTTTTAGGAGGTTGACAGATCTTTCATTCTTTGTTGATAACATGTATGTGTTTGGTCTTGTTCTCGTTGACTTGAAGACCTACAAGTTTCATCTGTTCTTTAATGGTCGTGAAAGCCTCTATAAAGCCCTGATGGGAAATTGAAGTAATCATATGATAGCGCATCTCCTTGCAGAAACCCTGTGCATGTTTAGTATAGTTCGGAAGAGCGTTTCCCTAGTTGCACATTGCATCGCTTTAACTTACAATGTCATGCGACACACTTGGATCAGTTTTTCCGGGATCCCAAGCGCAGCCATCGCCATATAGAGCCTAGCCTCTGACGATGAATGCTATCATGGCGGCTTTTAAACCGATGAATAGCTGGTGAGTCTCGACTTCAAATTTGTTGGTCTTTTCCAGGATTATCTTGAGAGTGAATATTTGGCCAATAGGAAGCCATACTGGTACTTGCCGATAGTGTTGCTGAACGGCTAGACGCTCAAATACTTCGTTGCATAGGATCGCCTTTTTTGTAGATGGGAAATATGGAGCTGATAGGCCAGTGATCGGGCATGCTTCCTTCCATCCAAACTTGGTTGATAAGTTGATGCATGCAACAGAGCTCCGGTGGTTACCCATCTGATCCCGCACTTAAGTTGTTCTTGAGATTTTTTATAGCTTATTCTACATCTTCTATACGCGGTGGTGGAACTTCATTGACTTGAGTTGGGTTCGCTTCTCATCCTATTTCTTGCTCTACCTGATGCCCATTCAGCAGCTGCTGGAAATACTGCTAGAATACATCCACTCTTAAATGTGCTTCGGTGACTTAGTTACCCTCGCTGTTTCGAAGAGCCTGCGTTCCGGTCTTAAAGCCAGCAGCCAGTTGCTTTGGTTTTGGATCGCGAGACTCTTCGGTGTCCTTGAGCTGGGAGGCTGCATACGCCCTCTTCTTTCTACACAGGGTCTTCTTATCCTCTCTTCTCCTTGCTCGATACTCCTCTCTCGCTCCTCTTGTTTTCCGCTGCATCATATTTGAATGTGCAACTTCTGTCACCTTTTTCAGCTGTATACGCATTCATTATTATTTCACTGGTTTTTTTCGGGGGTGGTTGGTAGCTAACTCTTTGATGATGTCGCGATACTGTGGCAGGTGAATGCACAGTGAAGAGCTTCTCGCTCAGATGCTCACTGTAGGCTCTGGTGACTCAATTAGGAAATATGAGGTCATTTCTTTGTTTGAACATTTTATACTCCCAACAATTTTTATTTGCGGTTCAAGTATGTTTTTAACTAAAAATAATGGCTTTTCAGCATTTTAAGTTTGAAACACCGATATGTACCTACCTAGAAAAAAACATTTTTGCAAGATACTAAAGTTATATAGTGTTACCACACATCCGCGTTATATAGATATATGCTCAGAGACCATCAATCACGAAAACGAATCAAAGAATCTATAGGATTGGGTACGATATGTCGACTTTTAAAATATCGACTCCATAAGATCGACTTTTAAAATCTCGACAGAAAAAATCTCGACTGGTTAAAAGACCGACAGAACAAAATATAGACACAAATTTGATCGACTTTTTAAAATATCGATTTTTCAAAATGTCGATTCTCAAAATGTCGACAGTGATCGATATTTTATGAATCGAGATTTCAACAGTCGGCATTTTAAAAGTCGACATTTTGAAAGTCGACATTTTGAAAGTCGACATTTTGATCTGATCATATCGACAAGTCGATATTTTTCTCGCCTTCTATCAGGGCAGTCGACTTTTTATCAAATCGACATTTCAAACTGTCTACATTTTAATAAATCGGTAAAAACAAAGTCGGTATTTTAATTTACAGAAAAGTCGATTAGAAGTCGACTTCTAACCAGTCGACATTTTTTTTGTCGGTCATTCGTACGTAACCCGAATCTATAACTACCTGCCTAATCCGTACAATTTTTTTATCAAAGAAAATCAATTTTTAGTTCCAGTGGTGTATGCTGCTGTTATTTTGCGTGCTAAACGTTAATGAGTCAATTGATGTGTAATTTAGACAAAAAAAGTCTCAATATTAGATACATAAACATATTTCCAGTATACTCAAAACCATTTTATGAAGAACATTATTTACCAATAAAAGACAAATGGTTACACGGTACATAGAGTTGGTTGCATTGTTTCATTTTCCATATCCAAAATCCTTAAATACATGTTGGCGACGCATATTCTATGAGGAAACTCAATAAAAAGTGGTTTTCCTCCATATAAATAAATATAGACCTCCTTAAAATGAAATGACTATAGTTCATAAATTTCAGCTAATAAACCATTGAAATAGCTCACAAGCCGAGTCCTCGAGGATGAAATACGTCGATAAATAGTTTTGAGTGAATATTTTGAGTGCGTGTCTGTAACAAAGAATTCAAAGATGTCAGAGAAGTATGTAACTATCAGCAAAGACAAATCATTTAGAGATAGAAGAATGTGAATATATTGAATACGAATAGACTTTAATATGAATTTATTAATAAGAGTTGAAAAATCCTTAAAAATGTTTTGATAGGAGAATAGGTATCATAGTTACCATCTATCCTGAATTTAATAAAGTTTTTTGTTTATTATTAAAACTAGAAAATAGTTTGGTTTTTGAAAAACAAACTTGAAGTCTACATGTTCACTTGAGCTCTTATTAATTTAAAAGGAATTCATTAGGGTAATTTTCTAAGACTATAAATTAGTGTGACCATAATGACAGTATTCAAAAAAACATTTGGAGACATTATTGATCCCATAATACAATTTTAACGAAGATTCACTATCGTGTCCTGTAACCCCGGTTGGGGCATACGGCGCCAACAAAACGTATTTATCCTTCACGGTCTGCAGCAAGGTATTTTAACTGTGGCCACACCTTTCTCTGGGATTCTGCTTCTGCTCAGATAGTTTATTTTTATGTTGTTCTTGGTTTTCCATCCCTCCATGCACTCTGAGGATTCCATTCAAAGTACTGCTTCGCAATATCATAGTTTGGTTTGCTAGTGTTTTACCGATCCATTGCCATTTTCGCTTTCTTATATCGATGTCCAGCCGCTCTTGACTAGTTATCTGCCATTATTCATGATTAGATATAATTTGTGGCCAGCGAATCTTAAGGATGTGACATAGATAATGATTGAGAAAAGCCTGAAATTTCCTCGAGATGGTAGCCGTGATTTCCCAGGCTTCGCAAACATATAAACAGCATGGATTTGGCATTGAATTCGAAGAATCTCAACTCAGTGCGTTAAGAAATTTGACTGGATTACCAAACTGGGGACAGAGTACTGAAGGCAGCACGAGCTTTAATAGTTCTACTTTTAACGTCCAGATGTGTACCGCCATTTGCAGAAATAATAGTGCCTAGGTAGTAAAACTGTTCGACTTCTTTTACCGGTGGAGTGAACTGTGAGCATTATTTTTGTCGTTTTGCTATTTATTCTTAGACCATTCGACTCTCCCTTCACTTGCAGTGTTTGGCGCATCCCGTTCAGCCCACTGATTTATTTGCCATGAGACATAAATGTCATCGGCATAGTCTAATTTAGTCCTCATTTAGCAGGGCACAAAATTGATCCTTCCATTTGCATAGCTTCTCCTCAATTGTTATACTAAGAGTGTGCCATCCACATCCTTTACAGGGTAATTGGTGGTGCCTTTTTGTTACCAACAACATCTTTGGATATTTGGTACACTTCTCGGATATCTCCTCTTCTTGCAGTGTATTCTGCATTATCTGCGAGTCCGTCTAACCTCGCCCTTCTGCAACGTCTCATACAGCGATAGACCATCTTATATACTATCCGATACTCATTCCGCAATTCAGCTTTTTGCTGAACATCTGTTTCTGTTTATTTGCATTTTCAACGATTTGCTAAGTTCGATTTTGTGTCTTAGGATATCCAAGAGCCTCTAACTCTCGCCCGCCTGGGTACAGTTTTGGATCCATCCTGCATACAAAATACTTTTCATTTCATTCCACATCTCATCAATTGTTGAATGTTGATTGTGTTTCGTTTAGTGACGAATTGCAATATTCCCAACTTTGCGTTGTTGAAGAGTTCATCGATCCATTTCGTACTGCGAAAATATACATAGGTAATACTAAGCTGTCATAATTTTTGGATGCTTTAGAGCCGTCAGTGTCAAAAGAACATTTATGATTCAAAAAGAAATCAGTCTGTAGGCGCATGCAGTAGATCTCGAGCTATCGGAGTAAGCTCTGAGTACGGTATAATCAGAGATCTCCGATATAATTTTGAAACACATCTATGGGATCTAAACTGTCATACAATTGCTATGCGTTCAATTCACCAAAATTAAGTATCTAATGACTTGAAGTTTTCTTCTGACAGCTGGCCAATCAAAAACTCGAAAAATACCATATTGTGAACTGAAATTAATGTGTTGAATGCGCCCATTTGAGCAAACAAAAGAGTGAAGTTGGCTGCGCTCAGCTATTTTCTCCATCGCTCGGTCTTTTTATTCTGAGCTCATGCAGTGTACTCCGAGCTAGCTCTAATTTAAAACAGAGACACAAGTTGAGCGCTCTGAGCTAAAAAAAGAAACACAGATCTTTTTTGACAGCTCAGTGCAATGCTCGGATCTAAAAAAGAAAAACGCCTTATGGCGTCAACCTTTTACAATCCAGCGTATTAAAACCCAGATTGTTCTCTTTTTTCAATCAAAATTTCAGTGTTTATTGCTTGTCGAAATGCTTTTCAGTCTGTAATAGAGGTTTTTCTTTTTATGTTCCGCTAGTACCCAAGTTGTCAAACAAAAATTTGATTTCTTTTTTTTAGCTCAGAGCGTTCAAGAGCTTCGCATATGTGTTTCTTTTTCATTTTGAGCGTGTTCAGAGCGTGCGCTCTATGAGCTCAGAATAAAATAACTGACGAGACAGTGTTAAATGCTGAATAAAAGTATTTGAAAGGTGAAATCAAATGATGACAGCTAAATGTTCAGAACGCTCAGAGCATTCTTTGTTCAGAGGATTTTCAGAACTCTCTCTATTTTGAACTTAAAAAAACGCTAAATACGCTTTTTTTTGTATATAAATAAATCATATAAAAAAACACTTTTCTCTCCTTATACATATCCTTAACGCATAACACCATTTGGTACCCATTTTTTATCCACTGAATATGCTCATTGGTTTGGACATTTCAAATCTACCGCAACAATCTGCAGTTTACCTGTTATTGTCAGAATTCCGATAAAAAAAAACTGTAAAAAGCAGCAAGGAAACATATTGTGACAAATTCGATTTCCTCAATATTGTTAAAAAGAAAAAAATAATAATGACAAAAGTTATGAGAAAATAAAAAAAAATGCATTGGTATTGGGCTATTTTTTCGGCTACTTTTTCGGCTCCGAATTTGGGCTACTCAATTTTTTTTAAATTGTGCTATGAAGACATGGCAAGCCTGTAACAGAGTTATCTTTTTCTTTTTTAATAATATTTTTTTTTAACCAAGGTGGGTCACCCTTAAGCATTTAACTCATTTCGAAAAGAGTAATACATACATAACCTTAGAAAAGAATTTTCATTTTGCAGCCTTCATTTTTGTTATTTATTATTTTTTTTATTTATGTTTTTTTTTTGCCCAAGGATATTATAGCAAATATACGAGTGAATATATTAGTTTTTAATATCACATCACATTCGAGAGGGTGTGTGGAATCTGTTGACGTCGTCAGTGTCTTCGTTTTCATCCTTGTCGCAGTCATATTTTTTTATATCAAGGGTCAGATGGGAATTTAAGATGAAATCCACATACTTGGTTAACTTTATTATTTTTATTAGACATCAAGTAAATCGTTCGGTACGACGACGATCCGTCGACGTTGTCGTCACCACTGCCACATCGCCGTTGTTCTTATATACAAACGAGATTCCTTATGGGAATAGACTTTTGCTTTAAGTTAAGGTTTTTTATTCTTAAAGTGGTATTGGTGTTCTGGTTGCTGTTGAGACTGTTAAAACGTGACGGAAATATTGAAGTAACATGACCTTAACTTTTGATGATAGGATTTTTTTTTACTCTATGGCACAAAGGACCTAATGGGTGTTGTGTTTCCGTTAGGATATGATGATGAGTACTCTCTTTCTCTCTCCCTCTTTCTCTTATTATTGCGGAATATCAATTTCATAAATGAATGAATGAATGAATGAATATAGAATAACGGTTTGTGACAGTACTTATACTCATATAGTTTGGAAATTAAAGAAAAAACTCAGATAAACATATTGAAAGGATACATTAAACGAGTGTTTATCCAAAGGATGTTATGTTTCCAAGGAATATATTTAATCGTAAAATATTCGTTCAAAGCTTATTATGGTATATGCGGTTATATTTGACATAATTCATTGGTAGCTGATTTATTTCAGTAGTAGAATAGATTCTTCTTTCCTAAAAGTTTAACTCTTCTTCTAACGGTAATGACAAAATTGAGGCTATGCTGCTTCTGGTTTCTTTGTTAAAAATTTTCATTTGGGTTCAAATTCTTGCAAAAGTTCGATTTTCGAGTTTTTGGAAGACGAAAATAGTGGGTTTTTTACAAAAAATGTATTCAACGAAAAGAATGGCATTTAAATACGTAGAAACCCTTATTAACAATTATATATTTTCAGGTCTTATATTTGAAAAAAAAATTACGTTGCCAAAACATCTTCCAATCGATTTTTGTATAAATATTGAGAAGTTCTGAAAAAATAGGCAAAGCAATAGTATAAATGTCCATGGTCACTTTTACAACATCAAATTCATGGTTGAGTTGCCAAAAACCTAAGCAAATAGGCCCCGAAACTGTTTTGACTAGGGAATAAGAACAGACCCAATTTACATACTCTCCAGACTCCAATGCTAGGCTCTCGAAATATGCAAATCCACTCTCATAAGACTCCTTTTAATCCCATAGGTATACCTAAGAATTAATATATTGATATGAGAGTTAAATTACTCTCATAGCATTTTTATTGTAAGACTTAAGGTCTTTTCGAATTTCAAAGTACCTATTAATGTAATAGACCGAGAGCCCACAGCAGATTTTGGGTGTGAACGATAGCAAAAAAAGAAGTATAGGTGTCGAAAGCTCCATTAAAAACTACTAAAAAAATCAAAGTCTTGCAGTCCACAACTGGGGCCTTTGCGAGAAACAGTGCATCGGAAAAAAAATATGAATGCATCTTCGAGGAAAATCGTGTTAGCCGAAATTGGTTTTCAGCCTTCCCTAGATAAGCTCCGCGGATCCCATATCACGGAATTTGAGATCATTTGAGTGTTTAATTCGCCCTGCCAGACTGTTTAAAAAAACCGTTTTTCACTTAGAATTTTGATTTTTTTAAACGGTCCGGTATGTAGAGCGAACTATACACTCAAATGGTCTCAGATTCCATGATATGTGATCCGAGGAGCTTCTCAAGGGAGGAGTGAAAACCAATTTCGGCTAACACGATTATCCTCGAAGTTGCATTCATATTTTTTTTTCGATGCACTGTTTCTCGCAAAGGCCCCAGTTGTGGACTGCAAGACTTTGATTTTTTTAATAGTCTTTAATGGAGCTTTCGACGCCTATACCTACTTCTTTTTTTGCTATCGTTCAAACCCAAAATCTGCTGTGGGCTCTTAGTCTATAAGTCTTATTAGTAGATCAGTTTTTTCTCCTTTAGTGGAAGTCTAATAAATAGTGACTTACAACTCTCAACCATTCTTGTGTGCGTGTTGTTGGGAGGAGTGGAGGGGACCTACAGTTTTTCGCCGAGTCCGAAAGGCTAAATGAGTAGTACTTTTTCATGACAAGTATACTCTTGGAGGATTTGTCAGTTCCTCGCAAGAGGCTGTACCTCGAATAAAACATTTCTGTTTTTAGGTGGCACGGCTGGGACTCGAACCCACGCCTTCGGCATGACAGTCCTACGCACTAACCATCATGCCACGAGGTACTACTGAACTATCTACCTTACAAGAATCTGTAGTAGTATACTTACAGAGAAGCCACAAATTAATTAATTAAGAGCTAAGAGTCTTATGAGAGGACAAACTGGAATAAGTGTATATCTCACACACAGCTTTCTTATTTATATTTTAATATCGGGCGTCCTTATTGAAAGGCCTTTTTAAACTCAAGGGAAACCGGTCTAAACCATCCCTCTTGATCCTGGACAAGAAATGGAACTAGAGTCTCAACTTTAAAGAAAGAACGAATAAAATCAATCATGTTTGCTTTCTACTACTGCAACAGGATATTAGGTAAAACCGGGAGTCAAGCCCAAAAATTATAAATTAGATGTACGTACACGGCCATAGTTAGACCTTTACTGACATATACGGTCACGTAGTCTGTTGTAATGCGTTGGACAGAGTCACCAACCCTAAAATCATGACCAAGGTACAAATAATGGCATTTATTGGAATTCACTGAGGCAGTGAGGTTCACCCCTACAGAAGGTCTGGAAGCTATACTCAACTTAGAACCCCAAAATCTATTTATACAAGAATCGACAGCCAATATCGCATTTCGGCCTAGCCAAACTGGTAGCTGACGACACAGTGCCATATACCTACGTAAGTCATGGGCAGATTGTACAGAAATACAGGCGAAAAAGGGTATGTACTGACTACATAACACCCCGTTTGGACTTTCACAAGTCGTTCTCGACCGCATTTCCTAGCAGATAGAACTGGCAAATGATCGAGCTGTCATCCTGCGAATCGATAATAGCAATATGCATACCGACGTGTTGGTGTTGGTGCAGAATTCTTTTCAAAAAACCATTGGACTAGCCATCTTATTCAAACTTTCTGATTGCAACAGTGACTTCCAAGACTAAAGCTGCTAGATAATTCTCAATGATGGCAATACCACAAGCTGATATCACCTTTTTCATTGATGTCCAATCGGCATTAAAAGTGGTTTTTGCCATTGCAATCAAATCGAAGCTTCTAACTTCCTGTTCCGAAGAGCGTTCTTGGTTTACATAGCACAACAAAAGGCTCTGTTTGGTTCCTGGTCACAGTGCTGTCCCAGTTAATGAAAGCTTAATCTAAATCGGGCAGAAACAACAGTTCTGGTCCCACCCTGCAATCCTAAACAGGTATTCGAGAGCAAAGTTCTAGCTACAACAAACAAGAGTTGAAGTTCGCTCGATACTTGTGCTATAACCTGAAAACTATTACTATGACAAACAAAATACCGATAGCATCATTCAACTGTGAGTAAAAAGTCTATCTCTTCTCTTGAGCATCACCACCACGGGTCACAAGCAACTGGATTAGGGTTAGTAACCACAAGAAAAAGATGTAACTCAGAATGGACGACTTATGCAGAGGATGTGAGGGCGAGGAGATATATGAGGATAGTCCTCACTACCAGGCTCCATGGAAGACACTTCTTCGACAACGACGGAGAACTTCTCTGACATTCCAAGCAAAAAACCGGTCGAAATTTATTAACACTTTCAAATGGCTTGAAAACTCCTAAGCTCTATTAACCATCTGACCACGAAATTGGAAACCTTTCGTTTCGAGTGTATGCGCGAGAGGGCAGTGAGAGCGCTTACTCCCCCTAATAAAGAAATATTTCATACACTTTACACAATTTGTCTTCTTTTGAATGCAACTCAAAGCTAAATATCTATGCCTATGATAATTTTTGAATAATACTGTCCTCCGTCCTGATCGACATCCTGTGTACGCTCTGGTCTCCAACCACAGCCAAACATATAAAAAGGTCCAGGACAAAAATAATAGAACGATCGAACACGTCTGAATGACGCGTGTTTTTTTTGTAGGCGCAGCAACAAACGGAGAATAGGCACAACTTCTTCGACTTATACAACAATCCCGACCAAAAAAAAACGGACACATACACCTACAACTGACCTATCAAACTCATCTTCCAAAGAGCCACATGCTTCTACGGCCCAAGTGGAGGGATGGTTTCTCAAGTGGGAATAAGAGAAATGATCACGCCCTTAAAAGGCCGGTACCTTTCAACCAGGTGATTATGTGACCACAGATATTTCTCCAATGATTTAGAAGCACCCTTGGACATTTCAGGCTATAACTTGCTGAAACTCGCATTCAAACCCTCAACGGGCTTGAATAACAGGATTTATCATAGGTTTAATTGCATGGGTACACAATCTTTATGGTACCACAACGGATCTACATTGATCCAAGTGTGACGGTAACAAGATCAACTCTATCAGCCCATTATCCTAACCTGACATATCTCTCTTTATAGGAATCCTAACTATTTAGTGAACCAACATGACCAAAGTGCGAATAATCCAACATTTTACTTGTTTAGAGGGTGCCACGGCACGAAGAGGTTCAGCTCACTACTTTTTGGATTTTTTTTTTCTTTTCTCAATCCACCCTTCACGCTCTAGCTTTTTGTCACATTTTATGCGAAATATCATGTTTCGTGATATTCGACTCTGTATCATGAATTTAGTGGAGCCCGTATCGATGGGGAATTTTCCCTAAACCTTTAAATAAATCCCTGTATATGTTTTTTAGTACTTTTTTCTAATTTTCCTGGGGGTTATACCACGCACGAAAAACTCTCTTTGTTCTCAACCTGAAAGGTGGTGTAAAAGAGTACATTTTATATAGAAACGTAAAATCTGTAACTCTACCGACTGAATTATATATCGAAAACGGTTACACTTATGAATAAAAGTTACCTAACATTTTTGTAGGAAATTTTCTAAGCTACAACCGAGTCCTTAACATTTTTTCTATAAGAGTTTCTGTTCGAGAGATATTCCTTAAAAACCATTCGGTGGAGAGTTTGATTCCCCGTAAAATTGTTAGCGGAGCTCATATCGATGGGGACTTTTTATCGCTTCCTTAGAGTGCCATCAGGAGGCTATATACTAAAAAAACTTCACCTTTCCGCCTTTTTTCCGAAGTAAAATGTTTTAATTACTGGACTATACTCGTACCTAACCTATAACCAATTCACTTGATTTGTTATTTTTTTAATTTAAATAATTTTTTAATGAAGCATTTAACATCTTCAAGGTAAGAATATCTCAAAAATTTGACGTTGCATATTTCTTTTTTGAAATAGGGACATCATACACCATTTAATTGATTCCAATTTATGTATTTTGAATAAAAGGCGTAAACAATTTTTTGCTTTAATTGATCCATTTTGTTGAACTAAATGAGTTTTAATTTATCAACACTCCACAATCATAATATAAAATTACCCTTAATTTGTTTAATATTATTTCCACAAACAACAATAATATTTGCATTCTGCAAATTGTCCATCCAATTATATGTATTTTATGCATTAATTTCCCAATGGAAATAACTCTCCACTAATTAGGGTGAAAATATCATAAACAAAAACACACATTATACCACACAAAAACAGGTGTCCCAACACAATTAGAAAAACAAAACTAAAAATAAAATGAAAACAAACACAAACTTGGGAATACTTACTGCAAAACGCAAACAGAGAAGCCTTTTAGTATCCCTATCCAAGCTAAAATTCATGAATTTTAAAACCTACTGAATATTTGAGTTATGGCTTCCAACAACAGATAATATTTTGTATTTATCTGCATCTACATACCATAGGTTCCTTAATGTTCACCCAAACACAAATACACAAACAGAATAATGTTCTTTTTTTTAGCATTGAAGTATAGTTTTTATAAATAAACAAAAGTTAATTGTTTTTAAATTATCTTTTTTTAATATAAAAAAAAACAGAAAAATGGATCATGAACTGAACATGAATTAAGAAAAAAAAAAAATATAATACACACATGGGAAGGACTAAAAACTGAAATCCCTTGAGAAGTTCCCATATGGCATATAAGCGAAATGTAATGCAATTTGTCTGCTGCATGCATGCAAACTTCAAATAAAGTTTTTAATTTAATTTTCTGTAAAATATACTTTTTGGCTGAACTTTTATATATATAATAACCCGCATACATGTAAAGAGCTTTGCAAGGAAACAAATAACAAAAAAAAATATATTATTTAATTTTTAAAAAAGTACAAATTTATATAAATTACTTTATTTCCAATTCATATGTATGTGGGGAACATTCTTCTTATTCTTTACCCGCAGGATGAAAGCTGGAAAAGATGAATTTCTCGGTCTCTCTTCCAACTATTCGAGGGTGTGCAATTTATTTTCATAAATAAGGGGCGGTACACAGTGGTTCATTTTGAAAATAAATTTTAAATAATGCATAAAAATGCTCGCTATAATGATTATACTCAATCATTATTGAAGTTTTTTTAAATGTTCTTAAACGCAAATTGCAAGAATATTCTGTTCAAAAACGCAAATATACAAGTCTTACTGCATATGCATTGTGTTCGATAATGCAGTTTGCTAAAGTCAGATGTTCGAAGATATCTGCAGTTAAAAAATCGAGTTTACGTGAAAAAATATTGAGAAGCCAGAAAACTTGTTCGTAAACGTCAAAATGCGCTTGCAAGAGAATTGCCTGCCGTTAATTAAAAAATATTTTTAACGACAACAAAATTTTCTTCAAAAAATAACGATCATTTGACGAATTGACGTTGATTTGACGTTTTTGAAAACGGCTGTTTTTTTCGATTAATAACGGTATCCACCGATCCGGCTCAAATTAAAACGGATTCCCTTACTTACATACTTACTTACTTAAAGTGGTGCTACAGTTTGGGGTGGACCAGGGCTTCAACCAGCAAGTTTCCAGCCGGTTTGGTTTTTAGTTAGCTGTCTTCAGTTTCGCAGGCAATGTTGGTTTAGGTCCTCTTGCACTTGCCTGCACCACCTGTAACGCTGTCCTCTTCTACTGCGTGCGCCGACTCACGGGGTTGGATTCAGATTTCCGGGCCGGAGCATTGATGTCCATACGCTCTAGGTGACCCAGCCATCTCAGTCGATGGTTTTTCTTTTTTGTAGCTAGGTTGGTGTCGCTTCACAGTCTGTACAGTTCGTTGTTGTATGCAGACAGGACCAAAAATCACCCGGAGAATTTTCCTCTCAAAACAGCCTAAAGCGTTCTCATCCACCATTCATAGGGTGTCTTCTGCACCATACGTCAGGACCGAGATGATAAGCGTCCTATACAGGGACACTTTATTTGCTCAAGAGAGAGCTTTGGTTCTCAATTGTCTTCTCTGTCCAAGGAAACAGCGATTGCCAAGAGTAATTCTTCGTTTTATCTCAGCGCTAGTATCGTTTTCTGAGTTGATGGCGGAGCCTAGATAGACAAAGTATCTGACCACCTCAAAATTATGGCTGTCTATATAGTGACGCTCTGTCCGAGACGTCGGTGTCGGTGGCCTTCCCAGCGACAGCAAATATTTAGTCTTGCCTTCATTCATCGTTAACCCCATCTTCTTGGCTTCCTTCTCAATACTCACGAATGCACCACTATCATTACGCTTTATTCGTCCGATTATGTCAATATCGTCCACGTAGTAATTGGACAGCCTTTTGAAAGATTGTGTCTCTAGTGTTGACGTGAGAGCTTTGCACTATTCTTTCAGGAACGATTTTAAAGGAAGAAGTTGCATGACAGTGCGTCCGTCACCTTGTCTAAAACATATTTTGACATCAAGGTATCGGCTGGGTCTTTTCGGACCTTGATGACTAGTTTGGGAGGGATGCCAAAACTCGACATTGCTCTTTACAGCTCGTCTCTATAGATGCTGTCATACGCAGCCTAGAAATCGATGAAAAGGTGGTGGGCATCGATTTGAAATAACCGCTGGGTTTTTTCCAAGATCTGCCGTAGTGCGAATATTTGGTCGATGGTGGACTTTCCTGGCCTAAAGCCACACTGATATGGACCTATCAGATTGTTGACGAATAACTTCAGGCGTTCAGAGAGTACGGCAAAGAAGATCTTGTATACGATGTAAAGGAGACTGGATGCCTCTGTAGAACATGCTTTCCTCCGACCATATTTTGCAGATGAGCTGGTGCACACTTCTAACCAATTCCAGTCAGCCGCTTTGAATAACTCGGCCGCAAGGCCATCAGCTCCAGCTTCTTTATTGGACTTGAGTTTAGATTGACCTATCTTCACTTCGTCGAGATTTGGAGGCCGGAATCGTTGGCCTAAGTCGTCCAGGTTGAATTGTGCAATATGCATGGGAGCGAAACTCGGTTCTTTTTCGCCGTTAAACAAATTCCAGCAATGGCATTCCTCGATCGCGCACTTCTCATGCTCCTTCTTTTTCCTTTTAAGATGCCGGTGTTCCTCCCTCCTCTTCTGCTCGTAGAGCTCGCGAGCAGCTCTGGCCCTTCTAGGCAGCGCCGCTTTGAATACCTTTTGTTTGCCTGCATGTACTTGTACTTCGTTGAACCAAGGTTTTCGCTGTGGTGGTCGTGCGAGGCCCAGCACATCAGAGGCAGCACCTCTGATGGCTTCCTGGCAATTCTTCCACTATTTCTCGATGCTTCAAGTTGTAGGCATAGGACTATTGAAGAGTACGCGAAAGACTCGATCGGAAAAGTACCTGGTGATTTTTTGCGACTGTAACCGTCCGAACTTCTTCACAGTATTTCTCTGTTTTGGCTTTGGCCTGGATATCCGTAGCATTTCCTCGGTTACAACGAGGTAGTGGTCTGAGTCAACGTTGGTTCCTCGGAACGTTCGGGCATCCTTGATACTGGAGAAGTGCCTTGCTTCGATCGCAATTTGGTCATTCTGGTTGGCGGTTGATTGACCAGGAATTCGCCATGTCACCTTGTATATATCGAGATGTGGGAACTGCGTACTAGCTACCACAACGTTTCGTCCCGCAGCAAAGTAAATTAACCCGAGTCCGTTATCGGAGGTGGTGCCGTGCAGCCTATATCTTCCAATTGTGCTACCAAAAACGTCTTCTCTTCCTTTAGAGTTTAGCTAGAACTTTAATGCTCGGAAGGCACTTAAGTGGTCGGAAGAAAACAAGCGAATACACAGAAAAAATATGACGCGGCTATAATTGCGGAGTGGAAGGTTTCGTCAAGTTTCGTTCAACTTTGGTTACGAAAGTGAAGTGCGCTCCCGAGCGCACCTCACTTAAGTAAAACTGACATTTGGTGAAATAGGAAAGCCAAATAGAGATAGATGACAATTACATTGTGAGTTTAATCCCCTTCTGACGGTACGGAAAGCTACTTTCCGTTGGTTTTTGACATTAGCTTCAGTGCCCTTCCGACTATTATAGTTCTACCTTTTGGCATTAAAATCACCCAGACAATCTTAATGTCATAGCTAGGGAATTGCTCATATGTCTCGTCCAGGATCTCGTCCTTGTTGTCATCATCTTTCTCTTCTGTGAGGACATGCACGCATATATGGCTGATGTTGGTGAAGTTAGGCTTGATGCGAATTGTTGTGAGGCGCTTGTAGTTGAAACTCAAGACTTTTTGGCGAGGTCTGCTTTTGCTGTCGGTAACAGTGTAGCCGTGGTAAATATAGCAGTCTTTCATTTTTCTTTTTCCTAGCTCATCCTACTGTACTTCTTGGATGGCGGTGATGTCTACTTTGTAGCAGTCTAGATTCTCTGCTTAATGTTTGGATGCACGTGGTCTAAAGAATGACAGAACATTCCACGTGCAGATCCGAAGTTCGTTGTCCTTTTTTTGTTTTCGTCAACAGTCAATCCGTCCGTATCCTGGGCTTATTGTTGCTTCGCAAATATATAACCTAACGTGGCCGGGAAGTCACCCCTACGGCATGACCCCCAATCTGAAGGACCAGACCCTCAGTATGACTTCAAGGGCAGGGAGCTAGATTAACCACTCCCGACGGATACCCATTGTATCGAGAAACGAAAACACCTGTAACCTGTAACACCTTTGGTCTTGCTTAGGTTCCCGCCTTCGAAAAACTCATTGTAGATAGATTGGAAGTTCTGCAGCAGGATAGTATTTGGGAAATTTTCTGCCAACTGGGATTCTTTGTGTCCAGTGCTTTTGCTATTATTATCGTCAATTATCAAATTGAATATTAATAAGTTTAAAATTCGATGTTTAAAAACCCGACTGATAAAAGTTTTGATCATTGATAAAATGATACAGACCGTTGCGAACCACAGTAAAATTGTTGAAAATTAATTATAAAAGAATAGTTGATTATTTTTTGAATAAATTGAGTTAAAACCCAAATTTCGAGATTTATCAATTTTCAATTTGTTAATTGACAATCGTTAATAAGCTGAAATTGAAATTTAATGTTTTCAAATAAAATACCTAATTTGAATAGAAATGTTGTCCTTAAAATAGTTCATTTAAATGTTTTGATTTTCGCAACAAAAGAAGATCAAAACGAGCCACTGTATAGGTTCCTTGGGTAAGAGTGCAAGTAAATAAAATAAGAAACGATATATGGGGAATTGAGCAAAGTACTTCAAAAACTGTACACATTCGTTGTTTATCAGCAGAAAACAAGAAAAAGGAGAAACCCACCACCACTTCTTTCTCATTTTTGTTTGTTGTCTTTAGTTTTGGAGCTTGAAAACTGGGATAGTTACCATTTAAAGATGCAGGGCAACAAACAAAAAAAAAGGCAAAAATAAACTCCATAACATTCAATGGGATTACATTTTCATAGGATATTATTTTATTTATTTTGTTGTAAGTTTCTTTTTTCTCGTTTCGAAAGCTCGCAAATGCAATTCGTTTTTTGTGCAAGGATATGGAAACAAATCGCATAGCGGGCGGGTGGATGGTACCCTCTGCTTCTCTGATCCTTCCATTTGACTAGGGGTGCTTCTTCTTCTGCTTCTGTTGCTGATGGAAAAGAGCATTGGGTGCGTGATGTAAGTGAAAACTAAATTTGATTTTGTTTCTCATCGCTGAGTTTTCTCCTCCTCCCTGCTCGTTTGCTTTTCTGCTACAATGCTGATGTACGAGTATAAACTATACTACTTGTTCGTTTCGTGATGCTCCTTTTTGCATCTAATTTTGATGAAATTTAAGCGCGTAAGCAGTTTATCGAACGTTCAACTATATATGATGGAATTATTTTTAAGTTTATTGCTTCGAAGTTTTCCCTGAGAAGGGATGGTGGGGTGACAGGCTGCATACAATGGAGCGGGCTCCTCCTTGCGTTGTTATGCGTTTAACTTAATGCTTTTGTTTGTGAATCAGCATCAGATAGAAGTTAGATACACACATAGTTTCTTCTTTAGTTACCCAATGGGGTCATGAGAGCAGAATTCCATCCAATAGTGCATCGTTAAGTAGGTATATGATGACGTTGATTTTATAAAGGAAAATAAGTTCATATATCACAGGAATATAAAGGATTTAATATGAGAAGATAGATTATATTCAATTACATTTTAAGTGAATTATTCCAAATCTGCACATGAATTCCGGTGAATGAGAGAAATATGGTTTAATTTTTGTAACTATAGATACAAAATCTCAAAAGTGCTTCTTTGCTGCTGGTTTAAATTATAAAGATAACGGGATAGTAAATCAGATAATAGTCCTTCCTTTTTCATGATGAATTTACGGTTAGTACCTACTTATATAGATTATATAGATACAAATAAATTAATAACTCAAAACTTATATTTTTGAGATCTCTATTATATCGCTTTCTGAAAGATAAGCAGTGTTTCACTTCTAAGAACATTGTATTTTCTTCGTGCATTCTACTGAATGATTCGCAGAATTACAATAATTAAGGTTTGAATTGAGACGAGATATGTACCTAGAAACTATCGGGGAATGTGTGTATAATTCTCTCTCCAGTGAGTGAGTGCCATCAGTGATCGAATGAGCGAGTAACCACCGCTTCAAATTATGGTATACTAGATAGCTCGAAACTTGAGCGATAATGCCAAACTTACGTAATACAGTCTCGTATTACTCGATAACTGATGAGGTAATTCGGCCCCCTTGGAAAAGAGTAATAACATTGCCTAAAAGTCACCAAATATTCCACTTCTGAGGTGCTTTGTGACACGGCCACAACACGGCATAGAAAGTGGCCGCCAATGATGATGACGATTACGACTATAGGACAACGACCATGACAACGTGTCATCTCACTGATCGCTTGCCGTGGTCGTTTTAACATGGCTTTCAGTGCCGTGGTCATTGTGTTAATCTTGCTTTTTTCGCCGTGCCCGTTTATACAGCTATCTGTGTAGTGGTTTTATCGCTTTGGTCTCGCCGTGATATTTGCACGTGGTTTTTGGAATTAAGAATTTTTTCCATCATCTCGTTTTGGTCTCGCTTTAGCCTTGCCAAAACTTTATTTTTTGTCAAAACGTGGCAACAAATTTCAAACATGGTTTATGTTTTATGGTCATTGTGTTAATCTCGCTTTTGTCACGCCGCCGTGCCCGTTTCCATGGCTATCTGTGTCAGGGCTTTTTTGCTATGGTCTGGCTTTGGTCTCGCCCGAATTTAGAATGTTTTTCCATCATCTCGCTTTGGTCTCGCTATAATCTCGCCAAAGCTCTTTTTTTCAAAATTATTTTTTTCAAAAGTGTTACAATGAGCTAAAACCATGGTTAAAATTCCAAACGTAGTTTTATAGTTCGTGGTTATTGTGTTCGTCTTGCTGTAGTCTCACCGTGCCCATTTACACGTCTAGCTGATTCGATTTCTTGCAATTGTCTCGCTTTAGTCACGCCGTGACATTTGCACGTGGTTTTTGTGCACGTCTTATCGTCGTCTCGCTTTCGTCTCGCTTTTGTTTTGCCAAGGTCTGACTATTATAGCAATTAGAGTTTCATTTTTACTACGTTTTTCAGGCTGCTGACAACAATGTCTGACTAGCAAAAGAAAACTTTTGACAATGACAATTGACACCTTACTGCTGACTCAACTTACATACCTTAAGTGGGTCAATGGAGTTGCGTGAGTGACACACAGGCCTTAAAAAAAGAGTCAAAATCCAGATGAGAACCCGTTGAAAACTGTTGACTATCCTGAAAAGATCCATTTAAGCAAATTTTTCAAATAAGACCATAACGAGATGAACATATAATCATAAGCGAGAAAACCTCGTAAACGTGTACCTAAATTCATACGGCGAGACCCAAAGATATGAACACCATAGGAACAAATAAGAAAACCACGTGTAAACGGCCATGGTGAGACGAATGCCATGGGGGCAACAATAGACAAAACCACGTGTAAACGCAATCGGCAAGATGACGCAAGGAAATCGTCACTATCACCATCGTGCAGTCGTCGTTGTCGTTATTATGGCCGTCATCGTAACGTCGGTGACGTGGTATTTTGACTTGCGTGATTTTTATGTGCGAGATTTTGACCACAGCCCTCATAGACGCGTGTCAGCTCAAAGACCAACAAAAGTCAATTACGAACAGCACTTCCCACTAAACTTTTATTGAAGAGTCTTAAACAATGAATGACCAAATAATCCACATATCAATGAAATCATCTTGAAGAGAGATTTAAAGTCCACAGTACTCAGCTAAATTACTCCTGCATTTTTATTTTCCTTGGAAGTCGACTCTCATCCATTTTAATTGCTCTTAGAACATAGTCGGCCTGCATCTTGCGAGTTAAAATTAACAAAGGAGAAAGACCCGTTTCCAGCATAAGGACGTGATTTGCCGCACTCTTTGGCAGCCTCAAAGTTCGTTTTAAAAAATATCTTATAAGCTGCTCTACTTCATCGAACTCTTTGTGCCCCCACACTTGAGCTGCATAGAACATGATGGACTTAGCTGTTGTTCCAAAAATCTCTCATATGATTTTTTTAAGTTATGATTTCTAGAAAGCCTCATCCCAAGATAGTTATTTTCACTTACGACTTCAATATCTTGTTCTCAAAATTTCCATCTTTCACTTCGACAGTTGCAAACTTTAACGAAATACCTTTGTTATGAAGCTTCAGCATAAGTACTTTCCTGTCTATTGTGTCAAACGCTATATTGAAGTCGATAAAAAAGGCATAACATTTCTTTTTTGATCCCATGAATATTTCCGTTATATTGGTGAACGAATAAATTTGATCAATTGTAGAGTAGTTTTAACAGAATCCAGCTTGTGCCTCGCTCAACAATTTATTTTCCTCAACCCAGTTGTAAAGCCGTTTGCAAAGTAATTTTTCTAAAACTTTCATCGATGAATTTAGCAACGATATGCCTCTATAGTTGGCAGAAACTCTGCTGTCTCCTTTTTTGAAAACTGGGCAGATAATAGCCTCTTTGAAATAGCTTGGTATACATGCACTATCAAATGCTTCGCTTAAAGTTTTCCCGCCTGGAAAAATGGCAAGTTTAATCGAGGCACTGGAAAGGCTTCGGTAGGGAAAATCTAGACAAGGCAAACTTGTCAAATACTCGCCAGGTCCCCGCTAGTAAAAACTTGTTGGATGGGTCTTGTTATCCCATCACAAATACCCCGTATATGACAAAAACAAAAAAAACAAATATTTTATACCCATCATACAATGGTAAGACAAATTAAAGTATATACTTTTTCATTTTCAACATTGCACAACTGTATTGCGAAATAGCTCAGTAGTTAAGGCATAGGACTGGCAATCAAAAGATCGCACGATCGAATCTCAGTAAAGACAATTTTTTTTTTTTCATTTGTCTCTCGAGGTAAAAGGGTACTTCACTGGCGAGGCCCTAGAGAATTTCTAGAGTTTCTCTTGCTGGGAACTTGCTAGTATCTATGTAAAACTTTCTAGCCCCTCGCCAAAAACTAGATTGTTTTTCCAGCCGGGTTTGTTAAGCTTCCTACAAAAAGAGCGGTACTTAATTTGTAGAACTCTTGTGGGATTCCATTTGATCCAGTTGACTTGTTGCTTTGGAGTAACAATGGCAAATTGAAAAGATTAAGAGAAATTATCTTTCATCTTGTTTTAACGATGATAGAGAAGACATAAAAGTTAGTGACACAGCCTTCTATCTGGGGCCTATTTCTGCGCTACTACATCAATTACATTAACTTCATTTCACAGCTTCATCCTACAACTACACCCAGTTACATTTGTAATTTATTAAACTTTTTTATCTTTTATTTCATAACTCCAATTGTATGTTTGAATCAGACAAATATAAATGATGCAGTTAAAGGATTTTAATGTACGATGTAGTAGGCTGAAATAGGCCCCTGGGTCGTTGAGCTACAGCCTAATCGGCTTTTTCTTTAAAATTGGTGCATAGCGTTTTTTGGTAATTCCTCCCACACATTTTTTTTGCACATATTTTTTAGAACGAAAAATAACGGTTCCTGCCATACATTTTTTTCAGCAATTTTACATAAGTTACTTTTTGTAAAGGCTACCTTTGTGTGAGAAATCATTTTTCAAAAAATGGTTATTAATGCTATGTACCTCCCAAAGAACCATTTTTTTATTCCGATTTTCTTCAAAACACTGACTTCAATACAGCTTCTTAAATATTTAGTATTGTGTTCCAGAAAAATATTTGTGGGATATAAAAAAAAATGTTTCTAATTTTGTTTTTCGAAAACGACATGATCGATTTTTTTAAACTTGGCACTCAAGAGTTCTTTAAATCTCTCTAAAATATTTTAGAAAAAAATTTACTTTTATGAAAGAATAACGGTAATACCTTCTATACAAATGTTAAAAAACCGTTAATGAAAATATATATTTTTTTTTTTCTCAAAAATAGCTTCTACGATTTTGATAAAACTTTTTCCGTATGCTAAAATATGAGTGATCTACTACAAAAAATTATAAAAATTTACACTAAGCCACTTAGTACCTCCCGTAGAATGTTTTTTTTTTTTAATTTTGAATTTTCTCACTATCGGCTGAACGGATTTAAGTTGATTTTTTTTTAATATTTAAATTTCAAATAAGTTCAAATAATATATTTTTTTAAATTATATTTTCTTATGAAAATAAATAAATTTCTATGATTCGCTTTCCAAAATGTATCCTTAAAAATGTTTTAAGAATTTGTTATATAAAAGATATTTTTTTTAAAACAACTCCAATGACTTAAACTGATAGCAAATTGTGTTGAAAAAAATATTTCCATATGTTAAAGGCCTCAAAATAGCAAAAAATGGATTTTCAATTATTTCGTAACGTGAATTTGAAAGCCCGAGCTTATGGCCAAAATCTGATTAACTATGGGAACAGCCTTGGAATTTTCTGCCATTACGATTATAAAATACCATTTTTGGAAATCGCAAACAAAAACAACTCATATCGCCGTGCGGGCGCAAAAAAATGAAAACAAAAAAATATTTAATTTCTATTATCACTGCGATTTCTAAGTCCCTCAAGTTCACATTTGAAACTAAATAATCGTGCGATTAAAATCCACATGTGTCTTTTTCTTGTTGTTACCACTATGACTTTAAAGTTAGTGCATTTGATTCTTTTAACTTGTGTCAATCGCATCCCCAGAAAAAATAAAACTCGTGATTTCTTAGTACCATGTTCTTTCATTCACATTTAAACACATGATTTTGTTCTACTTTAACGTCTAAATGGTAGTCACTCACAGCAAGACAATTTCAAAACTTTGATCCTTACAAGTCTCTTCATTGAGATTAAATCTGAAATTTAATCTCAACGGATTTGATTTTATTCTTTCGAAAACTTATTTCATAATCACAGGATCCAGAAGATACGAAAAGTCCGTTTCTGCCAACTGTTATATAGCGATGAGGCATTGCCGCTTTCAAAGACCATTCGAAATAGACAAACGGTATTTTCTTTCGTCAAATTTTGATCTAAAATATTTTATTTTCTAGCATTCCAAAATATAGATCCAAGATTTTAAATAGGCTTAACGAACTTCAAATTTTTGTTCAGCAAAGCAAGAATTATCGTTCCACGCAGTGAAATTGAGCCGTGAATTCTTTGTCTTTTAGTTCCTACGAAAATAAATTTTTCTTTCCACATTGAAATACCTATTCAATTTACGAAACATACATAAACATACTAATTCCGAAACACATTATTCCATGGTTATTTTTTTACCAACGAACTTATCTGCTATCCACCCGAAGTTTGGATAATACTAGTGATAACGGACAAATTTATCTATTAAAGTCATTCAACTAAATAGATAACAAGATAAAATTCACTCAACTCAAAATTCAAAATCACTGTGAAACAAGGTGGTGGTAGCTTAACGCAACATAGAGAAAGCCGTGGTTTCAACGAAAAAATTGAGTTAATGGTGGAGTTGTCTTTTCAGTCACCAGGGGTGGAATCGGCTAAGGTGATTTGTGATAGCTGACAGTCACAACACAATAGCAAAACTATGTTAATGTGACTATCAACTATCACAAATCACCTTAGCCGATTCCACCCCAGGTCTTAATGCTATTGATGACCTTTAACTGATGGTACAAAAGTGCAGGCTCTTCGTTTGATACGAAAGATCTAAAGCCTGAAAGCTTGTCTTGGTTTCCTGAATTCTAATGCTAATTTGACCTACACAATAGACGTAATACCAAATCAAGAACAATGCAAACGTGACAATTCCCTCCTTATTCTAGCTTCTTGCCTTAAATTTACTTTTAATCTTCGATTAAGATTTCAGCTTTTCCCATTTAATTTTTGTTCTGCTGCGAACCAACAAAATGTTTGTCCTTCACTGAGAATTACTTGACATTTCCATCTACTACTATGCTGTGAACCCACCTAACGACACTTTAAAACCAAATGTTTTACTTCACACCGTGATTGTGAAAAAGAGAACAAAAAAAAAATAAAAATCATTTAATCCTTTTCGATACACGTCCGCCTTCAAACCACGCCCAATCGTTCCCAATCGTCCTCATCGTCGTCGTCGTCGGCGTCATCATCATCGTCATTCTCATAATCGTTCAATTTTATTTCAGTTCATTTCCGCACGATTTTAATGTTTCTCTCTTCATTTTCTATTTCTTTTCAAAAGCAGGAAGTGTTTCCATGCGGCATACTACTACCTAGACGATCCCCCACATCATCCATCGGTTCCTCAGGTTGACTGGGAAGTTCCCGTTGAGATTGGCGGCGAAATACGTGCTGCTGTGCCGGTAAATGAGTTCAGTAAGCATGTAGCTTCGCTACACGCTGATGGCGACATTGGCTTCAGCCGGGAGTATGAGGCCATTCAAAATGAGTGCATATCCGACGACCTGCCCTGCGAGCACTCACAGCATCCGGAGAACAAACGGAAAAATCGCTATCTCAACATAACTGCATGTAAGTAAAGGCAAATAGACGGTTAGAGAAAAGGCAATCCAACTAATCGATTCTTTACAGATGACCACAGTCGAGTGCATCTCCACCCAACACCGGGCCAAAAGAAGAACCTCGATTACATTAATGCCAATTTCATTGACGGCTACCAGAAGACCCGTGCATTTATCGGCACGCAAGGACCATTGCCGGACACATTTGATTGCTTCTGGCGAATGATTTGGGAGCAACGAGTGGCGATTATTGTGATGATAACGAACCTGGTCGAACGGGGCCGTCGGAAGTGCGATATGTACTGGCCAAAGGACGGCATCGAGACATATGGGGTCATTCAAGTGAAACTGATTGAGGAGGAAGTAATGTCCACGTATACGGTGCGAACGTTACAGATTAAGCACCTCAAGGTGGGTTCAGTGAAACATAGTTTTTTTATTGCCTGTCATTAAATTTCTATATGATGTGTGTATACTTGCAGCTCAAAAAGAAGAAACAGTCAAATTCGGAGAAAATAGTTTACCAATACCACTATACGAATTGGCCAGATCACGGAACTCCCGACCATCCCCTGCCAGTATTAAATTTTGTTAAGAAATCTTCAGCTGCTAATCCACCAGATGCAGGTCCAATAGTTGTCCATTGCAGGTATTTCCTTAAATAGCATTCTTAGTACTGGTTAACTTTATTTTTTTTTTTTTTATTTGCAGTGCTGGAGTTGGTCGCACTGGAACATACATCGTTTTAGATGCCATGCTCAAGCAAATCCAGCAGAAGGGAGTTGTCAATGTATTCGGCTTCCTGCGACACATCCGGGTGCAGCGAAATTTCCTCGTTCAAACCGAGGAGCAGTATATATTCCTGCATGATGCCCTGGTCGAGGCCATAGCCAGCGGGGAAACAAACCTGCGTGCCGATCAAATCGAAGAGCTTAAAAATCTCACCACCTACCTAGAGAATCAGTACAAGAATATAATTCAGTTCCAAACGAAGGATATTCACATCGCTTCGGCGATGAAGCAAGTGAACTCAATCAAGAATCGTGGTGCCATATTCCCGATTGAAAGCAGTCGGGTGCATTTAACGCCGAAGCCAGGCGAAGAGGGAAGTGACTATATAAATGCTTCTTGGCTGCATGGTTTCAGGCGGCTGCGAGACTTCATTGTCACCCAGCATCCAATGTCACACACTATTAAGGATTTCTGGCAAATGGTGTGGGATCACAATGCGCAAACAATTGTATTGCTATCATCATTAGATGAGATTGTAGGTTTCAAATGATAGTTCATATTTTTTTTTTGTAGGGATGAAGTTCACTATAAAGATGTTCTTTTCCTTTTCACAGAACTTTGCGCAATTTTGGCCAGATGACACGACGCCCATCGAAAGCGATTATTATCGCGTAAAATTCTTAAGCAAGACCAACAAAAGCGACTACGTGAGTCGAGATTTTGTCATACAATCAATACAGGACGATTATGAGCTAAGCGTGAAAATGCTGCATTGTCCCAGTTGGCCAGAAATGACCAATCCAAATAGTATTTACGATTTTATTGTGGACGTGCACGAGAGGTGCAGTGACTACAGAAATGGACCAATTGTTGTCGTAGATAGGTAAGTGCTATGATAGTTTTTGTGTTTCATTTGGAACTATCCTATTATGTGTAAGGCGCCAGTCATAGCTATCAATGAAACTCATCATTGAAAATTTTAATAGCTTATTTGAGACGTTTAGAAGGTAAATTCAGTCGTTATTTTGATGGCAACATAAATCTCTTGTCTTAATTATTTTGCCTGACAAAAAAAATAGTTTTGCCCAAGCATTTTACAGAAAATGAGTTTTATTATTTAAAAGATTGAACTATCTAACCAATAATCATTGAAATATTCAAAGTATTTTTATGTGAAAGTTTGGACTTGTTTGTATTTTTTTGGCTTGAAATATAATTTAAGTGTTGAGCTTTATTTCTCCATCAAAATAATAAATGACTGCCTCAAAATTGAAGAGTAACATTTTCAATGATGAATTTAAATGAAAGCTATGACTGATAAGGATGAAAAATTGTTATGATTTCTTAAAGAGATGAAACTTTATCGGCCCAAAGCGACAAACTACTTAGGTAGAGTAACTACATGTCATTTAACTAGGTAGATGTATGTATATATTTTTCATTGATGTTTACCTAAAATAATCCTTCTATAAAATAGTTCCTAAGCATTGCGAAGACAATAGAGAAAGAGTAACAAAAATCTAGCAGAACAAAAAGCCCCTATTATGACTCCCTAGTCGAACGTTCGACTCAACTCGAACGTTCGACATTTCAAAAATAAAAACTGCGATTTTGTTGAAAGTCATCAAGAATTATTGTTCGATATCGAGGATATAAGCGAACGTTTGCTAAAGGTATTGAATGACATTCAAATTTTCCAAACCTTAGCTTTTAAGGAGAACTTAATTTAAGTGTGTCGCAAACGGTAATACCACAAAGCCATGATCTTTTCTAAAAAACCTTTTTTTATTCGATCGAAGAAATTCGAAGCATAGGTAGTAACTTTATATAGTGCTGACTGCCCAAACGTAGGGCACCGACTCAACCAGAAATTCATTTCAGACAGTCTGGTCCCTAGCTAGCTGCGCCTGGCTTCGCACACCAAGTTGAATGAAGTGGCTCTCCAAGGTGAGGTTTGACTCCCCTCCGTTTTCCAGAATAAGATGCAAAGGATCCATATTCCACACTTACTTACTTACTTATCCGGCTCCCTATCCATGGGAGGGTCTCGGCCTGAGACACACTCCCTCCAGGTCGAGACAATGCGCTCTGGTCTGTAACCGCCTGGTCCCTGTAGCAGAGATTCGGTCTTCCTGATCATCTCGAACCTGGGGGCTGAGATTCGAAGATTTTCTTGGCTGGAGCGTTGTTGTGCATTCGCTCGATGTGACCGAGCCAATGTAGTTGACGATTTTTGGCTCTTTGAACTTCATCCACATCTTGGTACAGCTCGTACAATTCACAATTGAATCGTCTCCTCCAATTGCCCTCTTCGCATATAGGACCAAATATCCGACGAAGAATTTTTCTCTCGAAAGTGCCCACTAACAATTCCCCTTCGAGAAAGGAGTTTTAAACCCATTTGTTTGGCCAAACCGAAGTAGCAGTGGTTCGCTAGCTTAATTCTTCGTTGGATTTCCACTAAGGTGTCGTTCGTGGCATTGATGTTTGTTCCGAGGTAGGTGAACAACTTGACTAAATTATTGTTACCAACAGTGACGTTGTCCTAGGCAGATGAGGCTTAGTTTGTTGATAGCATATACTTCGTTTTTTCCTCATTCACTCCAAGACCAAAGTGTTTCGCCTGTCCATCAATAGTTGTGAATTATTCAAGTACAGCACGCTTCGAGCCGATGGCGATGATATCACAGCGCAGCTCCTTATCTGAACCCTGTACACGTGTGGAATAGCTCGGATGAGCTGTTACCCATTGGCACGTTGTATTTAGTAACGTCATGCGGCATAGCTGGATCAGTTTTTTTCGGGATCCCGAGTTCCGACATCGCCAATAGAAGCTCTTGGCCACTTATGTTATCATATGCGGCTTTGAAGTCGATGAAAAGATGTTGGGTCTCGACTTGAAATTCGTTGGTCTTTTCCAGAATTTGCCTCAGTGTGAAGATTTGGTCTATCGTTGATCTGCCTGGCCTGAAGCCACACTGAAACGTGCCGATCATAGTGTTGCAGAAAGGTTTTAGATACTCACATAGTACGTTGGATAGGATCTTGTAGACAACATTAAGCAGGGATATGCCTCTGCAGGACATAGGATCGCCTTTTTTGTAGATTAGGCATATGGAGGTATTTGACCAGTCGTCGGGCATACTTTCCTCCTCCCATACTTGGTTGATGAGCTGGTGCGTGCAGAACATCCCCTCCATTCTTGAAGAGTTCCACAGGTAGGCCATCCGAACCGGCGAATTTGTTGTTCTTAGGCTTGTGGATGGCTTTCTTAACCTCTTCAGTACTGAGCGCTGGGACTGGATCTTCATTGACTGGTCTCTTGCTTGCTCCATATTCCTTAGAGGTCGCAAAATTAGATTCGCTCTGCAGCGCATTTATTTTGTGGCCATCCAATGAACTCTATTGTAGTATCTCGTGGCATGATGGTTAGTGCGTAGGACTGTCATGCCGGTGGTGTGGGTTCGATTCCCACCCGTGCCACCTAAAAACAGAAATGTTTTATTCGAGGTACAGCCTCTTGCGAGGAACTGACAAATCCTCCAAGAGTATACTTGTCATGAAAAAGTGCTTCTCATTTAGCCGTTCGGACTCGGCAAAAAACTGTAGGTGCCCTCCATTCCTGCCAACAAAACTCGCACACATGTATGGTTGAGAGTTGTAAGTCACTAGGCCCTGGTTCTCCACGAGCTGTTGCGCCACCCAATTTATTTTATTTATTTATTAATGTCCTCTATTAACATCTTCTAAGAGATTTTCTTGTATTCATTGCGGTTTGTTTTCAGGGTCAAAAAGCCTGTAATCTACTTTCAATGCATTAACTTTTCAAGCTTTAAGTGTGCATGAGACTATAGGACGTGTAAGTTGAATTTACACTAGAAAAAATTATATTCAAATGAAATCTTCCTCCCATTTAGGTTGATATTAGGGGTGACTATGACTATAAAGTTCAGTCCGAGCAATCCGTCTCATTCCGCAGACTAATCTCTTCTTTTAAAATGCCATTGTGATTTTTTATAAATCTAAATATCATATGCAACCAATTAAAAGTTGTTCTTGGCTTAATGGTCTGTGCGCTGTGATGGACTGTCACGCTTGCCGGAGGTCTGGGATCGTATTCCAGCCTATTTCACCTAAACTTTCTTTCAACTTTCATGATAAGGTTGCTCCAATTGATGCGAGTAACAAAACCCACACAGGGATAATTGAGAGCTATCTTCGTACCTACATTATAAACAATGTTAAAAAGATAGATAAATGCATACATACATTAGGTCTGTTTCTTTACTTTTGGAAAAAAGTTCCGGAAAAATTTGGAATTGAGCTTAGCCAAAATTTTCGTAATACGAATATTTCTTATCACGAGTATTAACGCTAAATAGTTACTGTCTTTTTGTTTGCCAAAGCTTTAATTTATTTAAAAAAATATACAAAAATTATAAAAAAATATGTTTGTATCTATCAATTTTCAGATACGGCGGTGCTCAGGCATGTACATTCTGTGCGATCTCATCATTATCCATCGAAATGGAATATTGCAATACGGCTAACATCTATCAATATGCCAAATTGTATCACAACAAACGGCCGGGCGTATGGACGTCTAGCGAAGACATACGCCTTATCTACAACATCTTATCATATTTGCCTCGTAATTTGCAGCTACTCAAACGCACTGCCTTGCGTACAGAATTTGAAGATGTTACGACGGCAACGCCGGATCTATACAGTAAAATCTGTAGCAATGGTAATATTAGTAGTACGTTACAAAATTCAAATACCCTAACTAACATTACTATAAATAATGCTGCAATAACTTCATTAATAAATGGTGATGTAACAACAACAATAACAACAACAACAACAAATCCAACATTAACAACAACAACAATCATTCCAACATCAACAACAATAAATAATTTGGATAATGGTGATAATGGTGGTGGTGGTGGTAATTTTATTACTAATTCAATTAATCAAACACCTATTACTAACGAACAACAATTAACTGGTGGTAATGATGATGATAATAATGGTGATGGTATTAATGTTAATCTTAATGGTAATGTTAATTTAAATGGTAATGGAAACTTAAATTAAATTTTCATCAACATAGCTGTAACGGATGCTCAAAGCTTAGATATTGTAGGATAAACAAAATAAATTATTTTAGTTTAACAAATTAACACAAAAATATTCCTAAGTAAATATTAAACAAAAAATCAAATAAATTTACACAAAAATAGTAGAGCAAGCTGACACAACCATTCATTAAGTAAAGAAAAAAATACATAAACGTTCATCCAGTTATTATTGAATTCCTTTAAACAAAAAAAAAAAAACAATAAACATTCTCTTCTACTATGTTCCTCTGGTTCCTTTTTCTTTTATCTATTTCTATTCATAAATTTAATAAAAAGAATTATTATATGTATGTGTAAGAAGTTCAACAATACATCACACTCTTGGAGGAAATGATAAAAAAACCTCTATAGGAAAAAAATATAAGCGCACCCTTTTATGAATAAAAAAAAATTAATATAGTTAAACTAGTGAAAGCAACACGAAAACAATGTAGTTATTAACAATTTATACGAGAAACACGGTGATGAGATTGCATGAAATTAATTTAGTTCTTAATTATAATTATTATTATTAATAAGAAATAAATTCTTTGTATAAATGTGACAATGTGATTTGTGTATATGATGGATGTTTAGTCGTCTGTCCGTCCGTCTGTTTCATTGATTTAATTTTTTTCATTTCCGTCCCTATTATTTATCAAACAAATTTAAATTCAAGTTCACCTAAAATTGTAAATTGTATAAAATTATTATTATAAAAAAAACTATATATTATATGTAAAATGTATTTATCAAAATTTTAATTTAAGAAAAAATTTTAAAAAATCCTTGTGTGCTTGTTTTAGTTATTCTAATGAATTTGTAAATAAATATTAAGTTAAAAAAAATATAAATTTACATTAAATACTCTCCATTAATATAATTTCCAAAACAGTTAAAGTGAATAAAAAATAAAACATTGTACATTTTAGAAAATATATATAAAAAAACATAAACATAAATATATATATATATTATATATATATACATAGATGAGAAAAAAAACATATTTAAAGACTGGTTTTGTACACTTTTTACATAATTATGATTATTATTAAATTTAAATTAATTATTAATTATATTTAAATACACACACATTGTAAAAAGCTAAAGTAAAATTGAAAAGAAAAATAGAAAAAATATGCTTCTACTTTTTTTCAGTGTTTAAATTTGTATTTCTGTTTCTGATTAACATTTTTCAAAGTTTTTTTTTGAAAAATTAATTTTGTATAAGACTTTGCTTGGATCCAGAAAACTTAAGTTTTATATAAAAAAAATAAAAACAAATATTTTGTGCATTAAAAATTGTTCTTTGCATGTTTTATTTTAAAATATTTTTTGTATTGCATCATTATGAGAGTATGAATAAATAAATAATAATTATAACGATATATTTCGTAAGAAAATAAAATAAACTAAATAAAGTTTTAAATTTTTGAATTATATTGTGTTCCTTTTTTATTTTTCAACAGTTTATATTTTTTTTATTTATTTAATTATAGTTTGTTTAAACTGCATGATTTTTATAAAAACATTATAATAAAATAGGAGAATTCCACTGTTATTTAATGTTTTCTTCTTTCTTTGATCTTGAAATTTACGATTTGCAACTAATTAAATTCAAGGACTCACATCCGGTCTGACCAACAAATTAATTAAAACTAAACTGTAGGGGTTGTTGTTTAACGATAACAGCTATATTATTCACTGCAATGTCGAATGTCGAATCGCAAAATAAAAGGTGGTGGTTATGTAAGCAATAAAACCGAGCGGGAAAATGATAAAAAAGAGGAAAACGTTTTTCCCAAACCGAAAACATTAAATATTTAATCATCGCGCAAGCCCGCTTGTACATGCGGTACACTCGACCAGAACGCCGTCGATTCTCCATCTGGTCCAGAAATGCATCTTCTGACGACGAAGACATCACCATTTCATTTATAAAGCCTTATTTTGTTGCTTTTATTTTATTTTATCTTTAAAAACGTAAAAACTTCAAATATGACTTTGCTCGGCTAAAATGAGTGAATGTACTGAAAATCTAGTTTACACCCGGGTTAAGCTACTTTAACAGCTCCCTGGAGGGCAGTTAAAATTGAATCGGGTTACACGCGACAAAGTTTAATAAATAGGGTTTATTACCGAGTTTAAAGAGTGAATATTATGCGCTTGGGTTGAATTTTTGAGACTTAACTCACTTTTAACGAAGGTGTAAACTTAAAACCGGATTAATTGAGTGAATAATATGGCTGTAAGTGTTCTGTGTACCTCGTCATCTTGAAGACTGTAGTAAGAACTGTCCGTAGCGTTAGGGGCGTGTCTAGGGTCATATCCTCAATCCGCAGTAATAGCCGAGGGGCCTTCTTTGAATGCAAGGTGAATATCTATATATCAAGTCTTTATTGTTATTCAGGTTGCCTTTATTTTGTTCATTTTGGTTAACAGGGGCAGTACCGTGGCATAATGGTTAGTGCGTTGGACTGCCATGCTAAAGGTCTGGGGCCCAACTATGAAACTCGATTCTACAATAAAAATGTTCGAGTTCGCAAAATCTCAGCTCCCTTATTCTTTAGCAAACGCATATAAACGAAAGTAGAACAGCGGTGATTGCAAAAAGCAGCCCAATTTGATCCCACTTTCATATATATTACCACTTAAAATAAGCATTGAAAACAACTTTCGAATGGATTCCGAAATAGAATAAAGTTCGATTCCCAGCCGCTACCACCTAGAAACAAAAATGTTTTTTTTCGAGATACTGTCTCTTGCAAGGAAATGACAAATTCTCCAAGAGTATCTGTTGTCATGAATAAGTGTTTGTCATCTAGACATTCGGACTCGGCAAGAAATTGTAGGTCCTTTCCATTCCTGCCAACAATACACACTCAGCAATGGTTGAGAGTTGTAAGTCACTAGGCCTTGGTTCCCCACGTGCTGTCGCACCATCAGATCTTTCTATTTTTTTTATTTTAGCTAACAGGTAGACTGCCTTTTGCAACAAGTTATGAAATGTTTCTTTGAACACCAGCTGGGATTTTCATCTTATAAAGCTGCATCTCGATCTGGATTGCGGGATCGGTCGTCAATCGAAGGCTGAGTATGTCAAACAACGAAATATGATAACAGTTACTAGCACTTATCTGTAGCTCAATTTTAAAATCGTATTGGGGATAGCAGAACCACTCCTGGGATATACATAAATAGCATAACCCTAGCAAAATGATTGTGTCGACACATAATATGTAGTAGAAATTCTCATAACAATATTCCTGGAAGCCACAATTCATTGTTCCTAAGGATTAAGAACTGATATTAGCCCTGTTTTTTAGTGCATTTTTATCTTCGCTTAGAAAAAAGTAGCATGTTAAATACAACAACAATACCGAATTATACCAGTTTGTTGTTGTAATTAACATGCGAAGATAAAAATGCACTAAAAAACAGGGCCATTATACCCTCGCTTTGGTCGTAATGTTCCAACATAGATACATTTGTACGTGTTATAGCAGACGACGAGAAGTGCCAGCTGCAACGCAAAGGCTCTTGTACCCATAAATAAGTTGGTGCTTGGTGAGAAGATTCAAATCATCCATGGACCAAGGTGCATGATCTGTATACCCCATCAACTGGGTGACGATATATGAAGTCAGGACGCATTGTGTTTGAAAATTATAATGGATGTTTTGTAGTTGGTCTAATAAAGGGAGTGTCAAGCAATCAATGTCCCAAAACTAATACATACTTCATAAAAAAGGAAATAATAGTTTATTTATGGATAAAAATTATCACAAAAATCTGATAAGCTTATGACAATTTCCTACTATTTTCATTTTTTGTTTAGTTTGAAGGGGTACGGGGGTTGTTAATTTGTTTGAAAGATGGTTTTGTGCTACGGATTTTGAATTAAATAAGCAGCGATTGTTAAAAAGTTCTTCATTGATCTCAGATCAGCTTTAATTAATAGCCTAGCCTAGGTAGACAAAGTCCCTGAATTTTCTCATTACATATCTGTTTACCGTTATGTATTTTTCAAACTATCAATGATGGAGGTTGCTTTATTGATGCGACCATTTAATTAACTTTGGTCTCGTTGGCGGTTAAATGACCCACAATAATCAAAAAGGAAAAATTTAAATCACGTTGTGTCTATATTCTTTCAAGTTCCAACTATGTCAATATCTTCGGCAAGCGTATGCGAGTAATTAAGCGGTTCTTTGAAATATACATATGTATATGAGAGTTCTGTACTATCCCTTCAAAAAAATGTCATAGACGTTGCATACCTAAACACCGCCTTAGGTAAATTAAGTATTCCAAATCAAAGAGCTCTGTATCGATCTTAATGGAGTCAGCAGCTTCATCCTGTGCAATCGGATGAGTGAGCTTGACATGGATGTCGAAACTAAACATTAATTCATATTGCTCATCTCTATGGATGCTATTTTTTACGATCCTTGAAAACAATAAAAATGTAAAGTTAAAGGGTAAGAATTTGAAGTTCCACTGCGTTTTTCGAAGATCAGCCGTTAGAATTTTGTCCATTTTGGACTTTCTTTGATAATAGATGTCCCGCTACGTGTTAGATTCTTATTGACTTAGAAAAACACAATCACAATCTATGCTCTTTTAAAGTGCCCCATACAAGCTGGTAAAAAAGCAGTTGTTGTTTTAGTTTCATATGTGACAACAATATTTGTTACTGATTGTTGCTTTGCAGTTAAAAAAACGCGCATAATTTTCTCAAATAAGACGCCCCGTATGGAAAATAACAACTTAACAAATTGCATTTGAAATACATAAAATATTAAAATATTCTTGTTATTACAGTCCTCTAGATAGGATTGCGTAAATTGAATGAACATTGGTACTTCGATATAAGACAAATTGTTAATTTGCCATCTTTTTTTTTTTGTTTTTAAATAATGATCAGCACGAATTTTGTTTTTTATAAATTTATCTAAAACACCATATTCTCAAACGTACATAACAATGTAGGTATCTATATTTTTTTAAAGAAAAAAAAATACTATAGCTTTTGATAACTTTTTTGGTGTCCTGTTTTCCATTAAGTATAAAAAAATTAATTTCATTTAATCGAAACGAGTATTATAGAGTAACATTTAAATAGAAAAAAAAGATAATTAGAATTAAATAGGTACTAAAAATATAGTAAAACATAAAATTAGGTTTAGGTTAAATCAAACGGATACAAAAACAAAAACAAAAGAAAAAGATAAATAGATATTTTATTAAAGAAAATTGTAAATATATGAAAATGATGAAAACAAATTTATTAAACGCAAAACAAAAAAAAATAATTTTAAGATATAATATGACAAAAAGCAAATTAGGTACGACAAAAAAATTTAAAATTATAAATATACATTTAACAGCAAAAATGAAAAAAAAAAAGATTTTTATGTCGTCCTTTTTGAGACAAGGAAATAATTTAGTTTATAAGTAATTAATATTAAATAAACAAAAGAAAATCAATTGTGAGATTCAATTCGTGTGATCAGTCTGAACTCTAAAAATGATTTTAAGTCATAAAAAATATATATATTATTATGAAAAGAAGTAAGTTACAAAAAAAAAAGATGATATAAGATTTAAAAAAAATACAATCTATTAAAATTATTATTTAAATGAAATAATTTACTTGGAAATTACAGAAACACAAGAAACGTAAATATATGTATGTACGTACTACAAAAGCGATCGTAAGAGATTATATTATTTAATTATTATGCAAAAGAATTATTATTAATATACAACAAACAAAATATGACGAAAAAGTAAAAACAAAATACAAACAAAAATGGAGTTGTTTTATTTAAAAATACCCACAAGCTATAGCAAAAACATGTACAGTCAATAAAGATTTCGCAGAATTTAGAACTTATTTAAATAAATAGATGAGAAATACAACAAACGGCTGGACTATATCCGTTTATATTGCACTAGTTTACAAAATATAATAAAAATATACTTTCTAGACTAATTTTGAGTGCCTGAACATGAAAAAAATCCAATTGCTTTTTTTTCAGATACTGGAATAAATCTCGCTAACGGCTTAGCTAATTTACATAAAATGTATATTTTCTGAGTGATCGGATCTGTCTTCTTCCGACAATGTAGGTACTGCTTGTCAGACTGAAATTTTGCAGGCAAACGAGTATTTTTGATGACTGATTTTAAAGACTCAAGTGAAAAACAATCTTTTTAATAAAGATTTGAAATCGGACGATAAGGGTAGAAGTTATGAAATAAAAAGTGAAAGAAGGCAATTTCAAGTCATATATCGCTAAATGTATATTAGGGTGTCTGTTATTTCATAAAGTAATTTTTAATATCAGAAACCCCTATAGTTAAAATTCTATGCCATAAAATAAAGTTTCAGAGAAAAAAAATATTTTGTCTATGGTGATAAATCGGTGCCTCTAAGGCCATTCTCTTTTCCATACAAAGGAGAATTGGACGCACCAAACTCCAAAACCAATAATGACGTGACATAATATAGTTGGAAAGATATTTTATGAACAACAATAGCTACTATAAGAGTTAATTTCAAATCTCTATGCGAAAAAAGTTATTCGGTAGTTAAGATTATTTTTAGGTACAATAAGGCTAGTGAACTAAGAAGTAGCTTCAAAAAACATAGTGTTTTCACACCAAAATGCGCTGAATCACAACTTTGGCCAGCGAATAATTTGTTAAAAAGATTGTTCTTCACTTGAATCCTTAAAATTATTTTTAATAATTTATTTTCTGCCCATATGGAGCAACCATAAAACTAGAAATTTTTCAAAATTACTCGTTTTGTGTTGAAATAACTTATTTTTGTTTAATAAAAAATAAAACTTGATTTAAATGCGTTTTTCAGGCATGTCCAAAACTGCCCCATGGCGGTCGAAAACTACCCCCCTAGGGGGGCGGATTTGGACCCTGAAAATTTACACTTATCACCTTGCAATCTCAAATCCAAAAATCAGGTTGTCATTAAATATATATTTCTGAAATTTTTATTCAGATCTGTCAAATAGTTTTGATGTTATAGCGGTTTTATATAAGAAGGTTTTATAATACAAATTCTATATACTACTGAAATAAATCAGCCAAGTAGAAGACCTAGCATTAAGGATTCAACTTGTTGAATTATTGATTCAAAATAGCTTTTTATGGCCTTTAGTCCTACAAATTGGCGTTTCGTTCGGCTAACTCACTTGAACTCATTAGTGACATAGTGAGGGCTTTGTCATACGCAATTTGTATCAAGTTCAGTTCAACTTATCCACCAAGATTAGAATTCCTAATCATTAAGCTGGAAGTTTTTTGTTTGCCCGGGGCCAGGCATAGTTTCTATATATGTAAGAAGGTTTTAGACCGAGAGCCCACAGCAGATTTTGGATGTGATCGATAGCAAAAAAAGAAGTATAGGCGTCGAAAGCTTCATTAAAGGCTATTCAGAAAATCAAGGTCTTGCAGTCCACAACTGGGGCCTTTGCGAGAAACAGTGCATCGAAAAAAAAATATGAATGCAACTTCGAGGATAATCGTTTTAGCCGAAATTGGTTTTCACTCCTCCCTAGATAAGCTCCTCGGATCACATATCACGGAATCTGAGACCTTTTGAGTGTATAGTTTGCTCTACCGGACCATTTAAAAAATTTAAAATTCTAAGTGAAAAACTGTTTTTTTTTAACAGTCTGTCAGGGCGAATCAAATACTCAAATGATCTCTGATTCCGTGATATGGGATCCGCGGAGCTTAAATAGGGAGGGGTGAAAACCAATTTCGGCTAACACGATTATTCTCGAAGTTGCATTCATATTTTTTTTTCGATGCACTGTTTCTCGCAAAGGCCCCAGTTGTGGACTGCAAGACCTTGATTTTTTGAATAGCCTTTAATGAAGCTTTCGACGCCTATACTTCTTTTTATGCTGTCGATCACACCCAAAATCTGCTGTGGGCTCTTAGTCTATTTTATAATACAAATTCTATATACTACATGTGGATTTTCGTTGAAAAATTCATATAAGTTGAACTGAACTTAATACAAATTGCGTATGACAAAGCCCTCACTATGTCACTGATGAGTTCAAGTGAGTAAGCCAAACGAAACACCAATTTGTAGGACTAAAGGCCATAAAAAGCTATTTTGAATCTATAGCGGCTTAAGTCAGAAGCAGTCAAAAAGTTTTTTAAAAAATAAAAAATCCGAGTTTCGCGTACTGATAAAACACTATTTTTGCGCAAAAAATCCACTACGGAAACAAAACAAAAGCTTCAAAAATATAATGGGGACTCTTCCCCATCTATTGAAACAATCCACAATTGGTTTACCCTATTTCGCTGTGGACACTTCAGGTTGCCACACCGGAAATGGTCGATAAAATCCACGGTCTAATATTGGACGATCGGCGAGTGAAAGTGAGGGAACTCGAGGAGTCTACTGCTTGTCACACGGCTCGGTAATTACAATTTTGCACAAACATTTAGATATGAGAAAGCTTTCTGCAAGATGGGTGCCGCGTTGCTCTCAATCGATAACAAACGAAACCGTTTAAACATTTCAATGGAGTGTTTGGCTATCTTCAACCGGGATCCATAATGAGTTTCTGTGCCGATTTGTGACTGTGGATGAAACATGGATTCATCACCAAACACTAGAGACCAAAGAACAGTCTAAATAGTGGACTTCTCCAGGTGAATCCAAGCCAAAGCAGGATTATCGGCAAACAAGGTGATGGCGACAGTTTTTTGGGATGCGCAAGGTGTCATCCATATCGATTACCTTGCGAAAGGAAAGACGATTACCGGTGCTTATTATGCTGACCGGTTGGAGCGACTTGGCACTGATTTAAGGAAAAAGAGACCCCATTTGGCGAGGAAAAAAGTTCTTTTTCATCAAGACAACGCTCCTCTGCGCACAAGTTGGCAGTCGCGATGGCAAAATTGCTTGATTTAGGGTACGAGTTACTCCCCCATCCAACTTATTCACCGGACTTTGCCCCCTGTGACTATTTCTTATTTGCCGATTTGAAGAAATAGCTCGGTGGAAAAAAATTTGGCTTGAATGCTGAGGTTATTCAATAAACAAGTGAATATTTTGAGGCTTTCTCAATAGCCATTTCTAACTATTCCGTCGTTGACTTTGATTTGGGACAAAAGTTGTAAATAAAATTTGATGGCCTCAGTGATGTTTGGGGCATTCCATGCCAAATGGGACAGTTTGAAAAAATATTATTTTTGATATTCACAATTTTTTGATAGTTTTTAGTATCCATCGATAGGCACTTCCTGGTGAGGTTTGAGATTTTTTTGATGGCCCGTTCAAAAGATATCGAGTTTTCAAAAAATCGCTCTTTTTTTGATTAATTGCTCATAACTTTCTTAATAATGGTCCAAATTGAATCATTTTTTTTTTTTTAATTAAACTTTTCTAAATGTAGTTTTCAAAAAAAAATATAAAAAAATAGTTAGTTTTTGAGAAAACTGAAATTAACATGATCAACTTCAACTGAAATTAATATGATCAACTTCACTTCAACCCCGTGCTGTGATGAAAGAAAAAAACCACGAATAAAAATCAAATGAAAACAGTGAAGTTGATCATGTTAATTTCAGTTTTCTCAAAAACTAGAAGTCATTTAAGCATTTGGTTTTCGGTTTTTAACTAAAAATTAATAAGGGCATTGAAAATCAAAAACAAAAATAGTACTTAATACCATTAAATAAAAGAAAAAAATAGATTAACAAAAAAAAAATCGTCTTTTTCTCAAAATTTTGAGTTTGAAAGTAAATTTTTCAAAAACTTCCAGCTAAAAACACTTTATTTAAAAAGAATATTAAAGAATGGATTTCTGGCTTTAAGATGGGCAAAGATATTACCGTTGTTTTTTTAAAGTTATTTTTATATTTGAAGTAAACTTTTCTTAAAATGGCCCCTCCCGCCGAAACGGGGGGATATATACCCCCCATCCGGTACTATTGTTTTCTTCTTTTGGCCCAATCTACACGCTCTATTGCTTTGATGCAGTATATGTCAAAGACCATGTTTTTGTTATTATACTGTTTTATATACCAATTGTTGTTTTAAATTTTTGATTGCTATATTTTGAAAAGCTATCCCTTGGAAACTGTTATGCCTGGAGAACCGGCTGTGGACTCAAATTGAAGAAAATTTAGTAAGGATGAAATCGTAGAGCAATGTTTTATTCGGAAATTAAGGCGTAATGGTTAAAATGGCCAATAAGTGAAAAAACCGCGAAAAATTCGCGATTTTTTGGATTTTTACCAATGTTGCGTTCGGCGCTCGAGGTCAAAAAATCGGATTTATTACTAGGCCAACATCATTAACAACTCAGCAAAAAATCAGAACTACCGGACCTAACGCAAGGTCTCAGTCCTATGAAACTACAAGGTTACTGGACTACTAGTATGTAATAAAAAAATAATGATTAAAAAAAACAAAATTTTAAAAAATCGAAAAAAAATAGTAGTTATGGAGCGCCCACGATCTACCTGGGCTTAAAAGTTGGGAAATTGATAAAAGTTTAAAATTGCAAATTTTCAAAAAACTCAAAATATGCACTCACTTTTAAAAAAGGATTTAAAACTTAAAATTTATAAAATCACGTTTTAAAATAACTTTAATATTTTTTTATATTTTTTTTTTGGAAACTACATTTAGAAAAGTTTAATTTAAAAAAAAAATTATTCAATTTGGACCATTATTAAGAAAGTTATGAGCAATTAATCAAAAAAAGAGCGATTTTTTGAAAACTCGATATCTTTTGAACGGGCCATCAAAAAAATCTCAAACCTCACCAGGAAGTGTCTATCGATGGATACTAAAAACTATATCAAAGAATTGTGAAAATCAAAAATAACTTTTTTTCAAACTGTCCGATTTGGCATGGAATGCCCCTTATATATTAGGGAGGTGGTTAAAAAACGGTCATGGTGGATGGGCCTTAGTCGGCTCTAAAATGAAGACCCAAAAACTCCCTAATTTTTGTTCAGATATTTATTTTCACCCCCTATGGTCGCTGTAGGGATAAATTAAATTTAATTAAATTTTTGTTTAGCACCTGGTTGCAGGAAGACATAAAAAACACCTATGGTAGGGGTGTAATATTTTCCCTCACTCAAAGGGTAGGGGAGAGATATTAAGAAAATGCATAACCTACCTGGAAAAATGGCAAGTTTTTGTCAAGTGTAATCAAGGCTCTGGAAAGACTTTGGTAGGGGAAATCTAGACAAGGAAAACTTGTCAAATACTCGTGAGGCCCTCGATAGTAAAAACTTGGCGTATATGTCTTGTTATCCCATCACAAATACCCCTTATATGACAAAAACAAAAAAAACAATATTTTATACTCATCATACAATAGTAAGAAAAATTTAAGCATGCACAGTACATATATATTTTTTTTCATTTTCAAGATTACGGAACTGTATTGCGAAGAAGATCATAGGATAGAATCCCAGCGAAGACAACTTTGTTTTGTTTTGTCTCTCGAGGCAAAAGGTTGCTTGACTGGTGAGGCCCTAGAGAAAATCGATAGCTACCCTTGCTAGAACCTTGTTAGGGTCAATGTAAAACTTTCTAGTGGTCGGTTTAAAACTAGATTGTTTTCCCAGGTGGGAAAATAAAAAAAAAAATTGACAAACAACGGCAACACTACAGTATTGTTTTGTATGTTTTTTTAAAGCCATAGGTTCATTATTATAATTTTTTCAAATAAAATTCTTTTAATAAACAATTACAGCAAAAGTTGTTTTCAAACTTAAAATATTGACAGAAAATTTTGAATTTGAAACAATTTTTTGCCAAAATGGACTTGCTTTAGCAGCATGACCACCTTAATTATTTAACTATACAAACTTTGGGCGTCCCTATTTATTATCCTTCATTACTGCAAGAGAAATTTTGACTTTTTCCGTAATTGAGCTTTGAATGGCTGACCAGTTCCTTTGAACTATCATTTCCTTCAAGCATGACCCGGAGCTGGAACCCGCATAAGAGTTTTTACATTGCTCATTTTGTCATTGCTATGCTGGTTTTGTAGCAAATGAGCAATATAGGTATTATGTTTATTCTTTTTTCTAGTACGATTAATTTCGGATCGTTGGATCGCACTTCGCAAATCGTTGAAAATCCAAATAAATGCCGAAGCTGATGTTCAACGAAAGGCTGACTTGCGAAGAGAATACCGCATTGCACATAAGATGGTCTACCGCTGTGTGAGACGTGACAAGAGGGTGAAGTTGGATGGACTCGCAGATAATGCGGAAAGCGCTGCCAGAAGAGGAGATATCCGGGAATTGTACCAAATAGCCAAAGATGTTATCGGGAAAAAAAGCAACACAAATCATCCTGTAATGGATGTGGATGGCACACTTTTGGTATCAATTGAGGATCAGCTTCGTAGATGGAAGGACCATTTTTGTGCCCTGCTAAATGAGGATTCAGTTGAGCAGAGTGCTGATGTGCCCCAACTAAACGAGATGCGCAGGTCCTATAGGGGTATTGACATCGAACCCCCGTCAGAATCGGAAATTCGTACATCAATAAATCTCCTCAAAAACAACAAGGCAGCTGGACTGGACGGAATACCAGCTGAATTCCTGAAAGCCGATCCCGTAGCAGCGGCTAGTATTTTACATCCGCTGATACAAAACATTTGGGAAAACGAAAGCTATCCCAGGGACTGGAAGGATGGTGTGATTGTTAAGTTGCCAAAGAAAGGTGACTTAAAGAATTGCAACAATTGGCGTGGTATCACCGTTTTGTCCGTTTTCCCAAAACTAATGGCAACAATCATACTCGAGCGAATAAAGGATAGAATCGAGTCTACACTCAAGAGGCATCAAGCTGGCTTCCGCAGTGGTCGATCGTGTGTCGACCATATCAACACCCTGCGTATCGTCCTCGAGCAGTCGATGGATAATCAATCACCGCTTTACCTCATGTTCGTGGATTTTGAAAAGGCCTTTGATCGAGTTAACCGAGAATGTATATGGAGATCGTTGCTTGGTAGAGGAATTCCACCAAAAATTGTTGCCATTATTAAAGAGTCTTACAACAACGCGAGGTGTTTTGTTTTGCACAATGGGCAGCTATCCGACTCCTTCGTAGTGCAACAGGGTGTGAGACAAGGGGATGTTCTATCGCCAATTCTCTTCCTGCTGGCGATGGACGACGTATTGACGGCCAGTGTTGGTACAGCTGAGCGACAGGGCATTCAATGAAGACCGTTCGAAAGGCTCAGTCATTTAGACTATGCCGATGACATATGTCTACTGGCAAATAACATCAGTGGGCTGAACGGGATGTGCCAAGCACTGCAATTGAAGGGAGAGTCGAGTGGTCTAAAGCTACGAGCAGACGATTTGCAATAGTCGCAAATCTTTGCGAGCACTGACGTCACGAAAAAACTCGCAAACATACCGCAAATGGTTGACGTTTGACAGACTCGCAAACCTGCAAATACAAGTGTTCAGACGATTTACGACTGTTGTCCCAAAGTTTTCAAATGCATTTGCGATCAAGGTGCTCGCAAATGACATGCACGCAAATAAGATCGCAAATTTTGCTGCATATTTGCGGGGTGTTCACACGATTTGTGCCAATATTTTTAGGAATCATACTTTTACTCATTTGCAGATTTGCGAGCATGACATTTCTCTTTTGACAAATTTGTTTATTTGTTGATTTTTGTTGGAATAGTCTCAAAATATTATAAATACATGTGTATGCACATACATACATTCATACATACATGTGTGGTGTGTAAATTATGTTTATTTTGGCGTTGTTTTATGAGCTGTAGGTTAGTTTATTTTTTTTTAAACCACGTAAAACTAGTTTTCATAAAAAATCGGAAAATAAAAACAAATTTAAGTATATTAAAAAAATAATCAAAATAAGAAGGTACCTACATACTAAAAACCACGGCCAATTACTTCAAGTACAACAACAAAATTCATCGCAAATGCCCGCATTTGCAGTGATCCATTTTCGTGTGTTTGCAAATGCTTGTGACAGTCGCAAATACTCGCAAATTGTCACAAATGATTCTTGTGAGTGCTCACACGATTTGCGAAAAAGTCGCAAGTGTATTTGCGATTTGGGCCTCGCAAATCATCCGCAAATGGTTTGCGAGCATTTGCAGGCTGTCCCAAAGATGTGTTCAGACGATTTGCGACCAACGATCGCAAATTGTGACGTAAAAATGACGTCATAATCGCAAATATTTGCGACTTTTGCAAATCGTCTGCTCTTAGCTTAAGAATTAACAGCAAAAAGACAAAAATAATGCTCACAGGCCGCTCCACACAGCAGCGTATTATTTTACGCCAGACGCCAGTTGAAGTAGTGGAACAATTTAACTACCTTGGCAGTATTGTTTCTGCAAACGGTGGTAAGGATCTGGACGTTCAAAGTAGAATAAATAGAGCTCGTGCTGCCCTCGGTACTCTGTCCCCAATTTGGAAATCCAGTCAAATCTCCTTACGCACTAAGTTGAGATTCTTCGAATCCAATGTCAAATCCGTGCTGTTATATGCTTGTGAAACCTGGAAAGTCACGTCTACCATTTCGAAGAAATTGCAGGCTTTTGTGAATCGCTGTCTTCGCCACATCCTAAAGATTCGCTGGCCACAAATAATATCAAATGAGGAATTGTGGCGCAGGACAAGTCAAGAGCGGCTGGACGTCGACATAAGAAAGCGTAAATGGCGTTGGATTGGTCACACACTGAGGAAACCAAACGATGAAATTGCAAAGCAGTCCTTTGAATGGAATCCTCAGGGTGCACGGCGGGTTGGAAGACCAAGAACAACATGGAAATCAACTGTCTTAGCGGAAGCAGAATCCCAGAGAAAGACGTGGCCACAGCTTAAGTACCTTGCAGCAGACCGTGAAGGATGGAGACGTTTTGTTGACGCCCTATGCCCCAGCCGGGGATACAGGACACGATGATGATGATGGATCGCACACAGCAGTAGTCATGCTCTATTTACTTGTTTTGTCACTTTTCTTACATTTGGGTATCCAACGATACAAATTATTTAATTCTCGAAACAAAATTTACGATTAACCCCGTTTCTTTTTTTTCGCTCTACTTTAATGAATATACGTGCACTGTGGCGTATGAGTAACTTTTTTTTAATACAGATTTCAATACAAAATCCAAATCTTTCTCCAGTTTTGTATTCTTAATTCTTTTTCTTTATTAATTTGGTAATTATCTTTTTACGGAATTCCTAGGAACTATACTTACCAGCCAGCTTTGCCAATATGGCCTAATAGTACCTTTTGACACGGCAATTCAATATGGCTCGCTTTTCTTAATACCATTATTTTACTTAAACTTACGCGAATTTTGTTTGTTCTAATGTTTATTCTTTTAACACCGAATATTCAAATAAAAATACTTTCAAAAACAAACATTTAAGAACTAATATCAGTTTTGATATTCATTTATGTGCCCTAATATAATGATTACATGTTTTGTACATAATTATGTATATCAAAAAGTTTAAAATGATTGTTGTTGTTATAAACCCAACAAAGAACTAAAGTGTTCCTTTGAAGTTCTTCAATAACACTTCATCACCAGTTCAAGAAGATCGGCCGAATTTTCTATTTAAATAAAAATAAAAAATAACATCAAATTTAACTTAGAAATCTATTACATCATGGAAAATAAACTCCAAACACAACAGTCAAACAACTTAAAAAAAAAAAAAATAAAACTTTGTGATTCTCAATAAATTAAGCATTATATCGATTTATTAGTTAAAACACCAACTGACAAACATATACTTTTAATAGACAGACATAAAATATTACGCTCTAGCAACAACTACTATTTACTGCATTGCATTGTCATAATATGGAGTGTCCTTGCAACGTACAAGCACCGCATCTGCAATCATTTGGTTCCATTCATTCGAATACATGGAAAAGTCAGCCTTCCTGAATAATTTAACTTTGCTCTGAGTGGGAATATTTGAGCACAAATAATAGTTTATGGCAATTTCAGTTAGTTCGGCGTGGTAGTTCTTCATTGACCATTCAAGGACACTTTGGCAATTTGTTTCGTCCAACAGATAAACCATTATGTTGAATATGACTTTCTCCAGCTGAGGTATAATATACACTCGAGATAGCTCAAATGCTTCGATTACCGATTTGTACATTTCTATAGGTGGAATGTTAGGTGGTTTGTTGAGCGAACGGAGTTCGATGAGATTTAGAAAATATCGCAGACCACTGGCAGAATAGGTTTTCAAATGAATCTCTCCCTCATTGCCTTCGCGGAAATCACTATTCAACATGGAATTGAATACTTCACTCACATCCGACAGGAGTTTTTTGTTGAAGCTCACAGAAATCTCTTTGTCGTTGTCGTGGACAATGAATTTCATGTCACATTCATATGATTCCGCAGATGGGTTGCTATCGTCAAATATTTGTTCACAGTCGAATGATTCTTTATCACTGTCGGGTATGGCAATTTCAAGAGTTGTTTGGCTCATTGCTGTTAGGGCATCAACAGCTTCTGCCGTAAATTCACTGTCTTCGGCTAGAATCATGTTAATGAGATTTAAAAGGACACTGCCCTCGGTTAGAAGTTGGTAGAGTATTCGAAGATTTCTTATAATAAATCCAACGGCAATGGAGGCTCTTTTTTGACTGGCATCATCAGAGCGTAACAAACGAGCCAGTTCACCTTTGCCATAGTGTGTTTCTCCAACATTGGATAGAGTTTCCAGAAATCCTATGCCTCCGGTTTTGAGCTGATACAAAAAAACAAAAACGTATAAATAATGGTAAAAATTCTTGTAATTCTATACTTACCTCATCGACTTTTGTCATTTGAAAGAGCTGGTTAGCCACACCAAGTTTGATTATTTGAGCAAAAAATTGGCTTTCGCTGTAAGAAAAAAAAAACGAATTTATTCAAACTGATGAAATTGTTCTATCTCTCTATTTTCTTACGACAAAATATTCGTTAGTGATCCGCAAAAACAATTATTGAGTCCAAATGTATTAATAGCTTCTATGAGGGTATACAACGTCTCCGGTTTGCTGAGCTCAGCTCCTTTATTAATTAATAGCGTCACTCGGTATATAAGATTCTCAATTATATCTATTGTGCTATTCCCCAATTTTGGCAGCTTGAGTGGTGGCACATCTGTGAAGAAAAAAAAACTCATTAGAGTAATACTTCAAATAAATTAAATATTTTTTATCTCTGATTAACCTTGGCTTTCGTCTTCATCGTCTTCTTTGTCTAGTGCGTTATCTTCTAAATTTATTTCTGATTTACAAGCTATGTCCAGCAGTTTCATTATATCAGAATCATCTGGATCAGTCTTTATGTTATCATCATCATCATCATCGATACCTTCGTCATCGCTACACACAGGTGAATATGTTTCCGATTCGGAATCCACTTCTATTCAATAAATTTAAAGCAACGTCATAATGATATAAAGCTTTTTGTATTTTATTTCTAATTTAGCATTTACCTGATGTTACTTTAAAACTACCGCCTGACGGCGACATGCCTCTTGAGCTGCAAGGGCTCGATGGTGACACAATGGAACGAGGTGAACTACATGGTGATTCGAAATCATACATTGATTCATCACGAAGTTTTTGGGACTGGAATTTTAAAATCTACATCAATAAATATAAAAATAAAATATGAAGAACATTAAACTAAATCATTTCTGGGAAATGTTTTATTCTGCTTTCGATTTTCTTAGTCAATGGGACGGCTTTACTACGTTAAGGAAATACAAAATAAATAAGTATCAAAAGAGTCTTAAAGAAAGACTTTTGAAATTTGTAAATTAATATTGTGCACATATTTTATTTTAATAAATTAAAGATTGTTATTAATTGAAGATTAAAATTGATTCTTTTTCTGAATTATTTTAATATTATTTTCTTAACTTGGAACATTGATATTTTTATGTTCACCAAGTAAAATTTACTGGAAGTTTTATCGGATTTTAAAAACAACCGTTAAGGATACATGCAGATCAAGAATTTTCAGTGTATGCCAAAATGGTATTGGATGTTTTAGCTGGTTATAGTTTTTGAACCACTTCTTGTGAATATATGATATGATCACTTGCTCCTGTGTCTAAAAACCACTAAGAGCTGCCATACGCTTCAGCCACCATAACCTCGCTTACGAACGCTGTATGTTTTGAATTAACAGATTCCTCATTACTGTTTGGATTTCTGGATGGACAAACTCTTTTGAAATGCCCTCGTTCACAGCACAAAAAACATTTGTAAGTCGATTTTTTGTCAAAAGTTGTTCGAAGAATTGAATGAGTAACTCATCTCTTTTTTGCTACAAAATCGGCTATATCTTCCTTTGCATCTTCTTGATGAACTTGCAGTCCTTATTCTTTCATCATAAGCCTAGACGTAAGATTTGATAATGGGTTTTTTTCATCACTGGTTGACTCCCACGCCCTAAAAAAGTGATGATGAAGATTTTGGTAACAGTCATTGGCCCTTAGGAATAGATCCGAATCTAGCCATCTAGGCAACACTTCTTAAACGTTAAGTTAGGATATGAGCTATTAGTGTACTAAAGCTCAACCCGTCAGGTCGAAATGAAAGGTTTGTCCTCATACCGTGCACTAACGCCCCTACTGTTAAAGAATCAAACAGAAGGTGGAACAGTTTTACCAACTGCAAAATATCCAGAAAGATCTGAACCGTCTATAATAAATCCCGAACATTTGCTCTGATATGAGTCGTCGTTGCAATTTGTATTGGACAATGACCAGTAGGAGAACATGACACGAGGTTGGGTATTCCCTAAAATACTCACTGTCGTAGCTGTGGTGACCAGCAAGAAAAGGAGACGGTAACTCATTTCCTTTGTAAATGTCCTGTTCTAGCCACAATGAGAGCAAAATAGGTAGGAAAGGCATTTTTTTTTTTTTGACAAACTTAACAAACTTTCAAAACTGAAGATCAAAGATTTTTTTTCATTTCTCAACGCGACAAAATGGATCTAAGACGGACGGAAAACGGATGTTTTTGAATAATTTTCCCGCTAAACACCTCAAACCGCGAGCAATCGGTACTGGTTTTTGTAGATATTCTTAATGCTCAATAACTGCTAAATTCGACGCTTGGGTTGATTGTACGTCTTAATTATACTGCCAGCTGCCTAGCTGGCACGCTGCTGGTGGTTTCGGGGCGGAATGTGACATATGTAACTGAGCAACCCCCTCTAGTTCAGAAACTGGCATGTATCGGCACTATAAACTAGTGCTATGACAACCACGCCAACCGCAGCCCTAGAAACTTTCCTCTCACTTGCCCCACTCGATGTGTTCTCGAAGAAGTTTGCGGCCAAGTGCTCAATGACTTAAGGAGTGTAAAAATTGGAAAAAGGGCCACTGTGGTGTCACAGAACTATAATAAACTTCACTGAAATAGAAATTCAAACAGACTTTATTTCACCGTACATACCGGGTCCTAAACGCAAATCATATATCGGTCTTAACTGACGGTTCCAAAACGAAAGCTGGGGTAGGGTTAGGCATCTTCTCAGACAGTCCTCCCATAAATTGATCATTGCAGCTCCCAAACTTCTGCAATGTTCCAAGCGAAGGTGCTTGCAGTTTGCGAGGCTACAAAATACCTGCTAACTGACGAACAAAAATATTGATATCTTCATAGATAGCCAGGCGGAAATCAGAGCCATTTCGTCAATTATCACCAATCTAAACTGGTTGATCGCTGCCGTAGTGAATTGAGATTGCTTGGCAAAACAAATTCAATCACCCTTCGATGAGTCCCTGGTCACCGTGACATTTATGGTAATGAAAGGGCTTATGAACTGGCCAAAGTTCATCAATTGAACCGAGCCAAACTGTACTTTGGGTACTTGTGCCACTTTCCTTTCTTCAGGTCCACTAACGACAGATGGTCAACAATTGACACCTTCCGGGGTTCAAGGAAACCAGATGTTTCAAAGAACAAAACAGAGTATTTACTTAAGCTAAGCAGACCCCAATTATCTCTCTTGGTTGGAATGAGCGGAATGGGCAACAGCATGAGCACAATTGACTTATGCAGAGGCTGTCAGGACGAAGAGGATAAGGAGGGCTCTTTTCTGTTCTTCTGTGGATGTCCCAATCTAGCCAGAGCAAGAAATAGAGCCCTCGGAGAATATTTTTTTCGACGAACTGGGCGGCGATCTTTCTTTTGCCACTAAGGACCATCCTGAACTTCATTCAGAGCAGAGGAAGGTTCAGGGAGGCACCCCATTCCCAAAGCTTTCACTAAATTCCTCCTCTTACCTCAAGCATTATCCACATCCTGGGGAGCACAATGGATCCATTGAGATCCGAGGGAGGTAATACGGCTTGTGGCATCATCACTCCTTCTTACCTAACTTAACCCCCTTTAGATATCGCATGCGTTGATGAACCACTTAAAAATACCTAATCTGATATACTACTATCGTAAGCAAGCGCGCAAGAAGACCATCTAAGAAGCATAGTCACAAAGCCCGTTAGCTCTAACTCACTTTCATCCACAAGTCAAACGGGTTATGGTATTAAAAACGGCGCATTAAAGCACTAACTGGGTGATCTAGCGAGTTGCTTGTGACTGCTATTTCTGTCTTCCTATCTACCTATTATATGGATATAAATATATTGTAAAGGAGCTTCTACATAAATTTTTTGATTGAAATCCGTAAAGCAGCTGCCAGCAAATCAAAAATAAAAATAATCGTTTTCACCATTAATAATAGTAAGGTATTGGTTATTTTTTTTAAAAGGTCATTGTGCCTAAAAGAGGTTGCAGATTTTTTTTATCACAAACGTACAGCTATTTTCGAGATAAATAAGCTTTCCTGCACGGTAAACAAATACAATTTCCTCTTTAGGGATTTACCACGAATTCAAAGCTTTCTTTATAGAACTCCTGTGTATATAGCACGTAAAAAGGACTTTCTTAATGGTCAGAGTAACTTCAATATTCTTAGACTAGTGGGCAATGCAACATCAAACATGAAGGTTATGCAGTATTCATGAGGAAACGCCCGAATTTATACTAGGAAGATGTGATGACTTATGCACCAAAAACACCTGGAAAGTCCCCACAGAGAAAAGAAAGTACATAGGTACATCAAACTTCAAGTTCTTATGGCAGATCTATGCGAATGAGCTGCAAACAATTGATACTCTCAAAATCAACATACAATTCAGTCAGATTCATCGAAAATTGTCCTCCCAAATAGGTACGTTGGAATCAAAGGAACTTGCAAATATTTTAAATAAATGTACGAAACTGATTCTGCCTTACCTTACACACAGACTCTGAAGAATTCTCTGGTAATTTCCTTTTCTTTGTAGTGTTTTTCCTTTCCTCTCGTTTCCTCTTTCTATATTCATCTTCACTATGCAGGTAAGCATCTAGTTCACTTATTAGAATTCCTATCAATCCTTCACGTAGCATTAAATCCATGCTGATGTTGTCATACTGAAAGTTGTTAAGGACATAAAGGATCTGAAAGATAAAACAAAAGAAATATAAACACTAAAGAACTAAAGTTTGTTTCTGAACAGCTGATCTGTCTTTAGAACAATATTCATCAGTGAGCATCAGTTTTAAAATGAGCAAAATGTTTGCCTAGTTATTACCGAAGAGATCTCTGTATGCGACTTGGAAGTTCTTGCGATATCTAAGAGTTTACCAATGGCTCCTGACCGTCGGATTTTCGACCGATTGCAAGCATCTCCTGATAGCATACAAATGACGTTGATGCAGTGTCTGATTTCGCTTTCAGAAAGAGGTTTAGCTAGAAACAGGGTAAAGATCGAGTAAGTTTACATTAACAGGTAAGATAGGTGGAACATACCCATATTCCGACATATGAGTAGCTCACATGCAGCAACAATAGCATCGGCAGCACCCAAAGCGTGAATAGCACCAGGGTTTTTAGAGAAATTTGATAGAATTTTAAGAGCAGTAGCCCGATAAGTATTTTCTTCAGAGGCAAAAAACACTACCGCTGCAAGGCTATTCGTTCTATTGACAACCTGCAATAAGACATCGGATAAATGTGGAGAAGATTCAGATTTTATAATTGAAACTCACCTCCCAAGCTTGGAAATTTAAGTTGATTTCCGATATGATTAGCAGGCATTTTAGAATCTCACTGGCTAATTCGATATTCGTATTTTCTGCCGGCATAATGTAGTCCGTACAGGTTTTTGAGTTTTTTAAAGTTGCCATATCGAATATATCGCTTCGAGGGCCTTCCAAGTTGCGGGCTACTTCCTCGAAATACTTCTCCCGATGTTGGTTCTTTTTAAGACCACCCGTCTTGTGTGGGAGCTCTACCACCGGTTCAGGGATCTCTTTATTCTTCATTACACCTACGAGGGTTTTTAATACCAAAGTAAATCCACCCGATGCCAGGAAGTGTCTTAAGAACTGTTCCTCGGTCACAAGGAAGCGACTCGCTCGAAAGCACATAATTAGTGTCTGAACATCATCGCTCTCCTCAATGATCTGGCAGACTGCAGATGCTATAGCTGGACAATGGGTAGAGAGCAACTTTATGGTGTCGACTTTGGCGAGATTTCCCAGAAGCCTACAAGCCCTGCACTGGATCAATGTATTCGGAATACTTTTGAGAATCGTCGCCAATGGTATTGCAATTTTATTTTCCAGAGCCTAAATAGAACTTTTGTTGTTAGTGACAAATTCCACAACCAAAATGGTAAACTTACCTCCTTGCAGCAATCGACATTTGTACAGCAGTTCCCCAAAATACTCAAAACAACTTCCAGAATTTGCTCATGGGGTTTGTTTAGGAAACGCACCATTGGTGGAATGCCATTGCACTGATGGAACATCACTATACCGTCACGGTCTTTGACCAAATCGGTTCGTAGTTTAACCAAACCCTTGAGAATGACATTTTTGTCGGTGGAATTCTTGAGTACTTCGAGGATGTGAGATACTATTTCACAGTTCATTTTTTAGACCGTGATTTGAAGTATTTTATTTTTATATTTTACTGTGTTAAGGTCTTTCGTAAATATGGTTTTTAATAAAATAAAAAATGAAATACTTGAGAAATTTATCTCAAGTTTGACAGAACGAGACTGTGCACCTTTGCACAGTATGGTCTTTGGCAAGAAAAATGAAGTATAAAGTATAACACTTTTGTGAGCAAAATATACTAGTAGCCGATAGATGGCCATTAAAAGTGTCATATTTAGTGTTACCAGGTAAATACGAAATTTAACGGAAAAGATTTTGAATGCGGTTTCAACTTGCAATCTGTAACGTTTGGCATTTTGATTGGCTGAACAAAGGACGCATTTGTAAAATTAATTACAGTCCGGGAGCCGACCGTAAGATTACCTATCTCATCGTGGCCACGCAAAAATTGGATGCCAACTGATAGCTTTAGTACAAACATTTACAAAACTACTGGTCGGACAAGCTTTATCTGGCAGCAATGGTTAGAAAATGCACTTTTCAGGTTGCATTTTCCTATAATATAAGCAATTGCTATAAATGGGGTGTCAAATTAAAGGTAGAAATGTCCTCTATACACGATACCAATCGTGTATAAAAGTCGGACAGACTTTTTTGGCTGCTGCCACCAGTCCGACCACTTTTCAATGAATTTATTGTTTTTCTCTGCGGCAGTGACTGTGGGGCACCCTGTAAAAGCAATAGTTTTATGTATATGTACTTTTTTTTAACAAAAACAAAGAAAGATGCCATCACTAATTTAATTAATCCTAAATGAATCTCTTTATGGACATGTGGCATGTCAATAAGACGCTTCTGGATATACACAGAGCGAGCATTTTTGCTTTCAATAACACTCCACCAATCGTTCAGGGACTCACTTCAACTGGTGTTTAATTTTTAAAATTCTTGGAGGATATTAATAGATTTTCTATGCCAAGGTTCTTTTGTCTTTGGGAGGCATTTAAGGCGGGTATCCTCTGGTTACAAAATTTGCATGGTAGTAGGCAATATAAGCTAAAAATACTGTGAAAATGGGCAAAATTAAAACAGAAGCTTTATTGATGGACTTTTGTTTAGTTACTGAACAACATTTGTATACAAAAGCGGACAAAATCCGTCCATGGGAACACCCCCAAAAACGGATTTCAAAGTGGTGGATTGCCTGGGAGTGTTGTTTTTCGTTGTTATTTCCATTACGCGGTGATTTTTACTGTTTTTCTGTATAGTAATCAGTTGAGAGTCCTTTAAGGTTGTTATGAAACACCCCAAACATGGTAACCTCCGTCATAACCCCCTCCTAGTTAAAACCTCCCACCTCAAAAGTCTTAATTTTTCCATACAAAAATTGAGCATGAATTATCTGTACTTACTATTAGTCAAGACAAAAAAATAAGGACAAACAGAAAAAAAACACTCTACCTATTCACGACCCCCCAAGCCATTTCACCACCACAGTAATGACATGCATATAAATAAACCTATTGTAACAGGTGCGGATCCAGGATTTGGGGGAGGTTGGGGGGTCAACAAAAAATTATGGTGGACACGTGGTACCGCTCTACACGCCTGGTCACACCTCACACAAACCAATGTGTTGGAATAAGTTTGAAATTTAAAGAAAGAAATTACCTCTTTCATAACTGCCACACAATATCTCGAACAGCGGGTACTTTAGAACTTCGTGCAATGAAGTTATGCAGTTTATGGATGTTACATGGTGTTTTGACAGCGTTTTTCAATTTCCCTCTTGATTTGCATAACACATCCTTGAATTACGGAAAGCATATTGGCACATCAGTAAATTTCTAGATATTCGAGTGAAAAGGTAGAACTATAATAGTCGGAAGGGCACTGAAGCTAATGTCAAAAACCAACGAAAAGTAGCTTTCCGTACCGAAAAAAGGGGAACACACCCATAATGTAATTATCATCTATCTCTTTTTGGCACTCCTATTTCACCAAATGTCAGTTTTACTTAAGTGAGGTGCGCTCCGGAGCGCACCTCACTTCCGTAACCAAAGTTGAACGAAACTTGACGAAACGCTCCACTCCGCAATTATAGTCACCGTCATATGCTTTCCGTGTATTTGCTTGTTTTCTTCCGACCACTTAAGTGCCCCTCCGAGCATTATAGTTCTAGCTAAAGTTTCAACCTCTCTTCCTTAGCTGGGACAAGATAACTTTGTCCAATAGCCTTGCCAGTTAAAGGGCGTTTTCGAAAACGTCATCTGCGTCAAAAATGCATTTGCAGAACGTTCTCAAATGCAAACAGCAGTAAAAAAATCGAGTTGACGACAAACAAATTGAGAGGCCAGAGAACGCAATATTTGCGTCAAAAAATTTCGATTTCGTTTTCAAAAGCGGCCAGAAACAACTATCCTTATATAGATGTAGAAGTTCCATCCGACTTCACTTCGGAAGTGACGGCTATAGTCGTTGCCAGGTTTTTCTCCAATCTTCTTCATCGGATTTGTACTCTTTGCCAGTTTTATAATACGAAAGTTCCTAAAATGCATCCACGAAAGTGACAAAATCCTCACGAAAATTATGGCTGAAACAGATGTGCCATGTGCAGCATGTCTGCACGCATCGCTGCATGCAGCACCGCATTCGAAACACATGTGCATACTCTTATTATGGTGCGTATTCGTTTGAGAGTAAAAAAACAGCTCTGAAAAAGCCCTATAAAGTAAAACTCGTAGGCGAACACAGCCTTAAACTAGCTAGAAAGTCACTCTTGAGAGTTTTCTAGGGAAAGTGCTCCCTAAAATGTAAAAGCACATTTAAATTTTTATCATAAAAGGACCCTTTAAGTATGAAATGTTTTGATATTTCTCAGTATTTTTTTTACACAAATGTAGTTTACTATGTTAACTTTATTTAAATATTTTATAATTTTGTAGATCCGAGCATTTGAAACAAAGTAAGAATTTTTGAAGCTATTGAATCGGCGTATTTAAAGGAATTTGTTATTTAAAAAAAATTAAAATCAATTTTAAGATGGAAAATTTAGATAAGTGCCCCTTGTCGCCTCTCCCATTTCATTTAACTATAAAAAAAACCACTTACAAATTTGTAGACGAGGGTGGGGGAACTAACTGTTCAAAACATTAAGCAGTTAGTCATGGAAGAGCGTTAAGTCGTCGTAAACGTAGTAAAGTTTCAAATTTCGTAATTCTGTCACAATTTGTATGGAAAATTTGACAGATTTACGAAGTTTACAACTTTACCACGTTAACGACGACTTTCCGCTTTTGCATGAATACCCTTATTATTTATGAAGCAAATCTCTCAAATTAAAAAATTTTAGGGGGGAAAAAGTTTCACAAAATTTTTGGGTGTAGAAAAATTCTTTCTCGCGACGGGAATAAATTCCACTTTCAAAAGTTTAACAGATTCCCATCAAATATGAAATAAACTCTCATGTGGAGCATATGCCCGTGGAATTATTTCCGTGAACCTCTTGTTAATAATAAGACTGAGGCTATCGGTTGCTTTTCTGTTCTTCAATAGCTGTCATGAAATGGGTTCATGGTTGCCACCCGGACTAGATAAACACAAATTAATGGGTCTTGTGGATAAACAAAAAAACTTAAGCTAAAACTTGGATTTTTTTAGGTAGAAACTAGGTTTTGTGTGATTAAAAGCAAGCTTAAGCTAGCAATTAAAATATCTTCTAGTAATAGTTGTTCTAAAATAGCCAAAGTTAAATTCATGTAGCTATAGCTTGTTTTTCCAGCTTAGGTTCAATTTTTGTGATTAAAAAAAGCTTTAGCTAGAATACTATATTAAACGCTACAAATAGACTAAAATTCCTGGACCTCTGACCAGAAAGCTTTGACTAGTTCTTTTTATATGAAAACAATGTACATAGATACTTGCCATATATAAGGCAAGGAAACAGTTTTGGTAAATTAAAATCCAAAATCTCCTTGCGTTGCATTCTGGTCCCTATAATAACAATTTAAGCTTAAGTTTCTAAGCCGAAACATGCGAATAAGCAAACGAAAGCTAAAAATACTAAGCTTAAGCTAAAATTTTCTAGCTTAAATAGCTAAAAGCTGTTTAGTGTATAGTTAATGATTTTTTTCACAAAACAAAGCTTAAGCTTGAACTGTCTAGTTTTAGCTACTATAGTAACAGCTATGACTAGCTAGCTTTAGCTTCTTCCAAAAATTGCTTTAACTTTTTTTTATTGACAAGGTCCAATATCTCTACGAGCGGTCAATTCTCGATTTGTGAAACTGTGAATAGAAAACAAAGTTATCGCTTTTCAGTTTTCACAGAGTTTTATAATTTTATCACTTCACAACTACGAAAAACAGCTCTCAAAGTGAGTACTAAAAAGTAGATACTAGAATGAAAAATTCTGTCACTCGCTCAGAGTAAAAGATGATTGTTACGTCATAGAAAGACCAATATGGCGACTTGGGTGTATCTACTGCATTTGTTTCAAGTCATCATTTTTCTTTTCACAGGTTTTTACAGAGTGAATTGATTTATATTTTCACACTTCGAGGATTGCATTTGGCTTGAAGGCGTTATTTATCACTTCACAGTCTCACAGATGATCGAGATTTGACCCCCTGGTATTTCCGTACCGCACGTCACGTCATCTTTGATGTGCCTATGCATGTACGTCCTACTTTTAGAGGTCTGTGCAATTGAAATAAAACTCTGCAATTTATGGAAGCGCTGGGGTTTTATGACAGGTGGGGGAGGGGCTGGTCGACTGCGTCAAGGCTGTATTATATTTCTTTATTTCTTCAGTTTTTGTTGACTACCTAAATGTGAATATTTGTCCTGTTAATCATTTTCTCTTGGGCTCTAACTCTAATGAGATCACTGTTGAGTGGAGAACATGGCTGGAGGGGGTGCCCTTCAATGGGAGTGGGATCTTGAGTGGATGGGGAGGGGGGGTTTCCTTGTTTTTTCCGACCAAAAGTGAAGTGGCCATTTTTCCTGTGGGACTGCAGCGAGGGCCATATGTGGGGAGGGATCATGACTAGGGGGGGGGGGGGGCATGACTAGGTGGGGCCATGACTAGGGGGGGCCATGACTAGGGATATAAAGATTGATAAGTTTCATGGAGTAGTAAAATAACAACATAAAACAATACCCAAATCAATCCAGCATTTTGAAATCCGTTTTTGAGGGTTTCCCCATGGACGGATTTTGTCCGACTTTGGATATGTTGTTCAGCAATAGCTACTGAGCAAAGTCCCATCAAAAAAGCTTCTGTTGCAATTTTTCCCATCTTAAAAAGTCATAAATTGCCTAGACTATGAAGCGCGCCTAGCACTTAAAAATTTCCTTTACATGTTGGAAGACAAAAGGATTAGAAATAGATGCTACAGAAACTAATATTAACGTTAAGGAAACTGTGAAGAAAAGAATAACTATTTTAGGTAGGATGAATTAAAAAAAATTCAAATCTATTCGACAGTTCCTAAGAGTGGTTGATTAGACCTGGTGAAACAAGTGAAACAAGTCCTTAAAGGCTTATAACTTAAATTTGAAGTGAAAAAAATCTTTGCCTTTTTTTTGCAAGGGGCTTCGGAAATTGATCGCGCATATGTCTCGTTTTGGTCCGGCGCTGGCCGCCTCTGGTAGGTACACAATCCTTCACAGGATTATATCATTTTTTTTGTCTGAAAAATAGTAGACCAATTTAGAAAAAAATAACTGAAATAACAATTTCAAATAAACACGAACATCAGACAATAATAATTTATTCTAAATGAATTCAAATTGTTAATAACTGTCTGTTAAGAAAGAACCAAATAAAGTGCATTTGTACGAAGCACGTCGTTGTACATATACATATCTCATCCATTATCCAAAGACTGGTTATTCCCAGACTTATAACAAAAACAAAAAACTATATTTGATGGAATTCCTACCAAATTGCTTGAATGAAATTCGAGATTCTCATTATCATTATCATATTCTGAAACAAGGAGGAGTAACCCTCACCCACCTTTGAATAAACAAAGGCAGTTTGACTCATTTAAAAGCGAAAGTTATAGCCTTAAACAGTAAACACCTATTGTGAAAACAGCCGGGGGACACCGAACTGTCAAAACAATTGTAAACCTATTTTAACTTTGTTTATTCGCTGTACATACGATACCTATTATACAACTGCGGTCTTTATTTGCATTCTTAAAGTTCCAATAATAAATTGGGGGTTCTGTGGAATAATATTGAAGTTGCGTTCTATATAGACAATTTTTTGCAACACGACGCACACACTTGAAAAAAAAACTTGAATAAAATTTGAGATAAAAATGTTTATTGAAATATTAAATAAAGAATAAATGGTTCTGAATACGTACTTTACTTACTTTGATGGTGCTCACAGCCAAGGATGGGCTACGACCTCAACCAACAAGGCTCTCCAGCCAGCTCTGTCCTGGCTAGCTTGGTTGAGGTCGTTTTCCACATCTGAACTCCACCTGTTCCTCTGCTTTGTACACCATCAAGGCTGTATAGTCGTATTCGAAGATTCGTCGGGCTGTCCATAAATAATAAATTAGGTGACGGAACAGCTGTTGTGGAGAACCAGGGCCTAGTGACTTACAACTCTCGAGGAATGGAGGGGACTTGCGATTTTTTGACGAGTTCGAACGGCTAGATGAGAAGCTTTTGGAGTATTTGTCAGTTCCTCGGCAAAGGCAGTTCTGGCTGGGAAAAGAACCCAGACCTTCCGCATGACAGAGTCCTACTCACTAAACCTTATGCCATGAATGAGGTATTACGCGTTGCTGTCCATAAGCTCCACGTGTCCCAGCTATCTCAGTCGCTGTATTTTCTGTTTTTGTTTTACCAGGTCGACTTCGCTGTATAGCCCGTAGGTCTTCATTATGTCTTATTTATGTAAAGTCTCCTTGATGGTTCTATGAGAGGGAGCCTTTCTATTTAAATGCCCCCTAAGCCCGAAAAAAATGCGAATGGAAATGCTTATACTTTTATTTATTTATTTCATCAATTGATCTTAAGTCTATTGATTACAAAAATTTATAATTGGTATTCACTTAATTATTATTATTTAAAACTAGCTTTACATTTTTTTGAACTGAATTTTTGGAAATGAAAAATCGACTTCATTACATATTGCATTACAAAGATTAAGTGAACGCGTCATCGGCTCATTCAAACCATAATTTGTTCTTTGCGATGGGACATAAAAAAGTACATTTCTATTACGCAGCAATCTTTCAGGTACGTATCAAGAAATTAGAGACAGAAGTTCATCACACTTGATGGTATTATCTCTTATATCCTTGATAAAAAAAATGCACTGATTTTGTCTTCGGCTTTCTAAAGTATTCAAATCTATAAGTGCACATCTAGAATAATAATCAGGCATACCGTCAGTCCATCCTAAATTCCTCAATGCAAAGCGTGTAAAGCGTTTTTAATTTTTTCAATTCTTTGATCAGCATTATCATAAAAGGGAAAGCAAATAACACAATTGTATTCAAGAATTGGTAATACCAAGGACATAAAAAGAGTCTTTAAGGTGTAGACATCTCTAAATTCAACTGAATTTCTTCTTAGAAAGCCTAACATAGAATTAGCTTTAGAAATTATAAGATCTATGTGAGATGCAAAGTCATCTTAAAGTCGAAAGTAACCCCCAGGTCCTTCACTTCACTGACTATGGTTAATAAGTCATATCCAAATCTATAATCAAAATGTATTGGATATAATGAGCGATAAGCTCTAAAAATTTTACATTTCGTTAGATTAAGTTCAAGATGATTATAATTACACCATTCTAAAAGAGTTGTTATATCTTTCTGAAATTTTTCACAGTCAGAAATTGACGATATTTGAGTAAATATTTTCAAACCATCTGCAAACATCAGACAATCTGAATAGTTTAAAATTGAGGGTATATCATTTACAAACAAGTCAAATAACAATGGTCCGAAATGGCTTACTTGAGGAAGGCCTGACTTAACGTCAATATAAAATTAATGAAAAGCATCAATTTTAACAAATTGTTTCCTGTTTGATAAATAAGATTTTAACCATTGAAGAAGAATTGGATTCATATCTAATTTATAAAACTTTTGAATCAAAAGACCATGATGTAGGTACTCTATCAAAAGCTTTAAAAAAATCTGTATAGAGAACATCGACTTGCTTCCCCTTTTCAAAGGAGTTCAAACACATGTTTGTAAAAATGCAAAGATTTGTTGTAGTCGAACGACCACTTACAAATCCATGCTGTTTAGGTGAAATTATATTCTTGACAGAAAAAAAAAGTTTTTGTGTTAACAGTTTTTCTAAAAGCTTAGGCACAGCTGATAATTTAGATATAGGCCTGTAATTTTTGACTAAATGTTTGAAGCCTGATTCACAATGCGACGAGGAAACGAGACGTGAGCGTGACGAGATCCCGTCGGTGCTGTCAAACGAATTTCAAACAATGAAAGTATATGAGTATATACACAATGAAGCGTTTCTCGTCGTCACGTCACGCCAAGAATTCGAAAAATTGAAAAAAAGACGCAACGAGACGACGATTTTATTTTTTGACAATTTATTTACATAATGGAAGTATTTTTTTAAAGAAAAAATACGATATTTTGAAATTAAAAGATCAAGTAATTCCTAATCTGTTGTCTTTAAAGCTTTTTTGGATAATTTTTATTACTTTTTATTTTTAACAAAAGAGTTTTCGTTGTAAAGAATCTCGCCGCATTGTGAATTGGGAAACGATTTTATAACTAGAAAAAGATGACAGCGAATCACGTCACGCTCTCGTCTCGTTTTCCCGTCGCATTGTGAATCAAGCTTGAGCCCACTTTTGTAGACTGGAGAGACGAAAGATATTTTCCATTCATCTAACACATCTCCACTTTGTAAAGATTTATTAAAAATCAACTTAAGTGATCCAGAAAAGCGTTGTAGAACACTTGGACAACAAAATTGGAGGAATGGACTCAAAACCAGGTTTTGTGTTTATATCAAGTTCTTTTAAACCTTTTAGGATTTCATTTTCAGAAAATTCAGTAACAATGTGATTTATAACTGAAGAAATATGAGAATATTTATCACTCATATTCACAACACTATCACAATTGTAGGAAGATTGAAAATATTTTGCAAATAAGTCACAAGAAGTTGTAACCGTCAGGAATCGGATGACATTTCCTTTTGTCTAATGGTAACGGGCGGCACGCTTGCATAAGAGCACCGGCTGGCTCGCCGTGGGGTGGGACTTGTTACCACTTCTTCTCGGTCAAAACAATAAAAATAAATCGTGCCACTACTGTTCCACTACTCCCCCCTTGACTCTCTTCCTGCTCCACCACAGGAGCACCTGGGTAGGGTTGGTGTTATCCTACCTGAGCTGACCCTCACCGATAAGGGTGATCCTACACCCTTCACCTCGGCCAACAGTTGCCCTGAATTCCATTGTTGACTCCCCGAAACGTACTATATTCAAAACCTTACCCCATCTTTAACCTTCTCTCCCCCTTCCGCTTCATCCCTTTCTCTCACCGAACAACGAAAAAATATTACTTGTTCATTTGAAGATTATGGTTCTTAATTTTTATTTTTTTCGAAACAAAGAAAATAATGAAGGAATGACATTAAAACTATATTATATAATAATGAAACTAAATAACATATTCAAAACTGATATTTCATACATATGGCTTACTATAACTATGATTTAACAATAAATTAAAGAAAAAAAAAAAATATACGGTCAGAGAATAAAGTATTCGTACCCAATATAATTGTATGCCTGGGTTCAGACAAATGTATACCGAATATAAAACAACCGGAAAAATATTAAAAGAAAACAAAATATTAAAAGGACTTACGTACAGAAGTTGATAATTTTTGTTGAAAAATCCAGCCATGTGCGCACAGGAACTGTCTCCTCCTTCTGCAACCCCTCCACGATAACCTTTTTCACTCTATTTTTACAAAAAAAAACTTAGAGAGTATATTTGTAAAAAAAAACAAAACTAACTCTACGCGATAATAAAAAAAAACTTATTCTCTTCACGTTCACAAATCTATCTATAATTAAAATTTAAGTCGGAACAACCAAAAAAAAATGTAGGTCACGGAAGGACTCTTTAAATTTTCTCTTTATTCTTTTTTTTCTTACTCTTCTTTCTTTGTTTTTGCTTTTTTTCATTTATCTAAGTTTCTCTTATATTAAACTATATTCTTTTCTCTTGCTTCTTATTTTATTTCTTTATTTCTTTTTTTTTTTTTTTTTTTGTGTTTGCTTTTCTCGAGGTATTTTGATTTCTACGAACTATCTTTCCCTTTTATTTCGATTTGTTTTGTGTTTTTCTTTTTTTTTTGTAGACCTTTAAACGCTTATACGAGCACGAATGACCAACCCCCGAACCGAAATGAGCAAAATTTATTCGCACCGCTCATTCCCGTGGTGTCTTTCTTTACTTTGAACTTCGGATACTTGCGAGAAACGAATTGTTTGAACAACCCAACGACAACGGTTCTCTTTCTTTAGGCTTTCGTCTGTTGCTACTTTTTTTTTGTTTTATCCTTGTTCAGGCTACGAATCACTCACGAGTAGATAGGTACGCTTATCGAGCGATACTCGAACCGCCTGGACCGGGATCCACAACAAAACTGATGGAGCGACGATCACCGGGTAGCGAGGGGAACAAACGATTTTTTCTTTTAACCAAAGTAATCGAGTGGCCGTTTCTTGCTCGCCGAATCTGGAAAGTGGAAGTTTGGTTAGCGATGACGATGACACGAGGCATCCAGGTGGATGAAACGTATACGATACCTTGTTCTTTTTATTCTTTTTTTTTTTCGATTTAATGAAGGGCGTTGGCGGAGGCGTGCGACCAGCGCTGGGTGACTTATCCTCGCCAGAGCTAGTCGCTCTATGGGCCTGTTTAAGGGATGGTTGACAAAAATAATTTTATTTTTTTTTTTATTTCCTACTATGTAGGTAGGTACTTAGGCGAACGAACAAAAAGAATGTCGGGAACTTTATTTACGGATTTTTTTTTTATTTCACGTACGCGTAGATTGGGCTCTCGTTTCTTTCTGATTTTCTTGTCTGGTTTTCTTTTATTCTTATTTTTCGTTTTCGTTTTCTTTTATTTTTTTTCCACACTATACTCCGGAGATAAAACACAGAAATTTTATTTCTTTTTGCTTTACAAAATGGTATTCTCGGCATACAACGATGTTGCTCGGTGGAGTTGTAAGATCTTAAAAAGAAAGAACCGTACCGGAAACTCAGGCATTTTTCTTTTCGTCCGAGATCGCTTGAAGGGTACAGAAAACGAGGTGATTGCTAAAAAAATGGGAATAGTTCGGAATTTGAAAGGAGTGATTACACTTAGCTACTTACAGCGGACGCGTGGCTTACAGCTGCATGCCACAAACCCACAGAATTTTCGTTGCACTGGTGCAAAAGATAAATGACTTGGGAACGAAAAGGAAGTCCCGGACGAACCTATATTCGCAAAATCGACCCATGACCCTGAATTCCCCGAAATCGTAGCCACCCTACGCTTTCAAATCCTTCGCGTGAAAAATTCCGATACGCTTTCCCTGCAAATTTTCCACTTCGTACATACACTGACCGATTCGTTTCACGACTCGACATTTTAGGAACTTCGGACTAAGCTTAGCATTGATCTGTTTCGCGGTATTGCTTTGAACGAAATTACGTCGAAAGATCTCTTGACCAGGCCTGAAGAATCTTTCTTTGGCTCTTAAGTTATAAGATTTTGAATTTTTCTCAAACGCTTACCGAATGTTCTCTTGTATTTTATCTCTTATAAACTGGATTCTATCAGCTTTTGGGAGAGTTTGAAAGTCTCCTTCGTTAAGCATATCGAGATTTTTTAATAAGGGATACGCACCACCGTGCGTTACCATTTCGGTACCAAAAAGAGCAAAGTACGGGGTAACTCCTGTAGATTGGTGCACTGAACTACAAATTGCTTGTTGGATCTCGGGGATGTGTCGATCCCATTCACGCTGATCTTTTTGTAAATAGGTTCGAATCGCGCTAAGTATTGTTTGGTTTACCCGCTCAGAGGCGTTCGACTGGGGTGAATATAAGGCAGTTTTGAAGTGCCTTATTTCATGTTTACTCAAGAAAATTTGAAAATCTTTACTAGAAAATTGTTTCCCATTATCTGAATGGACAATTTCTGGTACTCCAAAGGTGTTGAACACATTTTCTTCTAAAAATCGAATGACGCCGGTTGAACAAGATTTCGGCATAGGCTTTAATAGCACATATTTTGACGCATGATCAAGAACGATAAATAAATACAGATTACCTCTCTTCGACCGAATGTATGGACCGAGAAAGTCAATGTAAATTTTCTGAAAGGGTCTACTGATTATTTTATGATTTTTCATAGGAGGCTTGAGACATGCATTGGAAGACTTGGATTGTTTACACTGAGGGCAATTCCTCACGAAATCCCGAACTTGCTTTGACATTTTTGGCCAAAAGAAAAGTTTTCTCAACCGCTCGAGGGTCTTAGACATTCCTCCATGCGACGATTCAGGAGGGTTGTGTGCGTTTTCAATCAAAGACTTAGTTAAATTTTCTGGTATCCAGAGCCGCCACTGAATATCGGTGGTATAGATATCTTCAGAAATCCGAACACGTTTGTAAACTCTATTTTCTACGACTTTCAAATCGGGGTAGCTTTCGCCATTAAGAGAAATTTTTTGAATCAACTTTTGGTATTCATCCGATGTGAATTCGGGATCGTTGAGGTCAAACTGGGAACTTTTGTTCTCACACACCCACATTTCCTCAATGTACGCACGAGATAAAGTATCGGGTACGACTTGGGCGGAACCTTTGCGATGTTTAATTTCAAAATCATAATGCTGGAGGCTTAGAGACCATCGGGCCAAACGACCGTTCAAATCTTTCATTCCCATTAGCCATTTGAGGCTGGAATGGTCAGTGATGATGATGAAATGGAAACCTTCTATGTACGCCCTGAATCTTTTCACGGCTGCCACCACTGCCAGGCATTCTTGTTCCGTGACGGAATAATTTTGTTGGCAGGGACTTAACTTTTGGGAAAAGAAGGATATGGGTTTTTCTATACCTTCATCGTCACATTGGGCTAAAACAGCTCCAATTCCAAAACTCGATGCGTCACACTGGACAATAAACGTTTTAGAAAAGTCAGGGGTAGTAAGAAGCGGTGCCGAAATCAAAGAAGCTTTGAGGGCCTCAAAAGATTTTGTTGCTTCTTCTCCTACAAAGAATTTCTTATTTTTTTTCAAAGTTTCGGTTAAGGGTGCCGATAAGTCTGCAAAACCCCTTATAAAACGACGATACCATCCACACATTCCCAGAAAACGTCGCATCTGCTTCACTGTCCTTGGAATGGGGAAGTCCGTTATAGCGGAAACTTTTTCTGGGTCGGGTTTAATAACGCCTTGGCCGACAATGTGGCCTAAATAACGGAGTTCACGGTAGCAAAACTTAGACTTCTCAACATTTATGGTAAGTTGAGCTTCTTTCAGACAGTGTGACACCTCTTTTAAAAGAGTGAGGTGACTTTCAAAATCTTCAGATATCATTAGAAGGTCATCGACATAAACGAAGACATTGTTCCTTAAATTCGACTTGATCACCTTGTCCATTACTCTGCACATCCTTTGCGACGCATTTTTCGTACCAAAAGGCATAACAGTATACTGAAAAAGCGGTCTGCCTGGGACAGAAAAGGCTGTTTTTTCCTTCGATGTTTCTTCTAATGGCACCTGCCAGTAAGCGTCTTTAAGATCGACACTGGAAATAAAATATGTGTCTTTCAAACGACTAATCATGGATTCTAGATTTGGGAGAGGTTGAGCATCTCCTTTTGTGACCGAGTTGAGCTTTCGAGCGTCAAGACAGAGCCTGTTTTTACCGTTTTTACATACGAGAGTTACTGGGGAACTCCACGAACTATGGCTCTCCTCGATTACTCCTAAGGATAACATGCGATCGATTTCCTGATCCAAAAGCTTTTGGATAGCCGGTGATACAGGATAATGCCTTTGCTTAATTGGCTGAGCATCTCCAGTATCAATGACGTGTTTATCTACATTGGTTCGACCGAGTCCTAATTTTGCAAAAGACGGAAAGGATTCTATAACAACATGGAGTCTATTTTTTTGTTCAGGTGTCAGTTGATGAACCGTACTCGAGATATCAGACATGGAAAGTACGATTTCGTTTACCAGGTTTGGAGCAATTTGAAATTTATGCCAAAAATCTATGCCGAGGTACAGCGTCTGCGAAAGTGAGGGCACTAGGTATAAGTCTAACGGATGTTTCATTCCATTATAGGAAATGTTGACTTTAATTCTTCCATTGATTTTCTGCCCCACGCCATCGGCGGTGAGAATTTCTGAGTTAAAAGGTATTACCGGGATATTTAGACGATTGACGAATGTCAAACAGTCAGCTCCTAAACATGACACATTGGCCCCACTATCAAGGAGACCTGAGAGCTCTTCGTTCTCAATCTGCACGTTAGCGTATGGACGGGAATCCTTGTTTGATTCGAGACGTGAAGTCTCTATCATCTTTTGAAAATTACCTCTTTTCTGTTTCCTTAATCGAATTTTAAGATTTTTACTAGCGCAAGTCGACGATTCACCGGTGAATATTCTATCTCTTATTTCATTATAATTTTGTAATCTCTCTTCAAACGATTTGAGATGTCTTAAGTTAGGAAAGTCGGACTGATTGGTAGATTTATAATTTTGAATTTTATTAATATTTGTCCTGTGCGGGTGGTTTGTGTCTAATCTGGTTTCGGAGTCGGTATTGGTACTTTTAGCAACTAAATTTCTGGTTGGGAGGTTTGGGTCGAGCGTGACTCCCATTTTGTTTTCACACTCGCCCTCCGGTTTTCCAAGTTCGGATTACACTTAGGACACTCCGGGGTCGTGTAACTATCCAGACCGCAACGGTAACAAAAGAGATTACGAACCGGAAGCGAACACGAAAGAAATGAGTGACCTATTTTCTTACAATTGAAACATCGTTTGTCGAACGAAACTGCTTCGACTTCAAAGCTGTTCCTTTCCGGGGCATCTGAAATATCTAACTCGTGTACATTTCTATATGATTGAAATGGCTGTGACCTTTGGCGATTTTGATCACGAGTTACCAGCATCTTCTCCGTCTTACGACATTCCTCGCGGAAATGTTCTAAGGAATATATTGCCATTGGATATATAAAGTTCATAAGCCGAGTGTTTATGTTGCCTTTTAGAATCTGCAACAACTCTAGTTCAGGAATCGGTTCGCGTAATTGATTACGTAAATGTAAAATGGAAGTGTAATAATCGTCAAAACTTTCGGTGTTATGCTGTTTTCGTTCCATAATTTGTTTGATAATCTCGAAATCAGATTCGAAGTTTTTGAATTGCTTTAACAAAGCATGGCGAACGGTATGCCAATCTGAACGAGGGCTGGTTCTGAGAAATTGCCAAAACCAATTTTGTGCTACCCCACCGAGCAATACATGAAAATTTTTCATGACTTCCGGCCATGAACAGTTGTAATTCCGTTTCAAGGTTTCCACCCTGAACACAAAATCTTCGACGGAAATGGACTTTGAAGTCCCATCGAAGCAAAGCCCCCAACGATCCATAACAAGCTTGCGGATTGGGTACATATCTCTGAATGGGTTATTCGAAATGTTTTACTCAAATTGGTTTTCGTTGTTATAATAATTACTATCTTGGTTCGAAGCATAAGGATTTGATTGGAAACGGTTTGACAGAAATTGATTTTCATTATTTGTAGCAATATTTGGTACTGTTACTTGTGGTTGCTCTGCCCTGTTCTTGGGTAACGACTGACTGTCACTTGGAATTACTTTTTGTCTCATCGCATCTAAATTAAGTGCGGAAGTTAATGAGGATTTAACCGTTTTTTCGATTTTTGCATTTAACATGCTCTCTAGGGAGTGCATTAAGGACGTCTGGAAATTTTCAAACGATTTGTTCACGCATGACTGGACATAAGCCTCGAGAGGCACATCTTTTTGCTTCCCTGACTCTGAAATATTGTTTTTGTTTCGCGAACAACCCGCTATATTTGAATTTTCGAATTGCAAATTGGATTCACTAATTGAATCCGGTATTTGATCAGGCCGATCTAAAAAGTTAGGTTCGATGTTGAAATCCCTAATTGATCCGACTGGATCTTCTACTATATTTAAATCTTCTTTCGAACTTCGAGGGTTGTCGACCGACCGCGACATTTTTCTTGGTGTATGTATTACTCTTGGCCTATTATTGTCTAATGAGGACCTTGATCCAAATTCTATGGAGTTGTTTAAATTTAAAGGATTATTCTTATTGACAGATCTTGTGATCCTTTTATCTTTTGCTATAGCTCCCGTACTCTTCATATTTGCGAGAAAACAAAAAAATTAATTTAAGGTAAAAAAAAATTAAAATTGTATAACTATGATATTTGTATCTTTTTATCTTGATTCTGTTCGGTTCGAGAAAGATGAATTGGAAGTAAGGTGAGGAAATCAAATAAGGATGGTTTTCAAAGAAGAGATGGTGTAGTAGAACAGAGACCCCTTAAAAAAAACTAGCAATTCTTGAAGTTAATAACGCGTTTGTACTTATTGTCTGCTTGTTATCAAACAAAAATGTGTTTAACCGATCTCTACATATCGCGAATAGTGGATCTTATAAAACGTTGTTTGAAATTGATTGATCTGACAAACAAATTCTTATCAGAAAAAAAAATATATTAAGAGATGTTCTGGACATTTTAACCCGAATAAATGATCTCTGCCTAGGAGTGATCCCTCAAGCGGATCTTATTAAATCTCAGGTCTCGACATGCTCTTACCTACTAAGCTCGATCGTATGGGAGCCATAAATACCTTAGTTGATACTTTGGGCCACACGCTTTGGGCGCCATATTATTTTGTAACCGTCAGGAATCGGATGACATTTCCTTTTGTCTAATGGTAACGGGCGGCACGCTTGCATAAGAGCACCGGCTGGCTCGCCGTGGGGTGGGACTTGTTACCACTTCTTCTCGGTCAAAACAATAAAAATAAATCGTGCCACTACTGTTCCACTACTCCCCCCTTGACTCTCTTCCTGCTCCACCACAGGAGCACCTGGGTAGGGTTGGTGTTATCCTACCTGAGCTGACCCTCACCGATAAGGGTGATCCTACACCCTTCACCTCGGCCAACAGTTGCCCTGAATTCCATTGTTGACTCCCCGAAACGTACTATATTCAAAACCTTACCCCATCTTTAACCTTCTCTCCCCCTTCCGCTTCATCCCTTTCTCTCACCGAACAACGAAAAAATATTACTTGTTCATTTGAAGATTATGGTTCTTAATTTTTATTTTTTTCGAAACAAAGAAAATAATGAAGGAATGACATTAAAACTATATTATATAATAATGAAACTAAATAACATATTCAAAACTGATATTTCATACATATGGCTTACTATAACTATGATTTAACAATAAATTAAAGAAAAAAAAAAAATATACGGTCAGAGAATAAAGTATTCGTACCCAATATAATTGTATGCCTGGGTTCAGACAAATGTATACCGAATATAAAACAACCGGAAAAATATTAAAAGAAAACAAAATATTAAAAGGACTTACGTACAGAAGTTGATAATTTTTGTTGAAAAATCCAGCCATGTGCGCACAGGAACTGTCTCCTCCTTCTGCAACCCCTCCACGATAACCTTTTTCACTCTATTTTTACAAAAAAAAACTTAGAGAGTATATTTGTAAAAAAAAAACAAAACTAACTCTACGCGATAATAAAAAAAAACTTATTCTCTTCACGTTCACAAATCTATCTATAATTAAAATTTAAGTCGGAACAACCAAAAAAAAATGTAGGTCACGGAAGGACTCTTTAAATTTTCTCTTTATTCTTTTTTTTCTTACTCTTCTTTCTTTGTTTTTGCTTTTTTTCATTTATCTAAGTTTCTCTTATATTAAACTATATTCTTTTCTCTTGCTTCTTATTTTATTTCTTTATTTCTTTTTTTTTTTTTTTTTTTGTGTTTGCTTTTCTCGAGGTATTTTGATTTCTACGAACTATCTTTCCCTTTTATTTCGATTTGTTTTGTGTTTTTCTTTTTTTTTTGTAGACCTTTAAACGCTTATACGAGCACGAATGACCAACCCCCGAACCGAAATGAGCAAAATTTATTCGCACCGCTCATTCCCGTGGTGTCTTTCTTTACTTTGAACTTCGGATACTTGCGAGAAACGAATTGTTTGAACAACCCAACGACAACGGTTCTCTTTCTTTAGGCTTTCGTCTGTTGCTACTTTTTTTTTGTTTTATCCTTGTTCAGGCTACGAATCACTCACGAGTAGATAGGTACGCTTATCGAGCGATACTCGAACCGCCTGGACCGGGATCCACAACAAAACTGATGGAGCGACGATCACCGGGTAGCGAGGGGAACAAACGATTTTTTCTTTTAACCAAAGTAATCGAGTGGCCGTTTCTTGCTCGCCGAATCTGGAAAGTGGAAGTTTGGTTAGCGATGACGATGACACGAGGCATCCAGGTGGATGAAACGTATACGATACCTTGTTCTTTTTATTCTTTTTTTTTTCGATTTAATGAAGGGCGTTGGCGGAGGCGTGCGACCAGCGCTGGGTGACTTATCCTCGCCAGAGCTAGTCGCTCTATGGGCCTGTTTAAGGGATGGTTGACAAAAATAATTTTATTTTTTTTTTTTATTTCCTACTATGTAGGTAGGTACTTAGGCGAACGAACAAAAAGAATGTCGGGAACTTTATTTACGGATTTTTTTTTTATTTCACGTACGCGTAGATTGGGCTCTCGTTTCTTTCTGATTTTCTTGTCTGGTTTTCTTTTATTCTTATTTTTCGTTTTCGTTTTCTTTTATTTTTTTTCCACACTATACTCCGGAGATAAAACACAGAAATTTTATTTCTTTTTGCTTTACAAAATGGTATTCTCGGCATACAACGATGTTGCTCGGTGGAGTTGTAAGATCTTAAAAAGAAAGAACCGTACCGGAAACTCAGGCATTTTTCTTTTCGTCCGAGATCGCTTGAAGGGTACAGAAAACGAGGTGATTGCTAAAAAAATGGGAATAGTTCGGAATTTGAAAGGAGTGATTACACTTAGCTACTTACAGCGGACGCGTGGCTTACAGCTGCATGCCACAAAGTTTGTACATCAGTAGAAATATTACTATCAAGTTCCATTGACTTTGGAAGATAAGAAGTTTTCCGTTTGGAATTTAAAAATACCCAAAAAGATTTACTGTTTTTTGTATGTTTTGCTCTGCAGTACTGATATACTGTTTATACAAAAATCTAATCAAAAAGTCAAATTCTTTTCTAAACTGAATAAATCTAGCACGATCTTCAGGGTTACCCGATTGTTTTGCCCTTTTCAAAGCTTTGTTTTTCATATTTTCAATATTTTTTAGACGTTTATTATACCAGGGAAGTTTGTATGAACGTTTGTCTTTAAATTTCGGTACAAAGTGTTCAACACCACTAAAAATAATTTTTTAAATGAATCATACATATTTTGTAAACTTAACGAAATGAAGTCGGCTTTTAAAAAGTTATAATTAGTGGAACACTCATTGGATACTTCCATCATTGGATACTTCCATATTAAATTCATAAAATTCAAAAGATAAATCGATTGCTTTATGGTGAATCGTATTTCTTAAAAACGGATATTCTGTCTCTTCAATGTGATATTTTATGTCATTGCTTATAAAAATTAAATCAAGAATACGATTTAGATTATTACTTATATGATTAATTTGAAATAAATTTTGAGATGAAAGAGAATCAACGATCTCAATTTCAATTTCTTTTTTAACATTAAATGGAACTAAAATTTGTTCCTCTTCTATAAAACACCAATCGATGTCTCCAATATTAAAATCACCTAAAATACATGGAAATTGATTAATCGTAAGATCCTTTACAATATTCTTAATATTTTTAACATGATTTCCATAAATTTCTAGACTACTTCGTTTGTTCTCTGCACTGATGTCAATTTGCGAGGCAGGTGCGGATACAGGGGGAGGGCAATGGGTGCAATTGCCCCCCCCCCTGGGCAAGATATAAAATATGAATTTAATAAAATGTAATCAAAAAATGTTTTTTCGTGATACGCTTATAAAATATATTCTTGGCAGCCAAAAGAGGACTTCACGTTTTCATTTCGCTGATTTCCCATTCCACGAAAATATTTAATACTTTTTGATGAAACAACCGATGTATCTCACCTCTTCCAACTGAGCCATAACTTAATGTCTTAATATCTTCATTTACTCTTTACAAAATGCAAATGTGAATGAAAAATTTCACAATTTAGAAAAATAATGTTTCAAAAAGTTATTGCCCTGCCCTCCTCTACAAATTTGTTGCAGGGGCACTTTTCAAAATTTTCCACCTTAAAATTGATTTTATTTTAAGAAAAAAAATTAAATCTTTGAAATACATCGACTTAATTTCTTTAAAAAAATTTAACGGCTTCAAATGCACGGATCTACAAGATTAGAAAAAGTTTAAATAATAAACCACATTTGTGTATACAAATTATTGAGAAATATAAAAAAAAATTTATACTTATAGGGTGATTGAGTCCTTTTTATGATAAATATTTAAATGTGCATTTACATTTTAGAAAGCACTTTCACTTGAAAACTCTCGAGAGTGACTCTCGGATTTCTGTTTTCCCCTCGGATGAGTTAATTTCATGACTGTGTGACTGTGTCCACTTGCGAGTCTTACTCTCGAGAGCTCCTTCAGAGCTTCTCACCGTCTTTTTCCTCTTAAATGGATACGTAACTTAAGAATATGCAAATGTGTTTCGAGTGCGGCAAAACAAAAAGAGAAGTAGGATGGAACTTCTACACCTTAGGATCTTTTTTTTTTTGCCGGTTTTACAATCAACGGCCGTTTTCGAAAAAGTCATCTGCGTTAAAAATGCATTTGCAGATTGATTAAACTGCTAAAGTCACATGTTCGAAAACATTATCTGCGGTGCAGTAAAAAATCGAATTGACGATAAGAAAATTGAGAGACCGCAGAGAGCGTGTTCGTAAACATCAAATGGGTTTGCGAGTAAGTTGAATGACGTTCATCAAACCAATTTTGTGCAAGCAGGACAATTGCATATGACGATTGCAATCTGCGTAAAAAAATGACGATCATTTGGCGATCAAATTGGGTCATATGCAAAAAGATGAGTTCCAGCTGTTTTCTCACTTTTTTGAGAACTTTCTTAGCTTCGTATGCAAAAAAAAAGTTACTGACCGAGTTAGATCTCACGTGGTGAGTTCAATCTCACAGTGATGAGTTCGATCTCATTTTGAAAGCTCTTATGAGATAGAACTCGGTATGCTATGCAAAAAGGTGAGAAAACAGTTGATTCCGTGAGATCGATCTCACAAATTATTGAGCATGGGTTTTCTCTTACTCAGCTCATATACAACCGTCAAGATACCAGAATTTCAGCTTGATTTTGTTACAAATTAAGTTTATAAAAATTGGAGATTGGAAATTGGAATGTTATGCATCTACCTACTCTTGTCAAAAAAAGGGAACAAGATATTTTTCAATTTTGTTTAGTGATTTTTGAAGAGCTGTATTTTGGTTGTAGGTGGCCGTATTGCGATGAAAGAAAAATCATTTTGCGGTTTCATGTTTCCTGTACAGAGGATTGTTGGCAAATATTTTTTTAAAGTATGTTGTTACCGTTATTGCTCAAATTTTCTATTCCTTGGTTTTTTTTTTATATTTGATCACAATATTTCAGCAAATAATGACAACATACAAAACGCAAACTCGAATGAGTGCCTCCTACGTAGCTATTCTAAAAAAAAAAACCTTTTGAAATTGTAATAGGATTATGTTTTCACATTTTACCGTTAGAAAATAAGAGTAAAAATAAATTGAAAACCCGTTCAATAAATTAACATCAAAACTTAGGAATATTTAATGTATATTAATATGAAAATCTGCAACACCATCAGGTAATAATTCGATACATATTTGCAAAGAGGTAAACAAATAACCAAGAGACAATCACAAAAGGTGTTTTTTTTGCGATTTTCTAAACGGCGAAAGAAAATCCATAAAATCCTCTAAGATTCCTTTAGAATATTCCAGTTTTTAGAACCACCCTTCAATTCTGTATTTTGTCACTATTTGCTTAAATATTAGTGACCAAAGACTAAGGTATCTCCTTCAGTTTAAGCCAGATATCTCAGGCAAAAGAAAATTGTACACCAACACAAAATAAAGTTAAGTGAAGCTGAAAAAACATATTACATGACTTATACATTCAATTGACTCAAAAATTTAAATTCAAAAGGAATTCAAACCTTTAAGAAAATAAAAAATAGAAAATATTTGCCTTGCACAAAAAAATTATTTGCAAACAAAAGTAAAAACTCGAAAAATTAAGCAGTAGTTTGTTTTCTGTTTCATGTCAAAATACACTTAAAAATTTGTAATAAAATTTTGTTTTCTTCATTTTTTTGATTATCGCAATTTCATACTGACCACTTTTTCAATATTTTTTTTCCGTTTGTGTATACCTACACCAAATCAGTTTTTATAAACATATATGTAGCATCTCATTTCATTGCTTAAACCCCTAGTACTCGCAAAAGCTTACAAACATAATTCAACTGAATTTTAAACACCAATTTTTCGTTTCCGCGTTCAGAGAAATGTATGTTTTTTCTTCTTCTACGCACTGCACAGAAATAACAGTCACAACTATTTAAGACGAAGAGCTTTGAGATCGATCTCATATTCATCGAGTTAGAGCTGTTCAGAGCGAACTCATTTTTTTGCATATAAAATCGAGTCCGAGTTCGGCTCTGCTCGATCGATCTCACATGTGAGTTCAAGCTTGTTAACTCGGACTCAGAGATCTTGCTCATCTTTTAGCATACGACCCATTGACTTTGATTTGATGTTTTCGAGAATGGAAAACGTCAATTCGTTTGTCAAATGAACATTATTTTCTGACGCGAATATTGCTTTAGTTAGCACAGTCTTTTTTACCAACGTCACTCAGTTTTCTTGTAAGCAAATTTGACACGTTCTCTGTCTTCCCAATATTTTTGCCATCAACTCGATTTTTACTGCAGAATTGCACCGCAGATGATGTTTTCGAATATTTGACTTTTGCAAACTTCCTGACCGAACACAATGAAGTAGAACTTGTATTTGCGTATGAGAACATTCTGCAAATGCGTTTTGACGTAGATGACGTTTTCGTAAACAGCCTTTAACTGGCAAAGCCATTGGCCAATTATCTTGTCACAGCTAATGAAGAGGCTGAAACTTTCACTCGAACTCGAACGTCATGAGTGGGAATAGCGAATAGGAACATACTGATGTGTCATTATGCTTTCCGACACTTAAGGTGATGTTACACAAATCCAGAAGGAATTCAAAAATGCTGTAAAGACACCATGCTACAGCTACAAGTTAAGTTTCATTTTAAAAAGTTTTTTTTTTTAATTTATAAAGAGTTCAATGTTTTTCATATAAAAATTAACTTAAAATCATTGTTTTAACTTAATACGTAAGTTTTCTTATTTAAAATCAAATCAATTTTAATTGTTTAAATTTATTTGTACAAATTTGTTCAACTGTGTTTGTGATTTATTGTTTCAATAAAGATCCCCTGAAGAAGACAGCAATCTCTGTCGAAACGTCGGGAAAGTAAATGGAATAGCTTTGTTTCATTGCACCATAAGTGACAAAAAGAGCCAAAGAGGAACCAGTTTCTTCACCAACAAAATATTTATAACTTGGTCAAATAAAAATAATTAAATATGTACGGCTAACTTCACACTGACGTTAACAGTGAAAAATTAATGTATTTGATTTTATTTTCAAATTTGGGCTTCAAAATTTGAACATCAATTTGTCTTAAAATGCAAATTAAACTGCAAATTTGGAGCCTTACTGCAAATTTCTAAGTGTCACCGTTGCTGACAAAAGTACTTTCATGATAACTTCACAGTGAAGTTAGCAGTACAGTATGAGTTGAGCATTATAAGAGGAAGACTAACAACTTTTAAATTATATCTCGAAAAGATTCAAAAAGAATTTTGTTTTTATTAACCCACTGTGCAGAGCTGCGCGATGAATTACTCATCCGCATTTCAGGTCAGGTCGTTATTTATGACGATAGTAAATCGAGCTTTTTTTTAAGACGTGTTTGAATTCATAAACAATAGTGTATTTACTCTTTTTTAATTTATGAATTTCAAGAAAACAAACATTGAATTTTGACTTGGAGTAAATAAATGTAAGTACAAAAAAATACCTACTCACTTAACGTGTGGTTTTTTTGCTGGCTACAATTTGTAGGCGCGCAAAATAAATTTGAATCGAGTCACGTTATTGATATGACGGTAAGTAATTATACAAATGTTTTTATTTCTAATTTAATGTATTTCTTTATCAATTTGGCCCACATAAACTTTTATTGTGTATTTTTATTTGCTTTTATTGTTTTTTTTTTTTTGTTGGTTTGTTTTGGTTTATAGTCGAACTAAGCAAACCAAACAATTCAGTATGCAGTGCGTTAATTGTGTTTATAATCAAAACAATTCGCGAATTGAATTAACATACGTGCAATGTATACATATACATATGTACGTATGTTTCTAATAAATTAAGTTTAGATTTTTTTAATTGCAAAAATGACATTATTTGTATTTTCTTTTGAAATCCCTTCAATCAATCTAGTGCAAGGTAAGAGTTCAAGTGCAGTAATAACTTTAAAACAAGAAACCTTATTAAAAATTATGAAAAAAGAAACCAAGACAAAACTGCTCAGAGATCAAAGGGTATGATATTGTCCAGCCAAGTTCGCGGCTAGCACAACTGTAGGCCTTGTGGTGCATACAAGGGAAAAATCGAAAATCTGCAATTTTCTATTCAGGGGGCGTGGCATCCACCCACGTTCTTCAAAATTCTTATAAATTATATGGAGCACTTCCGATTGTTGTAGAACGACTAATTTGATAGCTCGGTACGGCTTGAAGTACTTTGAAAGAAAAAAGTCGAAAATTTGGAATTTTCCATTCACGGGGCGTGCCATCCACCCACTTTATCAGAATTGCTATTATTTATAATGGAGCACTTTCGGTTGTCGTAAACTTTGTGGAGCGGTAGGGCTTGATTTTTACCTGGCAAAATAAATCTTTGAAAAAAGGAGTGAAATCACAACAAAAACATAAAAGTTAAAAAAAGAGCCAAGTTCTTATATGTACAAGAAATCTGTGCGTAAAAAGTCTGCCAAAAATAGTAAGGAGATCATGTTCATGAAGTTTAATATCAAATATCTTAATTAGAGTAATATCGAAATAATTCCAAATTATGACAGAAATTTGGTATCTAATGATTACTGATTAAAATTTGGTGAGTGGGGGCTTTGTCATACGTAATTTGTATCAAGTTCAGTTCAACTAACATGAATTTTTTAGCAAAAAACCACTGTAAACTATATCCAACAAGATTAGAATTCTTAATCATTAAGCTGGAAATTTTTTTAGTCATAGTTTCTATATACGAAGGTTTTATAATACAAATTCTACTACTGTAGAACTAAAGGCCATAAAAAGCTATTTTGAATCAATAACACTGGTCTGCAACGAAAATCGCCTTTAAACAAAAATATACTTTTCTAGAGGATTTTGACATGCTGGATCCGAATCCGAAGTCAAAATTACTATATCACGTCACGTTTTTGAGATATTCCAATTCAAACATGTCAAAAACCCGTTTTTTGGGTACTTTTGACGTGTAATTTCTTCACCGATAGAAACTTTTTTTAAAAACTAACAGCAGGACCTGAAAGAAACATATTTCATCTTTCTAAATCATTTTAAATATTTTTACAATTCGTTTTTCTCCCAAAGATATTGTAAATTCAAGGAAAACATCCAAGAACAACTTAGCTCTTATAAAGCTCTTAATTGCAACATGTCGCTGAAAATTCATTTTTTGGACTCCCACTTAGATTTTTTCCCGGTAAACCTTGGTGCAGTTTCAGATGAACATGGTTAAAGGTTTTATCGAGACATGATGGACATAAAACGAAGATATAAGAGGAAATGGTCAGAAGCAATGCTGGGAGATTTTTGCTGGTCAATTTTTCGTCAGACAATGGAAAATATGAAAAGAAAAAAGCTACAAAATAATATGTTTAAAGAAAAAAAGTTATAGTATATTGTTTAATTGGATTTTTGATTTTATTTTATTTTTTAAAACTACTTTTTTAAGGTGTAGTTTGGTAGAATCGGTGTGTTTTTTATATGTAAAATATTTTACCAGTTTTTTATACAGAGCACTCAGTGAAATACACGAATGGGAAAGAAGTGTTTGGGATTTTAAAACACTTAGTTTTTTCTTTTGTTAAAGTCCTGGATTAAAATTTATTTAATATACTTGAGTTTATGAATATCAAATGGGAAATTCTATTATTTCCCAAAAAATATGTTTTTTACAGAGTAAATCATAAAAACTACGAAATTTGGAAATATCTGTTGTTTTTTTTAAATAACGGTTTAAAATATAGGTGAACATTGATGGATGATGACAAATCTAGTTTCATGTGAAAACAAATATTGTGTGGAGTAGGTCCTCCAAATTTGAGCAGAATAGGCACAATAGGTTTTTCTTACCAGGTCAACCGAATCTAAGAGGGTTCTTTTTTACAAATCAGTCATATTTTTCAAAAATCAATTTAAAAAAAACTGGACGTGATAGAATAATTTTTCTAATCTGTCATAATTTCAAAAAATTACTTGAAGGCGAAAAAAAAGTTGATTTTTGCAGACCAGTGTAATTCAAAGAGTCCAATCCATAATGCTTAGTCTTCTACTTCGCTGATTTATTTCAGTAGTATATAGAATTTGTATTATAAAACCTTCTTATATAGAAACTATGCCTGGCCCGGGCAAACAAAATTCCAGCTTAATGATTAGGCAATTCTAATCTTATTGGATATAGTTTACAGTGGTTTTTTGCTAAAAAATCCATGTAAGTTGAACTGAACTTAATACAAATTGCGTATGACAAAGCTCCCAGTATGTTACTGATGAGTCCAAGTGTGTATGCCGGACGAAACGAAAATTTGTAGGACTAAAGGCCATAAAAAGCTATTTTGAACCAAAATTCTGTTTATTTTTGTAAATTATGTCTGGTCAAAATTGTTCAGTCAAAATTCTGTCATTTCAAATTCTGTAAATGCGAAATTCAGTTTGTGCAAAATTCTGTATTTCAAAACTCTGTCCGATCAAAATTCAGTTTTCCAAAATTCTGCTTATGAAAACTTAAATTCTGCCTAAGAAAATTTCTCATTTAGGCTTGTTTCACACATATACGGTTTCATTCGGTTCGGTATGTATTCGGTTCGTTTTCGGTTTCAGTTTTGTATTTTCACACATATACGGTTCCTATAAGGTTTGTATTCAAATATCAATTTTTAATTCCAAAAATATCAACATACTTCAGCACTAGTTGTCAATTCCAAATAAAAACGAACAAAAAAAACCTTATAGAACCGAATATGTGTGAACGCTACGATAAGTTTGTGTGCCCTTGAAACCGAATGAAACCGATTCGTGTCGAGGTTTTTATTCCTGCCGTTTTCATCGGTTCACACTTATCAGGTCCGACCGAAAATGAACCGAATACAGACCGAACCGAATGAAACCGTATATGTGTGAAACAAGCCTTACAAAGACAATTTTTGTTATAATTTTGTTATTTTATTTAAGATTTATAAATACAATAGATTGGGTCGTGGGGAACCAGGGCCTAGTGACTTACAACTCTCAACCATTCCTGTGAGCGAGCTGTTGGCAGGAATGGAGGGGACCAACAGTTTTTGCCGAGTCCGAACGGCTATGTGACTTATTCATGATAATTATACTCTTGGAGGATTTGGCAGTACCTCGGATAAAACATTTCTGTTTTTAGTTGGCACGGCTGGGAATCGAACCCACACCTTCGGCATGACAGTCCTACGCACTAGCCAACATGCCACGAGGTAAGATTTAAGATTTATTTAATGAACAAAAAAAAATAGTTAACAGTTAACAGAACAAATCTATGTCTTACTGAAAGCAATAATGGTATTCACGCAAAGGCGTAAGGTCGTCGTAAGTGTAGTATAGTTGTAAACTTTGAAAATTTGTCTAATTTTCTATACAAATTACGATATATCTACGAAAGTAAAAACTTTAACTTTAAAAAAGTGCGCACAGAATTTTTGGATACAGAATTTTGAAAAACAGAATTTTGAATTACAGAATTTTGAACAAAAAGAATTTTTAAATACAAAATTTTGAAGAACTAAATTTTGGTCATGCAGAATTTTGTACTGCCAGAATTTTGAAAGACAGCATTTTGACATGCTGAATTTTGAAAGCTGAATTATGACTCCTACAGAATTTCGACCTCAACCCGTACCTACATATGTTTGAGTCAATTAAATAAAAGTTATAAATGCTAAAAATAGAGCCAAGTGCTCTTTATAAAAAATAAAATGCACGATTGGATCGCACGTCCTTGCTCTTATTTGTTCAAGTTGTGTGGAACTTAAGAACTTTAAAAAATATTCAAGTAATTGTAGAAAAAGTATAAAAAAGCATTAAAATCGTTCTTTTAATTGTATAAACAGCCCGATAAATAACTACTTAGAGTTAAAAAACAAAAGTATGCCATTTGATTACGTAAAAATATGAAAATAAACAAACAAACATTCAAAATCGTTGGGCCGTTTTCTTAAAAATGAATTTTTTATATATAAAATTGTTGTTACATTTTTTAAAAAACAATTTTGTATGTCAATTTTGAGTCTATATTAAATTTATATTAAATTTTATTGAAATCGGATGAGCTGTTAATGAGAAAACCGAAAATCAAAAAAACCGTTATATGGCAGGCACCGTTAATAAATATTTTTGGTAATTTTTTTTTTCTGTTACCAGAAAGTACACCATATCTACAATATTACACTGATTTTTGTTATCAAAATCCGTTTTTGAGATAAATTAGCTTTTCCTTAACTGTTGTATGGCAAGTACCGTTATTTTTATTTTTTTTTCCCTTTGGAGAACCTTAAGTTCAAAATTTGAAGAAAATCTCATCATTGGCTTAGGCTGTAGATCCAGATACAAACAGACAGACAGAAAGCCAGAATTGTGCCACCCACTTTTTTCGTGTTCTCTATCATCGTAATATTATGTTTGATTGTTATTTCAAAAATTTTGTTTGCTCAAGTTCAAAACTTGCCCTATAGTACCTATATCGCAAGTAAAAATCAATAAAAGCACATACAATAATGTGATAAATATATTTTTTTAAGAAAATATTCCATTCTTTTACTTGTTTTTTAAAGCAAGATGTTTTAATTAATAGTTTTTGGAAAATTAAATTTCAAAGTCAAAATTTATGAAAAAAATTATGATTTTTTTTGTCAAGTAGAAGATATTTTTCAAAATTTTCCTTACATATTTATGTAAGTGTCACCGTTTTTAAATATTCAGTGCTTTTATAAATTTTTATTAAAATACTGAAAACCAGATGTTAAATTCTTTTTAGTTTTCGAGAAATGGAAATCAACGAATGAAGTTTCTGCATGGAAAACCTTTAAAATCAAATCGAAAATAAATTAAATGCACGACTGGGTCGCACGTACTTGCTCTTATGTTCAAGACACTGCGGGCTTAAGAAAATTGTATATAAAAACATGGAAATTATGAGATACAAATACGACATTTAAATTAGCTAAAACAACTCTTTTGACAATTTGACGTGAAAAAAAGAATGTCATCTTAATTCTTGATTGAATATGATTGTATGGGAAAACAAAATTTAAAATCGTTGGAGCGGGTTTTTAAAAAAAATAATTTTTTATATATAATATTCTTAAAACATTTTTTAGAACAAATTTTGGTATGCAAATCTTAAGTATATAAATTAATGTGTATATAAAAACAAAATTTGAAAAAAAAATTGTCAACCCGTTTTTGAGATATCGAATTTTCAAAAATAAAATTTTAAACTTTTTTTTTTCAAAATCCAAAAACTTTTTTTTCGAAAATTTTGATATGCAATAGTATTTAATCTTATCTGGAATTTATATATAAAAAAATTCATCTAAATCCGTTTAACCGATAACGAGAAAATTCAAAATAAAAAAATACGTTCTATGACGGTTACTATTAATAGTTGCGAAGTGTAAGATTTAATAATTTTTGGTAGTAGATCGTACTAATTTAAGCATATTAAAAAAGTTTAATCAAAATCTTAGGAGTCGTTTTTGAGAAAAAAAATATTTTCTTTTACGGCTTTTGAACGTTTGTATGGAAGGTACCGTTATTTTTTCATAAATGTAAATTTTTTTCTAAAAATATTGTAGAAAGTACAAAAAAACTCTTAACTATTGAGTTTCAAAAAATAGATCATGTCGCTTTCGAAATATTTGATTTTCCAAAAAAAATTTTGAAACATTTTAAAAAATCCAAAAAATATTTTTTCAAAAATTTTGGCACACAAAACTATTTATATTTTTTGGAAAATTCTGTATAAAAAAATAATTGAAATCGGTCGTGCCGTTTTGAAGAAAATCAAAAACTAACAAAATGGTTTTTGAAAAATGGTTTTCCACACAAAGAAAGGCTTTACTAAAATAAATTTATTGATTTTTTTTTTTTGAAGAAAAGTTTTCGAGCAGTTTTTGAGAAAAATACGATTATGTAAAATTGCTAAAAAAAATTGTATGGCAGGTACCGTTATTTTTGGTTCTAAAAAAAATGAAAAAAACGTGTGGGCATAATCACCAAAAACCACTATGTACCAAGTTTGAAGAAAATCGATCAAGCCGTTTAGGCTGTAGACGAACAGACAGACAGACAGAATTGTGCCACTTACTTTTTTGGTGTTCTCTATCATCGTAATATCATGTTTGATTGTTACCTCAAAATTTTTTTTTTGTACGAATCCAAAACTTGCCTTATAGTACCTAAGTATATCGCAAGTAAAAATGGTTATTTCAGAGATACCAACCATTAGGAGCTATTTTTTTAAAAATTGAAAAATTGGGGTTTTCACCCAAAGGAACTTTTTTCGATTTTTCAATAATATTTGTGAAACCGTTTTTGAGAAAAATACGATGATGTGAAATTGATAGAGAAAATTGTGTGGCAGGTACCTACCGTTGTATTTGGTTCTGCGGGTAGGGAATGGCCTACGCTCTATTTATGGAAACATAACATAAGGAGATGTTCCCACATAATCAATATCAAGAAAATTTTAAATTTTGAAATACGTATTTGTATCAACATGTTACCCAAAGAGCATCATGTTAGTTCTACACATAACTCAGTTTTCAAAAAAAAAATCTAAGACCCTAAAATGTGAGAGTAGGTCAACCCAGAATGAAGCAATAACCATTATAATTTCTGTTTATTAACTGATTTAATTATCTTAAGTATATAATTAAAAGAAGCTACCTCCTCAGCAATTTTTTTCTAATATGGTGAAATAATTGGACTGATTTAAGAATAAACTTCACCTCAAAGTAAACAATAAACATGAAAAATCTATCAAAACTTTCATACAAATTTGTTAGTTGTGCAAGAGAGCAGAACACACAAATATGTATATAAAATCCTTAAGTATATAAGAATTTTTCAATTTAAATTTTTGTATTTACACAACATCGCATGTTACGACATTTTATGAGTCATTAAAGTTTGATTATTGAAGAAAATCTTCAACGATACAACAATTTACATCATAAATCTTATAAAAAAAACAAGAATTTATAATTTTTCTTCATTCGAAAACTTGGGGTTATGTGCCTTCACTGTTAATGATTAAAATAATGCGTGAATACTTTATATTGAACGAGATCTGACAATGTTTATTGGAAAACGTAAACTATTCTGGTGTAGCAGCTATAAAATTTCTTTTCTATTGTGTTTTTGTTGGACTGATTTCAAAGAACCACTTAGCATATCAGTGCAAAAAAGTTTCAATGAACTCGTAGCTCGTATTCAATTTTTTTTTTTTTATAAAAATAGTGCTTGGATAAATTACAACAGATATGTAATTATTTGTTTATATATACGTATTGCCTACTTATGGGAAAGATTTCTTTGAATGGAAACTCCATGCGAATATATAATGTACTCTTCGGCTAGCAATTGAATTGGTGAGAATATTTTAGACAAAAAGGAATACAAAACGATAAATGATCACATAATTAAAATAAATAATAAAGAAGAAGTCAGGGTTAAAAATAAGATACGATAAATCATAATATATTCAATATCAATAGAAAGGTCATTTAGGCTCCTTACACACCCTTGAAAGTATTAAAATAAAGGGAGCATCCATATTCAATTTTTAAATAACTTATATGAGGACTACTTTAAAATTGTGTTTCAAGGCAAAGTATAGAAGAAAGTTACCACTTCCTAGAGTTACATAAATTCGAAACTCTCCCAAGACTCAACTTTGATATAAAGCTTTAAATTTTCAATACCTTCATTAAGTTGGGATTTAATTCTATAAATTTTCCAATAAAAAAAGAAAACCAAAAAGTTTTCTTTATTTTTTGTTAACGAAAGCCAAACCCCAAATCAAGAAGTAAGTATAATTGTTTAAAAGTAGGTATACTCCTATAATAAAAATAAATTCAATTGCCTCATTTTAAAAATAGATCAAAAGTTCAATAAACGAGTGTATAGGCTTTTTATAAGTATAATACCATTCTTAACCAAATTATATACACTACACATCCCTAATAAATTGAAGATGCTTCCTTGTGCATAATGATGAGCATAATAATGCTCATATTGTTAGAAATTTTTCCACACATCAAACAACTTTGATTTCACTTTCTAAAGGTTATTTATTACAAATGCCAGGAACGTATTAAGGGAATGAAGGGTTTTTAGATGTTTGCAAAAATTGTAAATAATCAGATGTGTACATAAAAGCGACACTGGATCACATGAACTTGCTCTTGTGGTATAAAGCTATAACGTGACTAAGCAAAGCATCGAAGAGCATTGCCCCAAGATATAAGTAGGTTGTCTGACCAATAGTTTTGTAAATGTTTGAAATAAAGCTTTCTATTGTGTGGCCATGATTAGATTGAGAGTGGAACGAAATCCCGAAAGCCAAAATCTCGATTAAAATAAATCCTGCTTTTTTAAAAAAATATTCGAAGATTAATAATCCTGCTTTTCGCATTAACAAATCTTGCAATTGCAAAATCTCGCTTTTAACAATTAATCAATTTGAATTTTGCTTTAAGCCTACATAGTTTTCAGGTTCACATGCGAAAAGAAATGCATATATGCAAATATTTTCTCATGTCAAGAATTATTGAGGTTAAAGCATAGTGTTAACAGTTCTCATGCGAAAAAAATCAGATTTCTTAAAACGATTTTCCACCTATTCTGTGCACCAAATTGAATAATATTCATGGCGAAAAACGTTAACCTTGGCCTGAGCCATAGGTACCTAGTAGTCTAAGAGCCAGTGGTCGGCAGACTTACGGTATTTCAGTACGATTCATATTAAGTGGAGGTATTGTCCTAGACCTCCTGAGCATGGAATCGGCACTCCTAATCCAAAGTCATAGTACCGTGATAGCAGTACGTCTGCCTCTTTAATATGTTAGACTACATAGTTTTTGCTATTCAAAAATAGTAAAGGCAGACATAGGGCGTAGTACCTCTAGGAGTAACGGAATTTTTAAAAATAGTCTAGAAAAATTCCTAAAAAAAATAAGCTTTTTTTCTTAGGTACAAAAAAGCACTTTTTCTTGAAGGAATACGTTCAAGTCTCTAATATTTTAATACTTACAGTCCATTTAACTAAAAACAAATAGTTATCAGACACCTGCTGTAGTACCTGGATTTTTAACGGAATTTCGAAATACAAATATTAGGGAAAAATCTCCATACATATTTCACTGTTTCTTTTCAAATACAACAAAATGTTTTTCCTGTTGAGCAATACGTCTGCCTATTTGACATAATAAGTAGTATAGTTTTTATAAATTATAAGAAATATTAGCAGATACATGGTGACGTAAATTGTTTTTTAACGAAATTTTGAAAAAAGCCTTAAAAATCTCTATAAAAATTCTGCTGTATTAAGAAACTTAAAAGAAAAAAAGTTTTTACTGAAGGAATATATTTTTCTCTTTGATATAATAATTCCTATAGTTTTATTTATTAAAAAAAAATTATAAGCAGATACTTGGTGCATTACCCAAATCTATAACGGAATTTAAAAAAATATGTTTTGAAAAATTCCATAAAAATTCCGATGTATTTCAAAAGCAAGAAAAAAATATTTTAACTAAAGCAATACGTCTGCCTCTCTGATATATTAATTTGTATACTCTCTTTTATTAGACAAAAATAATAACAGGTCCCTGGTGCAGTACCTGTATTTATAACGGAATTTAAAAAAAAAAGCTTTGGAAAACTCCATACAAATTCCGCTGTATTTCAAAAGGAAAATAAAAATGTTTTAATTAAAGCAATATGTCTGCCTCACTGATATGCTAATACTAATACTCTCTTTTGTTAGAAAAAAAGTATTGCAGACACCTGGTATAGTATCTACATTTATAACGGAATTTTGAAAAAAAAGACCTTTGGAAAACTCCATACAAGTTCCGCTATACCAATTTCAAAGGCAAAAACAAAATGTTTTAACTTAAGCAATATCTCTGCCTCTCTGATATGTTAATATTGATACTCTCTTTTATTAAAAAATAATTAAAGCAGACACTTGTTTTAGTATCTACATTTATAACGGAATTTTGAAACCTCCATTCAAATTCCGCTGTTTTTCAAAGGTAAACACAAAATGTTTTAACTTAAGCAATATGTGTGCCTCTCTGATATGTTAATACTGATACTCTCTTTTGTTAGAAAAAAATTATAACAGACAGCTTATATAGTATCTACATTTATAACGGAATTTTGAAAAAAAAAGCCTGAAAAACTCCATACAAATTGCTTTGTATTTCAAAAGAATTTTTTTCAAAATTCCGTTATAAATGTAGATACTATATCAGCTGTCTGTTATAATTTTTTTCTAACAAAAGAGAGTATTAGTATTAGCATATCAGTGAGGCAGACATATTGCTTTAATTAAAACATTTTTATTTTCCTTTTGAAATACAGCGGAATTTGTATGGAGTTTTCCAAAGCTTTTTTTTTTAAATTCCGTTATAAATACAGGTACTGCACCAGGGACCTGTTCTTATTTTTGTCTAATAAAAGAGAGTATACAAATTAATATATCAGAGAGGCAGACGTATTGCTTTAGTTAAAATATTTTTTTCTTGCTTTTGAAATACATCGGAATTTTTATGGAATTTTTCAAAACATATTTTTTTAAATTCCGTTATAGATTTGGGTAATGCACCAAGTATCTGCTTATAATTTTTTTTTAATAAATAAAACTATAGGAATTATTATATCAAAGAGACAAATATATTCTTTCAGTAAAAACTTTTTTTCTTTTAAGTTTCTTAATACAGCAGAATTTTTATAGAGATTTTTAAGGCTTTTTTCAAAATTTCGTTAAAAAACAATTTACGTCACCATGTATCTGCTAATATTTTTTATAATTTATAAAAACTATACTACTTATTATGTCAAATAGGCAGACGTATTGCTCAACAGGAAAAACATTTTGTTGTATTTGAAAAGAAACAGTGAAATATGTATGGAGATTTTTCCCTAATATTTGTATTTCGAAATTCCGTTAAAAATCCAGGTACTACAGCAGGTGTCTGAAAACTATTTTTTTTAGTTAAATGGACTGTAAGTATTAAAATATTAGAGACTTGAACGTATTCCTTAAAGAAAAAGTGCTTTTTTGTACCTAAGAAAAAAAGCTCTTTTTTTTTGGAATTTTTCTAGACCATTTTTTAAAATTCCGTTACTCCTAGAGGTACTACGCCCTATGTCTGTCTTTACTATTTTTGAATAGCAAAAACTATTTAGTCTAACATATCAAAGAGGCAGACGTACTGCTATCACGTTTTCGAGGTCGATTTTTTCGACTTTTGTGACCCCACTACTCCCAGAGGTACTATGACTTTGGATTAGGATTGCCCATTCCATGCTCAGGAGGTCTAGAACAATACCTCCACTTAATATGAATCGTACTGAAATACTGTTAGTCTGCCGACCACTGGCTCTTAGACTATAGGTTCCGGATATCGTTGTTGGTTTATCACCCTTCTCGTCAGTTGATTAGGGTGGTTGGCGATGTTTCCAAACAGTTTATTCGCCTTTACTTCAGAGTAGAGTTGCTCGTTGCTAAAACTATTGCTCCCATGACAATCGAAATGAAGCCGAGTGCATATCCTTAGAATTTTCCTTTCGAATATTTGTAGGTCCTTCATAGCTGTTTTGGAAATTGTGAACCAAACAGGGAAGCTGTAACTGATGACTGGTATCAGGAGTTTCTTGTAGATTAGAAATTTCGTCTGCTGGCTTAGCCTAGTTCTCTTTTTCATCAGTGGATAGAGGCGATGAAAGTCCACATTGGCTTGTTTTAAAAAAACAGCCCTTGAATATGGGTAGCAGCTCGTCGAAGTTTATGCCTTGTTCTTTGCGCTGTGTTTGGCCTGTAATGTGGTTCCGTCTGGGAGTAATAGGGTGATGCCTCTACAGCCTCCAGCTGAGCGGCCTCGTCTGCCTCCTGGTCTTTTAGGCAGACAAGCTCTTATTTGGATAAATTGATCCGGATACCCCATTTGGTGTATAACTCGAAGGGTTTGGGGATGTAGGCCTCTACTTCCCGGGCAGCTATCAATTTAGATAATAATGAGTAGTATTTAGATAGTAATGAGCGGTTGCAGAGTGGAATACTTTTCCCGGAAACCGAACTGCATGTGTGGTATGATGTTGTTCTCACCGCAGTACTTTTTGAACATCCTGAGTATCAGCTCTTCCCAGATCTTACTTAGGTTATTGAGGAGGGATATCGGCCTGTAGCTGCTTACCATGTTCTTTGAACCATTCTTGGCAATCGCAACGATTTAAGCAGTTTTCCAAGTTTGATTCACTGCAGTCTCTTCTGGAATTGGTTGTTGTTGTGGTGTTGAATGGAGTTCCGGGTCATAATGTTGACGCACTGAAGTGCAACCCACACTGTCTGGTAGTTGCTGTTGGGTGTTTTTAAGCTCTTACTGCTGGATCCTTGGCAGACTTTCCCTTAGTCGTTATGGCCATATAGATTTTGTATATACTGGGGAAGGTGCTCATATCTATCCTTTGACGTCTTGTTCCAGACAGTCAATGAATATGTCAATTTCAATGTTGTCTAGATTCCTATTTTCGGGTAGAAGAGCTATGGTGACCTCAACGTCTCTTTGTAGCCTGTCTATGTCCATTCTCCTGTAGTTGATGAAATTTTCCACCGATTATGTCGCTAGGAAGATGGGTTGATAGAGTTTGAATCTTAGTTAGACAGCTGCATGGTCTGAGTTACTGGGTATGGATACTTTTGTACAGGTGAAGTTGCTGATTTCTGGAAGAATATGAAAAAATCAGATGAATTAATAAGGAAATCTAATGTTCATAGTGTTCTAGGAAAGGTTGGTTTAGGTTGTGAAATATAACAACCAATGAATGCTAATCATTGTTGGTATCCAGCCAGTCAATAATCGCCTTGCCTTCGTTGTTGACAGCAGTATCCAGTCAAAGGTGTAGCTTTCAGTTGAAATCACCACCGATGAGTCCATAAGTTCTTCTTCTTCTAAGGATGCTGTTGAAAATGTGAAGATCGCTGTGGGTGTTTCTCATGCTGGAAATGTAAGTGTTGCCGCTATTTTTAATTGATTTTTTTTTCTATTTTATGCGATTTTTTTTATAAGATTGCCCCTCCAGTCGAAGCGGGAGGAAATATTAACCCCCTTCCGTAGGGTTTTTTTCTTGGCTACTTCCAACCTCTGAATATTATGAAGATTTTACGCGAGCCACCTTGTATGCAAAAAAAAAAAATAGGCAATTTAATTTACCCCAAATATAAAAAAAACTCTAAGAAAACCATATAAGGACCACCCTAATGTACACCTGTCTTTAATTTAGAAAATATTCTGAGTGCAAACAAATCAACTCAGTCTGTGTTTGGAAACTAGATTCTTGAGATTTGTACACATTTAACCCTTGTTTACTCTAGTTAAATTTGTTTGTCAAAATAAAACAAAAATTTAAAAAATAAAATCATAGAAATCGTGATAGTTTTTGAAGATCAACACGTTTACTGTTTTTTCTCCTTTTGTTGACTTGACTGTTGGTTTGAAATATTTAGAAACGCCCCAGAAGCAAAATAGGTCTATAGTTTTAGGTATAATATTTAGTTAAAAAAAAAATAAGCAACGATATGAAAATACCTACATCAAGAACAAACAATATACACTGTACAATATAACATCAATGTACACTGAACGGACCGTCTTTTTTCCAATGAATCGAGTCCAATGAAGCCTTTTTGAACTCTTTCACGGGTTAACCCAATAGAGGAAGAAGGACTCGATACAATTGAATAATACTCAAGAATAGGACGAACGGAAGACATGTAAGCCAATTTTAATAAAGCTTAGCCTTGGTTCACACGGCAATGCACCGCGTGTTTTTTTTTTGCTCATTTCGCTTAGCGAAACCAAACATTGATTTTGCCCTTGATATAGTGTAGTCTAGGTAAATATCAAAGGTGTTTTTTTAGACGTGTGGTTTTCAATATGGCACTACTTTTTTCGGAGGTGGTCTTTTTGACAGCTGTCACTTGATTTATGCTCAATTTGGTTTGCCATTTCATAATGAACAAAAACGTCAAATTGTGCAAATTTATTACCAAAATAATGGTTCGGTTCGCGCATCGCGCTCTCCGTCCAATATTCGGTCGACATAATCACCCAGCTGAGTCGGTAATTCAAGCAACCATGGTTTCGCACCACGTTTTTTCTAGTGGACAATGCGCATCCTCAGAGACGCCGTACAGTGCGCACCGAAGATGCTTTTGCTGCTGTGAGGCAGAGTATAGAGTCCATCCGCCATCGCGTTGAAAATTGGTGGTCGAAAATTGGACCACTCGGCTGGAATTTATTCGAGCCAGCCGCGGCGGCCACTTGCCCGAAATCATTTTTAAAACATAATGGCAAAACATTATCATTATAATAAAGCTAAATTCTTGGACATAACATTAAATTTTATGTGTTTTATTTCTTCTTGAAAACCACACGCCTAAAAAACAACACCCTTTATAACGAAAACGACAACTTTCGATCAAAAATGACTATAAGATCACGAATCGCAGATTAGCGATCAAGTTGAGATTGAGATTTGGTACTTGTGTATCGTTGGAACTAAATTACGATGTGTCGTAAAAATTATTTTTTTTATTTTTAAATGAAGCAGATTTTTTCACACCGTAAATATAAAATTCAAATCTATATTTTTATACGCACAAATATAATTTTATGTCATCAGCAGTGTTGCCAGATGAAAAAAAGATCCCCCAGATGACCAGATTTTGCCAAAAAAAACCCTAGATTTTTTGTTACTTCAATACTCATTCATTACATATCTCAGATGAGATTTAAAAAAAATTAAGTAAAAATGAAAATAAGCATCTACCTACACTAAAATACAATTCAAAGTTAAAAGTTCAAGTGAGCTCAAAGGGTACGATAGTCATCTAACTGATGAGCCCAACTATCGTACCTGGGCGAAACGCAATCAGTTGAGCTCACTTGTACTTTTAACTTTGAATTATATATTCAGTCACTCCACTTAAACAGAAGAATTTTTTTCAAATTTTCTTCATATTCAATTACACTAAAATACTTTATTTGAAAAAATCAAGAATAAAACGTTTTCCTCTCACGGCGTAAAATTCTGCGAAGGAACATCTCACTCACAACACAAATGAGCCAGTGAGTACAAAAATGGTGTAACCCAATTTTTGTTTGCATAGTTTTCATTTTTACTCGATGTTAATTACTATTTTATTTGATATTCATGGAGGATAAATGACATCTTTGGAAAGCTGAGATATTTAAGAATTAAGTTTTTTTGCTTCTATGACTTTTCATGCATAAATGTTGGACTAAGAGACAAGAGTATCAATTTTTCCAATTTATGGGTAATGCTACTTTTGCACACACGGCCTTAATTACTATCAGTTATTTCAATTCCCATACGATGTAATTTTGAGAATGAAAAAAACTAAGCAGTCATACAATTTTTAATTTTTCTAACTTTAAAAATAATACCCCCAGACATTTTGTCACCCCAGATTTCCCCCTAACGATGAAAAAAAAACCCTAAATCTCGGGGGAAAACCCCCAAACTGACAACCCTGGTCATCAACTTACTTCAAACATATAGCATTCTTAAAAAGAAATGCGATATCATTATCGAATATATTAAAAGGAAGTGGCCTGAGGTGACTTCATTGATGGACTCCATCAGGTGAATATAATGGGTAGTTAGATTCTTACTTGCGATGTTATAAAAATACTGTATGACAAGTTATGTATTCGTTAAAAAAACGGAGCTCAAGATTTTGATCAAACTTGTTATTCAAGGATAGAGAAGACAAAGAAATTTGGTCACACAAATCTGTCTGTATGTCTGTCTTTCGGTCCGTTGAGCTACAGTCTTAATGACTAGATTGATTTTGTTGTTTAAACTTGGTACTTGGCGTTTTTTGATCATTCCCCCCACACACTTTTTTTTTTTAGAATCAATTACTGTAGATGCTCGATGTTCCGAGATTGTTCACTTTTTCGAGCAGGAGTTTTCTAAGGCTATCTCAAGTTGAATTTGATCCAAAATGCTCATTTCGTTCGATGTGAAAGTTTTTAATTTTAATTAAGCATTAATCAAGGCTTTCACTCAGGTTTAAACAAAAAACAGAAACAATGAGGAATTGTCTCTCAAACTATGTAAAATTTGTATACAAAACACGTTTTTTTATAAAACTTTGTGTGTTCACTATTGTGGATAGTTCACTATTTCGAGATTCACTAAACCGAGCGTCTGCTGATAACTGTACCTGCCATACGATTTTTTTTAGCAATTTTATATAATCGTTTTCTAGCAAAAACGGGCCCAAAACTTATCTTTAAAAGATTCAATAAATTGCTTAAAGTTAAGGCTACCTATGGGTTAGAAACCATTTCTCAAAATATGGTACCTCCAAAAGAACAATTTTTTTGTACGGTATGAGGTATGACAGATTTCAATTTTTATACAGAATCTTCTAAGAAACATGTATAGTACCAACATTTTAAGAAAATATTTTTAGGATTTTTATAAAATGTATTTTGAAAAGGACATGATCGATTTTCTTGAAACTCGATATTCTAGAGTTTTTAAACTTTCAAATATATTTTAAGAAAAAATTTACTTTTATTAAAAAGTAACGGTACTTTTCATTCAAATGTAAAAAAAAAACCGATAAGGAACTGGTGGTCCCTTTGTTATAATGTGATGTGTTACTTTATGCTGGAGCGTATCTATACATCCCTCAGCCTCTTATACATAAGAGCAAGCTCGTGCGACCCGTTTAAAATAAAAAGTTTCAAATAGTAATGGGTACTTAGATTTTTAGCGACAAACTAGAAACATAAATTTTTTTTTTTTAAACCACATATTACGATTATATTCGTGGAAGGTAGCGTAGTTAGATTTGTTGAATTACCACCTGTAGTTCTAAAGGGTAATAAAACTTTTTTTTTAGAAAATACTCCAATTGAATCCTCATTAGGGTGGTTTGTATATGTTTTTTTTTTTTAGTTTTATATTTGGATGGGCTTAAATTGGGTTGAGTACGAAATTCCACGTCATGAAATCCAGCACATAAGATTTTCTTTCCCATAGCAATTAATGCCTTGATTGAATGAGAATCAACAGGAACGAAATTTCCTACTTTTGTGCTGATTTTGCAGTACGCAGAGGACTTTACTATATTTTCAATTTAGTACTCTTTGTTTTGGTCCCATAAAAGAATGAGAATCAACGAGAACAAAGCACAACCCATAAGTCGTTATGAAAAAGTATATACAAGCAGATGTGACTCCGAAAAAATTTCAATTCTTATTAGAACTCGGTAGAGACTAGTCCTCGAGGTAATGAGATAAAAACAAATGAAAAGTAGTAATAAAAACTAAATTTTAAATTCTGGTTCGACCGATGGTAGTCTGACTGGACTTGGGTAGACGACTATGTTTTGGATCTGGACAGGCGCCAATTGTGTGGATCTGGACGGACGACTAAGGTCTGGATGTGGACGGACTACTGGTCTGGATCTGGACGGAAGACGACGCCGAAGTCGCCTCCAACGACGACGATGGCATATACATATGACGGGGTTGGGTCTGGCCAAGGAGGCTTTGGAGTTGGGTCTGAAACTGGGACAAAAGGATTTTAACGCCCTTTTTGGGTCCTCTGTCGCACTCACACAACTCCGTAACTCCGCTTCGGATGTAAGGTCGTTAGCAATAGTACCTACTATTCAAAAAGAAAATTGAAAAAAGATGCTTCTTTTTATAATTTTTCAAAAAAAAAAAAAAAAAAAAATAGAAAAAAAAGTTGAGAAAAGTTATGTTTTTACTGAAATTAAAAAAAAAAAGAAAATTTTAGAAGAAAAATTTAAAAAGAGAGTTTAAAAAATTATAATTTTTAATTGAAATTTTCGAAAAAAATTCTTCATTTTTCTTCACAAAAAAATCAAAAAAAAAAAGTTTAGAGAAATAGTTTTTTTTTCTTAATTTGTCAAAAGAAAAGTCTAACAGCCCTATTATTGACACGATTCAAAACTAGTTTTATCATAAAACTAGTTTTATATAGTCCGGCAGCCCACCGTAAGATTACCTATCTCATCGCGGCCACGCAAAAATTGGTTGCCAACCGATAGCTTTAGTCCAAACATTTACAAAACTGCTGGTCGGACAAGCTTATCTGGTCGCAATGGTTAGAAAATGCACTTTTCAGGTTGCATTTTCCGCTAAATGTACCTATAATAGTATAAGCAACTTATATAAATGGGGTATCAACTGAAAGCTATGACTGTCCTCTACACGATACCATTGGTCGGACCGACTTTTTTTGGCTGTTACGACGAGTACGACTATTTAAAAAAAAAAGGTATTTTTTTAACACTGCGTCTTACATCAGGGAAAACTGAGTAAAATCATTTCAAATGGTTAGGAAAGTGGCCTTACCCACTTTTTTTTCATTTTCATCCAAGGATGCACAAAATCTCTAATTTTAGAATAGTGGTCGGACTCGTGGCAACAGCCACAAAACTCTGTCCGACCATTGCTATAGTGTAGAGGACAGTCCTAGCTTTCATTTGATACCCCATTTATATAAGTTGCTTATATTATAGGTACATTTAGCGGAGAATGAAACCTGAAAAGTGCATTTTCTAACCATTGCGACCAGATAAGCTTGTCTAACCAGCGGTTTTGTCAATGTTTGGACTAAAGCTATCGGTTGGCAACCAATTTTTGCGTGGCCGCGATGAGATAGGTAATCTTACGGTGGGCTCCCAGACTTTATAGAACTAGTTTTACGTTAAAACTAGTTTTGAATCGTGTTAATAATAGGGCTGTAAGCAATTTATAATATAATAATATATGTAATTTAACAAAGTGAAAGAGAAATAAAAATAGTTTTTTGGCGGCATTGACGGCCGCGTTATATAAGAAAAAAAACTCCCACTTCTGTTCAAAATCCAAACCCACCTATGTCGAGGTCTAGGCCCACCTCAGCCTGTCAACCAAACCCTAAGCAAAGTTCTTTAAATTAATAGGTTCAGCAAAAAATGTTTCAAACTTAAAATTTTGAAAAAAAAAAAAACAAATAATTTGCCTTCAAAATGTTGAGTTTGAAACAATTTTTTCTGAAAACTATTTATCAAAAAAACTAAATTTGAAAATAAACAATAAAAATGGATTTATAGCTTTCCAAAAAGCTACAAAACAATACTGTAAGTTTTACCGTTGATTGTAGTTATTTTTTTCTATTTATATAATTTTTTATAAAATTGTCTCTCCATTCCAGGCGGGGGGAATTATTACCCCCCTCCTATGGGAGTTTTTTTTGTCTACTTCTAACCTACATGCTCTGATTTTTTGGCAGATTTAACAAGAATCACCTAGTATGAAAAAAAGGGAAAGCGACTATAGGGGATGAAAATAAAAATCTGAGAAATTTAGGGAATTTAGAGCCCATCTAAGATGACCTTTTTTTTAACGACCACCCTAATCCTCTTATTACATCCAAATTTGTTTTTATTTTAAACAAACAAAAAAATAGGTTGTATTGTATGAATTTCAATTCAACAAGCTCCATTTAAAAATCAAATATTGGATACGGCCCTGCCCATTGTTTCTTTTTTTTCAAAAGCCTTGTGATCATTGTAGTAGGTATAATTCGATTTTTGTTGTCCTTACAAACAAAAAACAAAAATATTTTTTCTTATTTGGGTTGAGTATTTCAAAAGAAATGTAGGTACAAAGAAAATTCATTGAACAGTGCTATCAACAACAATATTGAATTGATAATTCTGAATAAAAGCGAAGGAGAATTATTGTGCTTTTCATATTGGCGCCAGTAAAGTTCAAATTCCACCTGAACCACCCTAAAATAAGATAAAAATTATATCTACAACAAACAGCTGATGTTAAAATTTTCAGATACATTTATTGTTTTTTTTTTTTCTTTTGCTATCAAATACTTGAATTTCATTCATAACAACGGAGAAGCTTTTCCACCCTAGCAACATGCTGCTTCAAATCGAAATACAAACTTTTCTATTTTGTTGTCGGTGGTAGCGGTGCGGCGTTTTTCCATTCAATTAAATGTCATGGATCGTTCGTAGTAAAAGTAAAAATCTACCAAAAGTTTTGCCGGCATTCACAACAATCAGATGTATCTAGCAGATAAAAGCCGAAACTTGCATCGCGCTGGTGGTGACGAAGCCGACGACCGACGACCGGTGATAGATAGATTTGGATACAATAGTAAAGTTTTCCTCCTTATGAATTCAGTTTAATCGAAAATGTCTTCTATAACGGTTCGTTGTGCGGAACTTGAATTTTAAATTATTTATTGTTACATTTGAAAAAATAAAAATAAATAAATAAAGATATTTAATACAAAAATTGTTAAGAAAAATTGTGTTAGTTTTTATTCAGAAAATTTGTCTAATTTATAAATTTAAAAAGACGATTTTCAATTAAGATAAATAAGAAATAATTGACAGTTGTCTTAGTAGTTTAAAGTAAATTAAATTTAAAATTTCCAGGAAAATTAACAAAAGAATAGTGTAAGTGAGTTTAAAGAATATTTTAGTGAATCAGACTGTAGCTTAAATTTTTAAATGAAATAATTGTGCAGCCCTATTTAAAACCGTCGAGATCTTCAATTTGTAAAATATAAACAAAATATTTAAAATAATTTAAAAAGAGAAAAAAAATAATAATCAAAAACAAAATAATCTTAAAAACAGTTTCTAACCCAATCGTAACAGTTAACAAATAAAAAAATTATGTTGACCTAAAATCAAGAAGCTCTAATTGGATTAGTGAATTTAAGTGTTTTTTTAAAACGTTTTGTGAAATTATTTACATAAAATAGAAGGTGCAAGTGAATTAAGTTAACAATTTCAAGGGAAAATATTAACTTAAAAATAATAATTTTCCAGCTCAATTTATTTGGATTAGAAAGCTTGCAACTCGCAATATCTGGATATAAGGAAATAAATAACAAATCAAAGGTAAGTGTAACAAAAAAAAACCCAACTTCTTTGGAAAAAAAGACTTCCGGAAAGATATAAAAAATCAAATCAAAAAACCAAATAAAAATAAATAAATGTGTCATTTAAATTCGACGAATAAATAAAACCGTGTCGACTTATGCTTCGTTATTAAATTAAATTTATTATTCATTGTGGATTCACCTCAAAAACCAAAAAAAAATAAGCCCCAAATTAAATAATAGCGTGCTGCCAACGAAAAAACATCTTCTTTATGTTAAATGAGATATTCGTATAATAAACTTCTTCAACACTTCAATCAAATAAAAAACCAAAAATGCGGGGGCGTATACGTAACATTTTCTTTTAAAATTTGTTTTTAGTGCGTGTTACTGATTATTTCTATTTGTTTAATTGGTTAAAAGATTTACCGATTAGCACTTTGATCAGTAAGCATCACATCATTATAGGTCTCATCAAACTTGTGCCTGCGTATGCTTTCACCCGCGACATCACTGCTGCCGCCGCCGACCAGATGGTTGTGGTTGTGTGGTTGTTTTATAGCCCTTCTGAGCACTTTAATTGTGATTAATAATTGATCTATGAAAATCTGAATTTTAACAACTTAATTAAAATTAACGGTTTGTTTTGATTAATCCCATGTTGAAAATATTCTGACATGGAGATAGGCTGACAAAATGGATGGATTATTAGTTTTTTTCTTGTTTAATGATGCCTTAATCTATGGTTTTATTTTATTAACGACTTCCATTGCAAGCCCTTAGTAGCAGGTGCTAGAAACTTATCATATTTCACCCTCATTTGACTAAGGCAATTTTCAAAGACTAAAACAATAAAAAAAAAACATTTAAATAGGAACGTGAAAGAGGAGTATTATTGTTTTGTAATAAATGTTCATTTGGTAGTGGGTGGAAATATATTGGAAAATTATTCAAATAAATGTCAGAAATAGTAAGTGAAAATAGAACGAATAGAATGTCATAAGGGAATTTTTAAATTAAAGAAGTAAAGGGAAAGCCCAAATTTATTTAAAGTGGAACCCGATTGAATTTTAATTGATTTTTTTTTTTTTGTTGAATATTTAAAATATTTTTGAGTAGGCGTTGAATGAAATAGTTATTATCTAAATAGATATTAGTCATAGAATTATGATTTAGGTCATGTTGTAACAACACTGTAAAAGAATATTTATTTTTAAGGTACTAATCAATTGGATTGACTTTTCATATTAAAGTGCCTTGAAAAAGTATTACATACAAAAATTTTAAAAATTAAAAGAAAACAAAATTTCTTATTTTTGTGAATTGTTATTGAATTAACATATAAGTTTAACCCATATTCTGCGTAGAATTGACTCATGCAAAAGTTTGGTTTTGGTAAAGTGTTGGTTAAATTTGATTTAAATTTTAGAACATAAACTAAGCAGTGTTGACGAACTTTTACGTTTATGAATAAATTAAATATATATAAAATAAATAAATACGTTTATGAACTAGAACCCAATTATCATTATTTTGAATGATAATGTTAATGATATATCATATAACAGAGATTTTAACAGGAATAAAATTTCGCAAAAACCATCCAGTAATAAATTCCAGTGTCTATGCATGGAATATTTTTGAAAATATTGTAGATGTATAGATGTAGAGATGACAAATGTAAGACAGAAAATGGAATGTTTTTTTCTTATTTAACCGTTTTTGTTTATGAATACAAAATTTTCAAGGGTCCAGGGGAAAACGGCTTCTGTTCACTTAAGAAAAAAACCTGAATTAATTATGACATCTTGCACATTTCTATGAGATTCATCTGATTAAGTGTAGCCAAAGCTGTAGCCAGACAATAAATTTATCGAAAAAAAATCACCATTTAAGCTAAATATACAGTTCTTGTGAATAAAAAAAGCTTGGTCGTGAGATAAAAAATTATCCTCAAAGAAAAAATGTCCGTGCCTTACACGAAAATTTTGTTTCGGTTTACAGTGCAGAAAAATTGTTCTATGTAAAAGCAACTACAAATTCCAAGCGCAGACTGTTTTTTTGACAAAAGAATATCAGTGAAATATTGTTTTGCGAGATGAGAAATTCGTGGTAAAAGCCTATCGTCCGAAAAAGAATCTATGCAAATGAATAAAACTATTGAGGTTTCATGCAAGGAAAAAATGCCATTGCGGTCATGGAATTACAAAACAATTTCCCGGAAATTTTTTGATGTGCGAGGAAATAGTGTTGTGAATAAAAAATATTTTTACTTGCGATTATAGGTACTATAAGGCAAGTTTTGGATTCGTGCAAAAAAAAATTTTGACATAACAATCAAACATGATATTACGATGATAGAGAACACCAAAAAAGTGGGTGGCAAAATTCTGTCTGTCTGTCTGTCTGTCTGTTCGTCTACAGCCTAAGCGGCTCGATCGATTTTCTTCAAACTTGGTACTTAGTGGTTTTTGGTGATTCTGCCGACAAGTTTTTTTCATTTTTTTTTAGAACCAAAAATAACGGTACCTGCCATACATTTTTTTTTGGCTCGACAACTTTTCTTAAAAAAAATTGAATAAATTTATTTTAGTAAAGGCTTTCTTTGAGTGGAAAACCATTTTTCAAAAATGGTTATTAATGGTACCTCCCAAGGAACCATTTTTTTAATTTTTGATTTTCTTCAAAATGGTATGACCGATTTCAATTATTTTTTTTATACAAAAGCTTCCAAGAAATGTTAATAGTTTTGTGTACCAATATTTTTGAAAAAATATTTTTTGGATTTTTAAAAAATATTTCAAAATTTTTTTTGGAAAATCAAATATTTCGAAAACGGCATCATAGATTTTTTTGAAACTCGATATTTAAGACTTTTTTAGTACTCTCTAAAATATTTTTAGAAAAAATTTTACATTTATGAAAAAATAACGGTACCTTCCATACAAAAGTGAAAAAACCGCAAAGGAAAATATTTTTTTGCTTGAAAACGACTCCTACGATTTTGATTAAACTTTTTTCATATACTAAAATTAGTACGATCTACCATAAAAAATTATAAAATTTTACACATAGCAACTATTAGTAGTACCTGTCATAGAATGTATTTTTTTATTTTGAGTTTTCTCGTTATCAGCTTAATGGATTTAAATGAATTTTTTTATATACGAACTTCAGATAAAATTTAATAATATTGCATATCAAAATTTTCAAAAAAAAAGTTTTTGGATTTTTAAAAAAGTTTAAATTTTTTTTTTTGAAAATTCGATATCTCAAAAACGGGTTGACAATTTTTTTTCAAATTTTGTTTTTATATACACATAAATATATAGTTTAAATCTGCATACCAAAATTTGTTCTTAAAAATGTTTTAAGAATTTTATACATAAAAAATTAATTTAAAAAAAAACCGCTCCAACGATTTTAAAATTTGTTTTCCCATACAATCATATTCCATCATGAATTGAGATGACATACTTTTTTTTCACCTCAAACTGTCAAAAGAGTTGTTTTATCCAATTTAAATGTCGTATTTCATGCGTCTCTACATTTTTCTCTCATAATTTCCATGTTCTTATATACAATTTTCTTAAACCCGCAGTGTCTTGAACATAAGAGCAAGTACGTGCGACCAAGTCGTGCATTTTATTTTGTATGGTCTCCAAAAAGAAAATATATTCTTCTCACAGCAGAATGCAAAATGGCTTTTGCATACAAACATAATTGTTTTCCATTTTTAGGCCTATAATTTATTAATTAAGGGTAAATAAATGAGCCAATGGGGTAGCTTAGGCCAAGGCAAATATTTTTGCCTTAAGTATTATACAAAATTATGCAACGGAAGGAAAATTGTTTTGAAAACTCACTCCGATAAGAAATAATTCTCATTAGATAACTTTCTCAGTGTTGGTTTCAATTATTCATCGATATGTAAATTGACACTAAAGCCAACCCTGTAAGTCTATCTTCATTGGTAGAGTTTCACTGTCGAAAAAGTTCTTTCCGGTGTATATATTGAAACCACTAAAGTCACCAAAATGTTAAGAATCTTGTGTACCTACAATAGTCGGAAAAAGTATTTTGACAAAAAAAATATTTTGGATTTTTCTTTATATCTTTCGTTTTATTGATAGAACAAATCTGAAAAAAATATATTATGATGGTATCAAGATGAGCTTCCAAAACGACATAAAAAAGATAGATTCATTATTATAGTTTCGAACATAAAAATTGTTTTTCAAAAACGTAAATAGAACAAAGTACTTTGATAAAATTAAAAAGGCTTGTAAATACCGGTTTACTTTTTAGTATAGGCAGTGAGGATTGTTTTTTAATACGCTTTTGGATGCTGAATTCAAGTCCGTCATTTCGTTTGTGGCTATCAACTCGGGTTGCAAGAAATCCCCGTTAGAAAATGACCAACATTCGTCAAATGCAAGTAACTAAAGAAAAAGTATAAAAAAGCATTTAGAACGTTTTTTTAACTGTATAAATAACCCGTTGCCGTTAAATAACTTAGAGCTCAAAATCAAGTATGTCATTTGATTACATACAAAATATGAATGTATGCAAACAAAAATTAAAATCGTATTTTTTTCGATCTATGTAGGACGTAAGCAATTTAGAAAAAACTAGCTGGAATCGACGCCGAAAAAGTTCTTTATTATCATATTTAGTTACTTTGTGATGATTTATTAAACAATATTTTTATTATTTAACATTGTTTAAAAAAGTAAAAAAAGTTTTAGTTTGTTTGTCTACTTGTAGCCTTTGAATAGACCGGAAAATGAGGGGTATAAAGGAACAATTACGTGCAAGGGTTTTTATTATTGAATATGTTTGTTTGGCCCATGAGCATGCTTAAAACCGAAAATGCTACTAAATTCACCCATGCGTTTCTGAGAGAATGGTCACACTGGCCACTTTTTAATATTTTTGGTGTAACTTGAAAACTAAGCCGAATTTGAATTTGCGTTTTTCAAGGCATGTCCAAAACTGCCCCAGGGCTGTCCAAAACTATCCCCCTAGGGGAGCAGATTTGGACAGTTATAACGGTTTTTTAAATAGAAAAGTTTATATGTATAAAATACAAACAATGGCTTGAAAGGGCATCTATTTCCAAGGAAAAATACCAAAGAACAACGTCATTCAAGAATAAATTTTATAGGTATCACAATACTAATATGAGTGATAATATGAGTGTTCCAGGTTGGTTTTTGTAAAAAGTGTCCTAGGGTGCCCCCCTCTCCCCTACATGTATATACCTAGTTTAAAAAAATTAGTAACCCGTTTTTGAAATATTAAATTTTCAAAAAAAAAATGTAATATGTACATATATATTTTTTTTAAATCCAAAATTTATTTTTTTTTTTTAAATTTTTATATGAAATATTATTGAAGTTTAAGGAGCTTTTTCAAAAAAAATTTACTAAGATCAGTCAAGCCATTAATGAGAAAATCGAAAACAAAAAAAACCTTATATGGCAGGTACCGTTAATATCAGTTTTTGGTAAATTTTTGTTCTACGAAAATGTACACTATGAATAGAATAATACGTTGATTTCATTACCTTTATTTTTGGAGCTTTAAAAAAATGTAATTTCCCCTCTAGGGAATCACCAATTTGGCCTAGTGACTTATTGCAGTTCTCAACCATTCCTGTGCACGTGTTGTTGGCAGGAATTGAGGGGACCTACAATTTTTTGCCGAGTCCGATTCGAACGGCTGGATGAGAAGCACTTTTTCATGACAAGTATACTCTCGGAAAAAAAAAACAATTCTGTATTTAGGTGGCAACGCTGGGAATTGAGCCCAGACCTTCAGTATGACAGTCCAACGCACTCACGATTACCTATAGTGCGAGGTACTACGGATATTTTGTTTGTACTCTTTTGATGATCAACGTACCAGTTTTGGGAGGGGTTTCATGGTGGTAGTTCAAAATTATTATTATATTACCTACTTGTTTCCCTAAAAAATCAGTCATCATTTATGAAAAGACCATAACTTTTTCTAAGGTGGTTGTATCGAGTTTATTTTGATTTAGTAAGATAAAAAACGCCATATGCTTAGATTACACCAAGATAAGTATCTTTGTTTGATAAATATTCATATCTTCTAATAAACAATAAATGTTGAACGGCGCGCATGAAGTTTGATAAATTTAATTAAAATTATTTTAAAAACACCTTAAAATATCTTCACTTGAGTCGGCGCAAGTTTCTTTTCTTTTTGTTTAAGAAATTAAAGTTTGCATTTTGAAGCTTGGGCTTTGCATCATCAGCAATCATGACTTAACGTTGGTCATCAAAAATTAAAGAACTGTGTGTACCTTCTTATTTTTCTTTGTTTGAAAATTGCGCATTATCTTATGCAAGTTTACAATAATGTTCATCTCTAGTCTTGTCGCAAAAAGTTATTCGGATTTAATGTATTGATGAATGTTTGTCGAAATTAATTATGATTTCTCTTTTTCTGTTCTGCAACAATGCATTTTTGAACTCTCAATTTGTTTTAATATTTCCTCCTTTTTTCTAAGGGGGTTTCAACATTATGTTTAATATGTTTAAAATTAGATCGTTTTATACCATTTCTTTAATTTTGTAACGTATCGACATACAAAATAGCCTTTTCCTCAAAATATTTGTCATAATTTCAAAAGAATCCATTCATTCGTTTGAACGTGATTGAATGACACCTCAAACTTTTAAAATAACTTTATTTGAAAAGCTAAAATCCAAGAGAATGTGGAGGTCCAGCTAGCGGCGGATCGCTATAGTGAAACAAAAAAAAAATGGTGAATCATAACTAGTATTCTGAATGTTTCATATTTTCAATATTTTTACTTTTTACTGATTAAGTTTACACTGCGTGTCACTTGTTTGGGGCCACTATTTTCGCAATAGTTTTTTCTCGATAAATACCTGTGAGAAATATTTTTTCTAGAAAGATTTGATACTATGTGTGTAAGTAAACATATTGTCCGATGAAAATGGATACCATTGAAGGGGTAACTTGGAAAATCCATAGGAGTTTCACAAATTTAAGAATGAACTGCTAAAAATGGGCATAAAAGGTCACTTGATTTAGGCCATTGCAAATATTGATTTGCAAAAGCTAATTTCGTAAATTTTTTCTTAAAATAAAGCTTAAAATATTTGTGAAAGGGCCGAAAACTAAATTTGAGGTAGTGAAAGCTTTAACAGTTATTTAAAGTTGCTTAAGAGTTATTTAAAAAAAAAAAAAAAATTGTAGTTTTTAAATAAATGGACATTACTTTTTTTTTTATTTGCAATATGATACAAAAATAAGAGGTTTTTGATTTTGTACTAATGATTCTTTAAAATGCCGTTAAACCTGATCAGAGAGGCCACTCTAGCACTCAAGCTTTGAATTTTCTTGTGGGTGGCCTCTAAATGCATAAAGCCCTTTAAGTATGGCATGGAGCTATTAAATCAAAAAATTGAAATGCAGAAATATTGTTTAATACATAGATCCAATTTTTGTAACGAACTAAATTTCGACAAAAAGCAGTTAGCTCCCACTGCCTCATTTTATCTTAAATTTAAGGTACAAATGGGCTCTGAAAACACTTTTGGCGGTATCAGAAATAGGGGCAATGGATGATTTAAGGAGCTGGGACTTTCAGGCCCTCATTATTTTTCAGGCTGTGAAAAATTATCCAGCAGATACAAAACACTATGGTAAAAAAATGAAAAAGACGCAGAAGAAAAGCAAAGCCATCCGAGAAAAATGGTCAATTCTACAGAATACCTCGAATTCTGCCCTATTATTGCTCAGAATATGGTCAAAAAGTGATATATTAGCCAGGGCCCAGATCACGTAACACAATTCGATTGAACAATCGTCGTTTCGACTATTTATCTCTCTATATTTTCCTGTGTATGTGAATAGAGACAGAAACAATCGAAACGACGATCGTTCAATCGAATCGTTTTTAAAGATAATTTAAGCCAATGATAACACTCAGCGTATAAGAAAATGAAGAAGATACCAGTCTTGAGACTCCGCCAAACCAACGCGAAATCATAGCGAATCATTAGCAGAGACAGTTTTTTGTTGTTGTTTAGCATTGTGTATCATTCATATTTTGTATTATTGTGAATGATTTCGCGTCGTCGGTGAATGATTCGCGTTGGTTTGGGAGAGCCTTTACGGCAATGACATAAGGACCTTCACATGAATTTCTCCAGGGAGCTTGTTGCTTGAAGCAACAAATGGAAATGGGTTGTATCTTCGGAGGAAAAAAGGTTCAATATTGACGCATCCGATTGTTAGAATTTTTATTTTTATGATTTAAGAAAAGTGGAACTTATCTTTACAAATATTCCCAATCGTACATCAGGTGCTATGGCGTGCTGTCACTTATAATGTAACAATTAAATTGGAGTTTATAACTTCAAAAACAAACTGAAATTGTTATAAACATCTGGGCATATCAAAAGATAACAGACCTGGCCTTATATAACATTTTATGAAGCTGGTAGATAGTTTGAAGATAATGAGACCTTAATCGAAGCTATCTGAGATGTCTGGAGCAAGATTTAGCTTGATTTGAAAAAAAAACTAAAAGATTCAATTCCAAACCGTTGTTGTGGCTCTTAACATTTTCTTAAGTCACAAGACAAAATAATTGTCACGGGTGTCAGATAAGGCTATTAGACCAGGAAAATTATAACAGGTTAGGAACAAATAACACTGAAAACAGATTTTGACTTTGTAACGGCATTGTTCATGCAAAGTAACTTTTCTTATATAATTTTTGTGCTGAATTCGAAAATCAGCATCAAAAATTAATTTAGTTCACGTTTTTGAAAAAATGATTTATTAAGTTTTTTCTCACAAAAATAAAATTTAATTAAAAAATAAATAATTTTTCAAATTTTTTTTGGCAGAATTTTGGAATATAAGGGGATAGTCTACTCGCCCTTAATGCCTTAATTGATGCTATCTCAGATGCCTTGTAAATCAATACTAAAAATAAAAAGAAAAAAAACGTCTTAAGGCCCTAATTACAAAAAATAGTGGGCATACTCATTATTTATTGACAAAAACCATATTAGATAATTGTTTTAAGATGTTTTAAGCTAACATTTGGGTATCTTTGTTAATTTAAAAGATTATTTGAAAGGCCTCAATCAAGTGACGCAATTTTGTATACATTTTTTTGCAATTAATTCTTATAACTGTTCAGACAAAACTCCCTAATTCCATTTCCATTTATTTTGAGACATCGGTACTTTTTACGGATTTGTACTAACCAGAATTTGAAAATGTTTGATTTTGGGAATTTTTAATTTATAAATAGACCAACATAAGATTTAGAGATCTTTAACAGAACTAAAATGTTTATATTTTAATAAATATATCGTATTCAAGAGAGGGTTCTCGTTTTCGAGAGAAATGGACTTAGGGAGTTTTAATAGAACGAAGACGATATGTACACCTATCCACATGTATCAAACATTTACAGGAAAAATATTTATCACAGGTATCTATCGAGAAAAAGTGAATGCGAAAATAGAGGCATCAAACAAGTGATCTGCAGCCTATAAGCATTCTCAGTTAAAGACAAAAAGTATGTCATCAAGTGTAATATCTCATCTTATCCCGCCGTTATTAAGCTTTTTTATAAAAGATCTAAATCTCACACTAAGCATTACAAACTTAAAATCAATGGAAACCTATCACCAAAATATATAGAACAGATAGATATAAGGCTTCGGATCCCGCGTTGGGCGCCATCTATAACGGTATTAACAAAACAACGAATACTGCCTGATACCAATCCATCCAAAAAAATCTTCGAAGCCTGTTTCATTAGCATGAAGGACGGCAATATTCTATGTTGTTTTAATACCGTTATAAGTTTGCATTTTGCATTTTCTTCGCTTCTAGATTTAAGTACTTGGTGTTGATTGCATTTTAAATTCAAAAACATCTTGAGGGCGATAATAACACTATACAAATTTTGTTTGTTGTTGTTAAATAATCTTAAATTTTCGTGTCTCTCCAGTATTTTTAAAATACAGGAATTAAAGATATGCTCGTCCTTCCTTGAGTCAACCAGAAAAGTTTTAGCAATTGTGTGGCAAAACTTGTTTACTGTGACACTGTGTGTCGTTTAAGCTTTATTTATAATATGTTAAAGTTAAAGGTTTATTTAGAACTGGCAGACAATTTGGTAGAAAATAAGAAACTTGCAAAATTATTCAAGTCCTGGACTGACTGGATTCAAATAATAAATTGATAACTCAAAAGAAAAGTAAGTTCTTTTATATATAGACTCCAACTAATAGTTTTATCCTGAATATGTTCATTTAACAAATTTAGAGAATCACACGTAGATAATTCTACTTCAATCACTAAATATGGAGATTTTTGTGAACGCCTTTTAAATGTTTTTTTTCTTCTTTTCATAATTAGAATTTATTAAAATAAATTAGATGGCGTATACTAAACTCCCCGTTCTTTGTTTTTATCAAACTTTATATTTTTTTTTTTCAATATCTACCATTTTGATGAAATGAAAAATAAATACCTCTGAACCAGTCATGGATTTTATTTATTTTACCTGTCTTTTATTTACTTTAATACTATTTAAATTTCAAACTTTAGCCTTAAACTTTTACCTTTTCAAGAACAGAAATTTATAACGGTTAAATTCCAAGTTTGATTCTAGCAAATTGTGCGTGTTCCTAATTTATTACACTCGTACGAGTAGATACATACCTTCACCTCAGTCTTTCAGTCTCACCCACATTATCTAAAATAATGTATATTATTCAAGTAAGGATATAAAATATACAAAAACATTCGAACAAATCCAAGTCTAAGGACCTGAATAAATTTATGTATAAGTTACATATTTCTTTTTACCAAATTTTCTGTCAGTTCTAATAAACCTTTAACTTATAGTAGCATAAGCAATAAGCGTAGATATCATATTATAAATAAAGCTTCAACGACACACAGTAAACAAGTTTTGCCACACAATTGCTAAAACTTTTCTGGTTGACTCAAGGAAGGACGAGTAGAGTATATCTTTAATTTCTTTATTTGAAAGCACTGGAAAGACACGACAATTTAAGTTTTGTTGACATTGGTACACAAAAGACAAAAGGGATTGAATTTCAAACTTAACAATTCAAACAGAGACAGAAACATTATTTGAAAGACGAGATGAAGATTGATTCTGTTATTCTTATTTCAAATTTGCACCATGTACATAATATATAAGAATATTGCTGGTAGAGTGAATAGATACGTGAAGACAAACAAAGTTATTTCTATTGTTATTGTACCCTTTAAAAATTACTCACTTACCTCCGAATAAGAGCCAGTGGTAATGAAAAGAGATTTGAAAAAGGTCACCTCATACAGGATACAGGAACTTTTATTGATAACTTCGCACTTTGCAACCGTGTGCCGCAGGCCATCTATTTTCTTTTACGCTGAATGTACTCACAATCTTAACCGTGTGAAGGCAATGAGATTTTGTTTCAAAAAGGATACAAACAAAACTCCAAAGCAAAGGAAAATTTATACATAGGTATAGGTTAGGTGATATTAGAAATGGAGGCCCCAAGCAACCTAGCCCAATGACCCAATTGGCACTGAAGGGCGTCATTTTGATATTATGACTTTAGTGCCATGAGGATCTTGGGAATCTTTAAAAATCGGTATCGGTGTATATGAATGTTATGTATGGCGATAATAATAGCAGATTCCTTTGATGATGAAATCTTGATGGCCGATGTTGCACCACCACAAAAAAGTTTGGGTTACAAACAGCATCAACATAATAAGAAAGTACACACGATATTGTTCCAACTAAGTCTAGAATAGGCAATTTTTTGACAAAGCTGATTCCGGGCGACATTTCATCAACAATATGTCCTCGATTCAATTGCTTGATTAATTGATGGCTGTTCTTTATGTTGCAGTGCACAAAACTGAGCCGAGCGTATTCGGTTCAGAAGGTCGGCGTGACATTGGGACAACAAATCTGGGAACAATTATTAGGAAACTACATAATGTAGTTGTGATATACTTAAAAATTGAACAACTTGTACAACTAATGCATGTTTTGGTAAGTAACTAAATAAACTATGTATAAGCAGGTGCGATGGTCAACACTTGTTTGTTGCTCTGAGCAGTGTGTGAGGGCTTCCATCAAATTCATCTTTTCCCCAGAAGGAAAGTGAAACATGTTGATTTATTTAAGTTTTATACAAAATTTATAAATGATGCTTTGGTTGGTCGTGATTTGAGAGTAAGTGTAGCGTATAGGTATGTACATTAGGGTGGTCGTTATAATGGGTTTTTTTGAGTTTTTTCAGATTTTTTTTTTTCATCCCCTATAGTTGCTGTAGGGGTAAATTAAATTTCCCCTTTTTTTTGGAAATTCGCGTAAAATCTGCCGAAAAATTCAGAGCATGTACATAGGTGAGAAGTAGACAAGAAAAAAATCCTACTGGAGGGGGTAATATCTCGCACCGCTTGGCTGGGAGGGGAGATTTAATAGAATAATTGCATGAAATAGAAAACAAAATAATTAAAAAAAACAACGACAACACTTGCAGTGATGTTTTGTAGCTTTTTGGAAAGCCAGAAGTTCATTTTAGTAGTTGATTATTAAATAAAGTTCTTTGAATAAACAATTTCAGCAAAATCTGTTTTCAAACCTATAATTAAAAAAAAATAATAGGTTGTTCTTCAAAATGTTGAGTTTGAAACAATTTTTTGCCAAAAATGTTCATCAAAAAAACTTAATTTAAAAACGAGCCGTAAGAATGGTCTTCTGGCTTTCCAAAAAGCTACAAAACATTACTGTAAGAATTGGCTTTGTTTTTTAGTATTTTTTTTTTCTATTTTATGCAAATATTTTATTAAAATGCCCCTCCCGTCCAAGCGGGGGGAGATATTACCCTCTTCCAATTGGATTTTTTTTTCTTGTCTAGTTCCCACCTACATTCTCTGATTTTTTTTGGCAGATCTAACGTGAATTTTCTAGTATGCAAAAAAAAGGGGAAATTTAATTTACCCCTACAGCGACTATAGGGGATGAAAATAAAAATCTGCAAAAAATGAGGGAATTTTGTTTTCTTCATTTATAGTCGATTTGGGCTCATCCGGGATGACCTTTTTTTAACGACCACATTAGTGTAGATACATATATTTCTTCAGTTCAAGCAAGAAATAATGCAAAACATTGCAGTAATCCACTGAATGGGCAATAACACCAAAAAATATTAAGAAATCAAAAAGTTAAAAAATGGTTCAAGCCAAAGAGGCGAAATAACTCCGTCAATGGGAACAAGAAAAATATTTAGTTCGAAAATATTGTAAAGGCTTAAAGTTCAAAAGACTTGGAAAACCAATCGCTACTTGTAAACTTATGCTTAAGCAAGATTCCATGTTGATGACAAACAGCAGATGGACAGGTATCACTATTTGTCTGGCGACAAAACGGATCTGGCCAACACTGGATCCGAAGCGATCGAAATGTTTGTTATCTCTTAGTAGATTGCATATTAGCTCCACAATTGGTGTCATAACTGGACACTGCCTAATAGGCAAACACGCCAATAGACTAGGCGTTCTTTCAAATGACTTCTGCAGAAGCTGCATGGACGAGGAGGAGGAAGAAACTATCCCACACCTTCTTTGTTCATGCCCTGCTCTTTCTCAAAGACGTAAAATATACTTAGGAAATTTTTTCTTTGACGATCCCAGTGATTTAAATAAAATCGACATTCACAGTCTCCATCGCTTTATTAAAAGCTCCAATTGGTTTAATTAGCAAGGGTCATCTTGCAATCTTTATGTGGTATCACAATGGGCCTATTCTGGCCTAAGTGTGTCAGTAGTTTTCCTGGCAGCCACCTTAACCTAACCTAACCTAACCTAAGTTCAAAAGACAGTAGTGTACCTTCGAGTTGCACAGTAAGCAATCACAACAAGAACTTACTTTCTATTTATTATGCGCGGGACTTCCTACTTTTTCCTCACCAAAACTTTTTTACTACGGCAGATTAAAGAGATTTTGTCGTGACAAATCGACTGTTATTTAATTTTTAAAAATTGAACCATTTACGCACCACTGGTGACAGTCGAAAATATGATATTCAAATTGTCTGCAAAGTTCAGGGCCATTTCAGACGTGGTATAGTGATTTTTAGGCATTCCCCCCAAACCTTTTTCACTTTTCTTAGAACCAAAAATAACGGTTCCATGCCATACGATTTCGTTTAGCAATAATTATATAACATCTAAACAAAATTCAATGAATTACTTTTAGTGAAAGCTACTTATGGTTGAAAAAAAAGTATTTCACAAAATGGTTATTATAATGGTTCCTTCCAAAGAATCACTTTTGGAAAAAGTATTTTTGAGTTTTTGAAAAAAATAAATCGAATTTTGTTATTTTGTTTTTGGAAACTCAATTTTTCGAAAAACGATTTAAAAAAAATATGCAAAAATTACCTCCCATACAAAAAATGTACAAAAAACGTAAAAGAAAATCTCATTTTTCTCGGAAACAACTCCTACGATTTTGATACATTTTTTTTGGGTACTAAAACTAAAATGAAAAAAATAAATTTATACTTAGCAATTATTAACAGTACAGTACATCACCCATCTAGGGGGATTGTTCCCATTTTTCATCTCAAAAATGGTTTCGTCCCCCAAAATCTAAAATGTGAAAAGAGGACATAAATGTCCGCCTTTTTAACCAAATCTATATAGTTGTGTACTTACTTTACTTAACTTTAGATGGTGCTCAAAGTCCAGGGTGTACTACGGCCTCAACGAACAAGCCCCTCCAGCCAGCTTGATCCCTAGCTAGCTACCTCCAGGTAGGTACGCACTCTGCAGCGTAGACCATCATGGGTAGATTCGAAGACTGGTTGCGCTGGTGCAATGGTGTCCATACGCTCCACGTGTCCCACCCATCTCAGCCGTTGTATTTTCAGCTTTTTGGTCAGGTCCACGTCGCTGTAAAGCCCGTAAAGCTCGTTGTTAAATCATCTCCTCCATACTCAATAGATACACACTGGACCGAAGATCACCCGATGAATTTTCCTTTCAAGGCACCCAAGCATTTTCTCATCCGTTTTTGATAGGGTCCATGCTTCTGCTCACAGCAAAACCGGGCCGGATGATTAGGGTCTCCTTGGATCTTTGAGAAATAGAAGAGGAAAAATAGCACAAATCGTATAACGAACCTTGAAAAAAGTAATTCATGAAATTATAAAATTGGAATTGACGCAGAATTGCAACCTCTAGATATAACATATCCAAAGTCCCCCAAAATCCCCTTATTGGGTTTTTGTGTAGATGCATTTGAAGAGGTGCAGACGAGGAGAACTTGGAGGTCTATCAAACTATAATATTTGTTTTGGTACAATTGATTCTTGATTGCCATGACAAATTTAATATTTTTGGCGAGTTTCATGAGTGTAAGAGTTTTTTGTGGGTGTTATGGTAAACATTCTACACTTACCCCTCCCCCTTAAAAAAACACCCTTTCACCATGGATATTTTTAGAGACTATCTTTATTCTTAGTTCGTATGACAAATGGTACATTTAATCCAAGTTTCATTGACATACCTTTATTTTCAAAGGGTTTCCGGTAATATTTTACCAGTTGTACCTGAAAAAAAGTCATCATTACATAAAAAGGACTATAACTTTCTTTTTGGGTGGTTGTATCATTTTTAATTTGGTTTCATTAGACTTAACGTTAAAAACTACCCTTAAAGCATGTATTATATTGTTAGGTTGTGCCAAAACAAATATTTTAGTTTGATAGACCTCCAAGTGCTCTGCACCTCTTCAAATACATCTTCACAAAAAGCCCATAAGGGGATTTTAGGGGACTTTGCATATGTTATATCTAGAGGTTGCAATTCTGCGTCGATTCCAATTATAATATTTCATGAATTAATTTTTTCAACCTCGGAACCCATTTTTCCTGGTCTAAAAGGGCTTTACTACTCAAATGCCTTCGTAGCCTAAAGAAACAGCTGTTCCTATAGTGGAGCCCAGGTAGACAAAGTCCTTGACAACTTCAAAGTTGAACCTATCCAGCGTGACGTTTTGCCCAAGTCAAAGATGTTGAGATTCCTTTCTCGATGATAGCATACACTACACAAACTTCGTCGTATTCTCATTAACAGCCAAACCCATTTTCGCCGCCTCCGATTCAATTTTTGCAAACGTGCCGGTAACAGTTTGCTTTGTTCTTCTAATGATGTCAATATTATCTGCATAAGCAAGTAGTTGAACGGACTTTTGAAAAATTGTACCTCTGTTGTTGACTTGTGAGTTGCATACAATTGCTTCAAGTACTTTGTTAAAAAGGTTGCATCATAACGCATCGCCTTGCCTCAAACCTTTTCCCATATCAAAGGGTTGAGGTGTGTTCTTGCCGACGCGACGTTGACAGAACAACGAGATTTCTTCATCGTCATCCTGCACAATCAGACAAGTTTGGCAGGGATGGCTATCGCTAACCGTACTTCATTCATGTCGGGTGGACGGAAATTTTGAACATCATCGTTTCACGTTGAATGGATTGTTCTGTCTAACAGCGGAATTTTGGCTATCTTCGCCGTTTAGCAGCCTAGAAAAGTGTTGTTTTCAGATCCTCAGCACCGACTCTGTGTCTTTTACCAACTACCATATTCCCACTCTCGTCTCAGCAGGCTTCCGTTCTGGCCTTGTAGCCCGGGTAGCTTGACTCACCCTTCGGTATAACTTTCGAACATCCACATTACCACTACAGTTCTCAATTGACTCGACCGCCCGCTTCAAATGCTCTCTCTTTTTCCTTCTGAAAAGTCGGAGCTTTGCCTTCGTTTTTGCCCGTAGAGCTCCCGGGCTTTTCTCTCAGCAGTTCTGGTTCTAGTTTGCAGCATAACTGGAAGGATCCACATAATTTTACTTAATATGTCAATGCATCCTTTAAAGTATGTTCATACTTTGTTTTTAAATCACGAAGTTAAAAATACCAAAACCAATTTCTTAGCGAAGATATTAAAACTTAAGAATGCACCTTTATTTCAGCCTATTTTGCCATGAGCATGCGAATGACCCTTGAACCTAATGAAACCGGTCTCTTCTAATAGAAACGAAAACATATCAAAAAACGTTTAACAATAAAGCTGAATAATAAAACTTTTTTATTATTTCCAGCATTTGGTAGTAATGTCCTACTTATTCGAAAAGTCGCTTAACTACCGTCGTCACTTCATTTAATTAATAAGTTTTCTAATATTTTAGCATCAACACCAAAACAATGCCATCGTCGCGACCGACGAGTTCATTTGGCATCACAACTTTACTTCACTTTACCCAATCACTTTCAATCTCTGTTTATTCAGCTGAAAAATAAAATCTCTCCAACAAAATCAGCACAAAATTTGTGATTTCGTACAAAATTTCAAAAGGAAAACGAATAGTTCTTTTTGTTTTTTTCTTTGTTTAAAGTAGAATACCCGTAAGTTGCTATGAATGGAAAAGTTTGCAATACACCCAAACCCCTTTCTGTTTGACTTGGCAAAACTTCTAAATTTCGTTTTAAAGTCCGCAATAATTCGAGTGTAACTTTCCTTTGGCGGAATTGTGCAAACTAATTGGCCATTTAGATGACATTTAGTTTAATTGTCATTATCTTCCAGACGATGGGGTACAAAATGGGATTTAATAGCGATATAGAGATGGGACATTGACCTGTCCTTATAGTTATCGGAGAATAATTTATAATCAAAACTTTGGAGTAGACGTGTTGTACGTAAGGATTTCCAGATTAAGGGAAGTTATTTAGGCCATGATTTGTGCTTCAAGAATGACCTTCATGAGCCAAGGGGAGCATTAAGTATATAAGCTAACAACTCTTCAAATACTGGCCACATAGTAAGTCGGGATTTTTTGTTAGATTAATCGATGGACCATATAACGGAAATCGGAAATAATTTCCGAAGAACCTTCATCACACACACATCCACATGTATCTTGTGTTGGTCTTTTTAGCATCAACTATGGAAGAAAAAATAAACGAATGGACGACACCACGCACAATGCGACATCTGCAGAAGAAATTTTTCAAATACCTACCACCCATCCATCCTTGTGGAATTCGATGAAGGAAATTGGAACACTTATGATGCAGAAGCGTGCTTGGAATAAATTTCATAGCTTGGCGAAGGGTATTTCCTTTATTTATCTTGGGTTAACACATTCAATTCAACGGACTTGTGCAAATGGACGCGTGGGAGACAGATGGGAAGCAATATGAGGTCAAAGGTTGATGCAGAAGTCAAATTTGCATTCCTAATGGGGGAAAAGCAGTGAGTTCTTATTGCGCGTAGCAAAACATTGTGCACTTGAACTATTGTATACATATGAACAGGAGCGCTAAGATTTAGTGTGCAAGGTGAAAGTCATAAATCAAGGGCGAAAGATCAGAAAATTAGAGCAAAAAATTTCACACCTTTAGTAAAGTAAATATTTTTAATTTGATCAATTTGTATGGGTAATGATTTTGTCAGTTAATTTTTCTTCATAATTATGACATTCAAGTGCCTCCAAAATTGACGATATTTTGTGTTGTCTTGTCACATAATATTGTCATATAAATCTGTCCATCACACCCGTTGACCATAACTATCAGCATAAATTGTTATCAGAGAGGATGTAATGCTGAAGCAAGCAAGTAGCTAGATAACTCATAGAGCATTTATAGAACAAAATGAGTGATTTCCCAGGGATCTGTCTCCTCTTGTTTGTTATACTTTATCTCCAAATTGAGGTTTATTTGAATAATTTAATTCAAAAGGAGATCGTCTGGCTCCATAGTCATCAGTCCTCGGTATGCAGACAGCATTATGCTTACAGATTGAAGTGGCGTAGCGCAATATTGGTGATTTCTTAAGCTCTTAATTTATGCCAATTACAACTGGCATCTAACTGTGTATATTATGTTCTCACAAATGAAATACTTATAATTGATATGACTTGATCCCTGTACTTGAGAGTAAGTCCAAAGATGGCATCGAAGGTAAACTAACTGATTTGCATTCTTAGAGGTACGAACATTACGGTGGTATTTTTTAAGGGGAGGAACTGGATATTTCACTTGAAAATCCATTCTAACCCAACAAAGTGCAACAGGTACCAAAAGAAATGTGCCAACATCTTTAAAAGTCAAGGAGTTTCTCGATTACCATAATGAGACGTCTGTGAAGTTAGCAGGGCAACTTTCACCCTCGCAAATATAGGACCTTGACAGGAATTTGCATTTTGTTTGCATTTTTTTTTTGCATTTCTATTCCCGATTTTGCAGTTCGCCAAATAACGGTGTAATCGAGTGACCTGCTAACTTCACTGTGAATTTAGCAGGTCACATTGTGTATCTCTGGAACCAAGCATGCTACGAACTTGAAATAGGGCTCCAAATTGGCAGCATCCTCAATTTGAAAAATTTCACAAAATTGACTTCAATATGAAAGCCTTTTCTGTATTTGCATATGCATTCAGCTCAATTCAAATTTCATACGCTTTTTCGCTGGAAGATGTCGCTAGCATGTATTTGTATTTTTTCTCTTTTGCACTTTTTTTCAAAAAGTATCGAAAGTAGTTAAGCCTTAAGGCTTTTTCAAACAGAGCGCGGTCCGACGGGAGGGTCAATACTTTACTGGGAAAGTAAGAAATGGCGTTAAAATTTTCTTGAGTTCTCATTTTCATTCAAGTTTGCGTAGGTGTCAAAATCTCGGACACCCGTGTCAGTTGATTGTTTATGTACTGTGGTTTGTTCAACATATTTCAAATTTAACATTTCGATTTTTAGATTTCTGAATTTTCAAAACTCAGATTGAACAGAATTAAGAAATCTGAGTTATTTAGCACCGAAATTGAGGCATTAGGCATTGTGAATAAAAATAAAGCTTAAGTCATTTTTGGAGCTAGCTAAAGCTTGCTATTCATAGCTTTTACTAGTAGCTAAAGCTAGACAGTTCTAGCTTTAGCTTTGTTTCATGTGAATAAAAAAAGATTACGCTAAATAGCTTTAGCTAGAAAATTCTAGCTTAAGCTTAACATATCAAGCTTTCGTTTGTTTTTACACATGTTTTGGATTAGAAGCTTAAGCTAAAACTATTTTTTTGGGACCGAAAAGCAACGCAAAGAGATTTTTAAAAGTCCAAGTTTTAGCTTAAGCTATTTGTTTACTCACAAGATCCATTGTTTTCATGTAAAAAGAACTAGTCAAAGCTTTCTAGTCAGGGGTCAAGGAATCTTGATATTTTTGTAGCTTTAGCTATATAATATTCTAGCTTAAGCTATTATTAATCACACCATTTGGAGCTTAAGCTGGAAAAACAAGCTAGAGCTAGAAAAATCTAGCCTTAGCTATTTTAAACTAGCTATTACTAGAATACATCTTTTAGTTTCAAGCTAAAGCTTGTTTTTAATCACACAAGACCTAGCTTTGACTTAAAAATCCTAGTTTTAGCTTTAGCTTTTTTTTTATTCACAAAACCCATTGAATGCACCCGCACTGTCAATTTGAATTTTTCTTTTTTTTATTAGTTTTAATAGTGTACTATGGTTCGAGTAAACGTCGACTCCTCGAAACGCTTGGACATCCTTGATACTTGAGGAGTGCGTCGCGTCGATTACAATGTGATCAATCTGGTTGGAGGTTGATTGCCCAGGAATTTTTATGTATATCGAGGTGTGGGAACTGCGCACTAGCTTCCACAACGTTTCCTCCTGCAGCCAAGTTGATTAACCTGGGTACCTTTTCGGAGATGGTGTTCTGCAGGCTATATATTCCCATTGTGCCTCCAAAGACGTCTTCTCTCCCTAGTTTAGCATTAATATCACACAAGACAATCTTAATGTCATTGCTAGGGCTCTATGTCTTGTCCAGGTGCTCGTAGAACTCTTCTCTGTGAAATCAGCCTTGATGCGAATTGTCGTGAGGCTCTCGTTCAAATAGTTGAAACTCAAGACTTCTTGCCTAAGTCTGCCTCTAACATGCCGGCTTCACTGGACATGAGCCATGCTTGGACTATGAACATGTCTTGAAAACAACTAATGGAGCCTCAAAAATCCGCATGTCCGAGCAGTGACATATCCATACAAATCAGACTGCTGATTGGATTGTGGTTTGGATCTTGGGCATCGTTCATATCTATTGGAGCCAGCATATAACGACAAATTTACACCCAAAAAGACGCTGCATTTGTTGTCGGTAACAGTCGCCGTATTAGATATCGCAGTCTTTCATTTTTCTAAGGCCCATCCCATAGCACTTCTGGAATGGCGGTGATGTCTGCTTTGTAGCAGTCTAAGTCCTCCATTAAATATTTGGATACATGTGGTCTATAGAGAGATAGAACTTTCCACGTGCAGATCCGAAATTCGTTGTCCTTATTTCGTTTGCTGGGTTCGTCAACAGTAAATCTGTCCGTATTCGAGGCTTGTTGTTACTTCGCAACTAAATAGCCTTACCTGGCCAGGAAGTCACTCCAACCTGGAGGACCAGACCCTTAGTATGACTCCAAGGGCGGATTAACTCTTCATTGGGCCTGATCTCCGACTGTGTCAAAGTAATCCGTATAACATTTTCACTAAGTTAGTTCAGCCTAGCTGGAACTGTAGACGCCAGCGTTGATTCCATCTGAGGAATTCTTTCACTGCATGCCAACTTGATGAAAGGAGAAGTGCCTAAGTGGGAACACTCCGCTCCCTTCTCTCGGTTGCTGCCCCCAACAACCGTCTACATCGATTGAAACCCCATCTTCGATTGAGGTACTATGCACCCAATTTTCAGCACAGGGAGGTGAGAGTATAGGAATTAATAGAGTTAGATGGTGTTTTAGTAAATGTTCTTGAAATTCTTTAATGGAAAAACCAAAAAGTCGCCCTTCCATACGCTTAAGATATTCGGCTAACTCTTTTTCTTGATCCAACGAAAAAACAGGTATAAAATATTATTCAGCAGAATATGCCCCGGGTTCTCCTACTATTGAAAATTTATACGTACAGGGTGTACGCCAGGAAGGTATACTACTTTGTTTGTTTATAATTTTTGATTAAAGGAAAGAGAATGGATCTCATATTGATAAATGTTTTATTTAATGTTGGCAATTAGGTATATGGAATACAGTATTAGGTAAATGTCCGCCTCTGTTAGTCTCACAAATGTGAGCCCTTTTGAGCACATTTCTCATTACATTCGCACACATTTCACGTGGTATTTCATTAATTTCATCACGAATATTTTGTTTGAGTTGCTCAAGCATTTCTGGTTTGTTGGCATAAACCTTGCTTTTCAGATTTCCCCATAAAAAGAAGTCCCAAGTCAGTCAGGCGACCGTGGAGGCCAATCAACATTACCATTAATTTCTTGAAATAACTTGTTGTGGAAGGAGGTCTCGCAGTAATTCCATTGTATTCCTAGCTGTGGCACCATCTTGTTGATATCACATGTTAATCAAGCCCAAAGCATGCAGTTGTGGCGTTAAAAATTTCCAATCGTTCCCCATTCACAGTTATCGTTACGCCGTTTTCATTTTCAAAGAAGTAAGGTCCATAATGATTCCTCCTGACCGAATTGCACACTAGACTGTAACTTTTAATGGATGCAAAGGTGACTGATGAATATTTTGAGGGTTTTCCATTGCCCAGAACCGACTATTCTGTTTATTCACATATCCATTCATGTGAAAATGTGCCTCGTTGTTTCTCCCAAAAATTCATGTAACTTTCTCATCGTCACAGTAATCGATAATTGATTTAGATAAAATGTTTTAACGATTAAAACACGTTGGTTTATCGAATATATTTCCATAATAAATTTGCCACGTGTCTACTTCACGACTGCCAAATACGAACTGTCAAGACTAATGTTTACCAAAATGGCGGCAAAACAAAGTACTATACCTTTCCGGCGGACACCTTGTATCTCCTTTTTTTATATCTTTAGATTAATTTGAAGCTTTTTATTTGTACAAATAATAAGGTTTTTATATTTCTTGCTTTTTTTCAAAAAAAAAATCACTTTTTTGTCTACTACACTATTTCTTTAATTGAATTTAATCCATGTTAAATGTAATCTTTTTTATTGTTTTAGTTTTCTAGTGTGTATAATGTGTACTGCCTTTTATCGAGATGCCATTTCAATGGGAATAAAAAAAAATAAATAAATAATAACCGTGACGGCTGTGTTGTAAGTTGGAAGGATTATAGAGGCCCAACAATTTTCTCCCAATTCAAAATGGCTGTGATGAGAGCCACTTTATCATAATAAGCAATACTCTTAGTAGTTTCTTACATCAGAAGGAAGAAGATACCCCTTAAAAAAAAAACAAATAAGAGGCTAGACTTGGTACTGATACCAAAGCCCGTAACCCGTTTAAATCACTTTGCAGCCAATACTGGACGTACAATATATCATACAAATACAAGGTCCTCTCTTAATTAAAAATAAGTATCTTTTCCTGACTACTTAAATGCTTCCTTCTCAAATACACACATCAAATTATTTAGTAGGGATTAAAATAACCAAAACTCGTATGTGCAATTAAATACACAAATTGAAAAAAGAAAATGAATAATGCATGAAAACTACTCCATCCAACTAATGCTAACCAGGTCAGATCACGCAGAATGTATCTTACATCAGTATCTCCCTTTCAAAGCCTTTAAACAAAATTTAAGAATTGTGTTGCGTGTGTATTCGGATTCCTCATAAATTCCCATTTAAAGAAAAATTCAGTTTATTTACTTAAAATAAAAAAGAAATTGAACTTAATAAGGCAAACGTTTCTGCTTGATTATATTTGTTTTTTTATTCTTTCTCAACAACTGTGATTGATAAAATTCCAGATTATTTTTTACACAAGATACGAACACATAAAAGTTCCTTTAAGAAAATCTTCCATCGAAAAATCCTTGGGTAAATATCGGTTTTCTTGTAAAGTGGACATTCAAGAGTTCGGTGCCTCATGACAAGAACTAATTAGGGCACACTTAAAACCTGAATAAATAATGAGATCCAGTGTTCATGTCCGATGTTCTCGGTTCTACCCATACGCATCCTTACGTGTCGTCACTCAGAAGTGGAATATCATTACAATAGCGTAATGCTCGTTGATGATGGTCAAGGATACTTGAAACTCCTCCTGCTAGAGGCAAACACGAGTCAAGTGCCATCGCGTACAAACTCATGCAGCAGCCGGGATAAATGATAATAATTGTTAGCATTCATCGTCGTATCATCATCAGTATCGTTCTTCATTGTCGTCGGTCCTCGTGATCAACATTTAAATCCACTTCAACGATATTTATAATTATTTGAATTTATGTTTTTGCCCATTAAAAGTGCCCGGCTGCAATTAAAATTACTCACGGGCAACAAAATTCCATTTAGAGAGTCAGCCAGCACTATGGGTGAAATACATGTTTTTTATAAAGCGCAAAAAGCCACCCACAATAATACACAATGGTTCTTGCGCAAATACAGAGGCATATTTATTTTCACTCATTCCTTCACAGAGGATATTGAGTTCCGAAAGATTGACAGATGGTTTCGATTTGGACTTGATTTAATATTATGGAATAAAAGCTTCAACACGCCAAGTGCTTTGGCTGCTTATAATGTGAGTGAGTGTTTATACTGCGATTATATTCGCAAGCATTTGTTTTGGCGGGGTTATCGTCAGCCCTGAGTGACTAAAGATAAAATTGAGTGCTCACGAAGATACTTTAACAAAAAAATAAAAAAACAATTTATAGAAAACCACTTAATGTCCGACCTAGTAGAACAAATGGTTGTGTGGAGGTTTATGAAAGCAACTTATAAGAGTCGCATTGTAGATATGCTATTTCTAAGGTCTTTGGGTATTTGACAAAGGGCACTTGAAAACATTGCAGTTTTGAGTGCACAATTTAAACTTGAGGGGTCTAACATGTGTGTTTATAGATTTTATCATGGACAATTTGTTACAATAATCAAAAAGTTGTTCAACACCTGCCTACTTATGTACATATTTGTTCTTGTGTATATCAAATAAAGTTAACTTGACAGACCGCTCGAAAAAAAGTGAAATAAACCTTCAGAGAACTGTCAAAGTAGATGCAAAAATTGATATCCAAACATACACTTATTGACATAAGCCTGCGTACAGCATACACTTCAGAAGTTTTTTTTTTTTAAATATGCAAAACAAAATTAAAATTTTTTTTTTCTTAAGGATTTCATTTTTTCTTTAAATCTTATTACTTTAAACGACCTATATTTGGTTCTCGAAAACGGTTTTACTGATTTGGATGAAATTTTCAGAGTTTGTTCTTATGAACGAGTAAAAATATTTAAAATTGTTAATTTCTTAAATCCATCCACTGCCACGCCAAATTTTCGTATTTTCTGGTTTTCCGAATACAGTTCTATTTGTACCTCGTGGCTTGATGGTTAGTGCGTAGGACTGTCATGCCGAAGGTGTGGGTTCGATTCCCAGCCGTGCCACCTTAAGACAGAAATGTTTTATTCGAGGTACTGCCTCTGGCGAGGAACTGACAAATCCTCCAAGAGTATACTTGTCATGAAAAAGTGCTTCTCATTTAGCCGTTCGGACTCGGCAAAAAACTGTAGGTCCCCTCCATTCCTGCCCAACAAACACGCACACAGGAATGGTTGTGAGTTGTAAGTCACTAGGCCTTGGTTCTCCTCGAGCTGTTGCGCCACCCAATTTATTTATTTATCTATTTGCTATATTTTTCGGGAATGAGTCAAATAATTCGAATGATATTTTCAGAGATTATTTTACTGCGAAAAATAATAATTCAAAAAATTAGGTCAGTTAAACCCGCCTATTGACACACCCATTTTTTCTATTGATTCCCTTTACTATGCTCATACGATTTTGATGATTTTTTTATTGTTTATTTGCGTTGGGAAGTACAAATTAAGAAAATGATTTTAATAAAATTCGTCCCCAGCCACGCCCACTTTTCTAATTTATTGAATTCTCAGATTCGGTTCTCTCATCACATTTTCAGAGGCTATTTTCGCCCATAATAATTAAATTTGAAAATGCCTAAGAAAGTGATTTAAGTGAAAACCGCCCACTTACATGCCCACTTTTAATAAATTTAAAGTTTCTCGGAAATGGCTCAAATGATTTCGATCAAAATTTAAGAGCTAATTTGTATGGAAACTGTAGAAAGTGTTTTTATTTAAATACAGCAGCTGCCACGTCAACTTTTCTTATTTTTTAGTTTTTCTTTATAAAGACTTAAAATTTGGATGATTTCTACAGAGTATATTCTAATGAGAATGCTAAAAATAAAATAAAAGCCTCACTTATACCCGTCCATTGCAACAATCCATTGTGTCTTATTTCTCGACAACGAGCCAAAAGATTAGGATATTATCAGTTAATTCTCATAAGGTATGAAAAATGGTTTAAGTTAAATAAAAGAAAGAATTATAGACAACTTAATCTTTGTAAAATTTGGTTTTTGTGTGGGCCCCATTTTCGTATTTCTTGGTCTCTCGACAATGGTTCCACATACATATTTGTTCAATTACTGGAAAATTACTTGGAAACGCAGCCTTAGACAAACGAAAAAATTGACTACGGAGAAGGATAGTTTACCAAGAGAAAAAATAAGTTAAAATGCGCATCACCATCACCAATAGTTTGAAACAATTTTGGTATATGAAAAAATACTATCATTAAATTTAAGGTTTGAGACACGAAAATATTTACTTGACTCTGCTATTTTACCTGTTAATAGACTAAAAACTATCACTCTGACTTCAGTCTTACTCGAAATACAAACTCAGATGAAAAAGATTACCAAACCTTAGAATCTGTCAGGGTAACAAACGCATAAATAAGGTGAAGAACTGGTTAAACGGATGTTTAGTGCAATGAGCAAACGGACTTAAATGGAATTGGACAGGACACACCTCAAGACTGCAGGACCAAAGATGCACAAATATTTTTACAAAGTGGACAATTCTAGTAAAAGACTAGGGGCTTACTTCATAAGACTATAAGACTTATACTTATTTGTGAATTATAATCGGGAAAACGATCGGACTCGTAGCAACACCCTACAAATCCTTGCCCATAATCCCACGATTCCGGGATATATTAAACATCCCGATGGATCGTGGTCGAACTCGAGCCAAGAAACACTTGAACTCTTTATGGAAACGCATTTTCCTGACTGTAAGAGCCCTGAGGACTCAGGTTATAAGCAACCAGACCCCTTAGAAGCTCTACAACCAGCGCCAGAATTGGATCAGGTTATCACAGAGCAGAAGATTATGTGGGCAATAAACTCGTTCAAATCCCTTAAATCAGCTGGACCAGACGAGATAATTCCGGCATTTCTTCAACATGCTCTGCAGATAATCAACCTATGGCTTAGGGTAATCTTCAAAAAATGTGTTAAACTTAGATACGTCCCTACCAGCTGGAGAAAGGTTAAAGTTGTCACTCGACTGCAAAAGATTACAGACCAATAAGTCTCTCTTCGTTCCTCCTCAAGACACTGGAGAGAATTATTGATCTGTATGTTAGAGACCTTCTCAACCCAAACATTTTGTGCAACTACCAACACGCTTACCTTAAAGGTAAGTCAGTGGAGACTGCGTTGCATGAAGTCGGGTAAGTATCTTACCACCATCAAAGATATTATATATGGAATCCGCACTTAAAGAACTATCTTCTTGGGCAACACAAAACGGTCTCGGGGTTAACCCTACAAAAACTGAACTAGTTCTGTTCACGAATAAAAAGAAATAAGGGGTTTTAACTCCTCCCATGCTTAATGACATTCCTCTGAAACTCTCCAAGAAAGCTAAATATCTTGGAGTTATCCTTGATTCCAAGCTAACATGGAAACACAGAGGAAAGAATGAACAAAGCACTATATGCGCTTTCTACGCATGCAAAAAGACCTTTGATACACGGTGGGGTATGCGACCGCAGGTTATCCAATGGATGTACACGACGATAGTTCGCCCCATACTTACCTATGGTTCTATAGTGTGGTGGAAGGCTGCTGAAAAAGTAAGCTGTCTCAAAAACCTGAATAAGGTACAGAGACTAGCCTGTATAGAAATAACGGGGGCACAGAGGTCTACGCCACAGGCAGGTTTGGAAATTATTTTAAATCTTCCAGCCCTAGACGAGTACACTAGATGCACAGCAGCCAAAAGCGCATTTCGACTCAAGGAACTGGGCTCTTGGAAGCACAGCACCTATGGTCATGGGTTTATCCCACAAAGGTATGACACAGTGGCTGGACTTGATGTGAAGACTGATTATATTCCACCTTTAATGGATTTTAACAAACACTTCTCTATTTCAATACCCGAAAGACATGGATGGGAACCCAACTCACTAATTAGTGAACAGGGTATCCCCTTCTATACTGACGGGTCAAAAATGGAAAAAGGAACAGGTGCGGGGGTGTTCTGTGAGGCCCTTAATATTAGAGAATCATATAAACTCCCAGATGAGTGAAGTGTCTTTCAGGCTGAGATTTATGCTATTCATAAAGCGGCAGAATTGGTAAACAAGAAAAAACTGATCTCGTCGGAGATCACATTTTTCGTGGACAGCCAAGCTGCGATCAAAGCAATAGCCAGTGGGACCATAAGATCCAAAACAGTGGCAAAATGTCGAGGCATACTGAACAAAATTTACAACACTAACCGAGTCCAACTCTGCTGGGTTCCTGGACATAGCAATATAGAAGGAAATGATATAGCAGATGAACTAGCAAGGAAGGGGTCATTATCAAATGGAAACAGTAGTAGCCAAATTAGACACGGGACTAGACATCCCGATCGACGTAATTAAAACGAAAGTGGACCTAATAACGAAAGAGCAAATCAATAAATCCTGGATTACCAGGAACGATTGCGCAATCTCTAGAAGTTTATGGCCTAGAATTAATGAAAAGGAAACTCAGTATATTCTATCGCTGAGTAAAAAGAACATTAGAATCTTGATAGGTGTACTAACGGGTCACTACGCCATTGGCACAATGGCCACCAGATTGGGTGTACTCGCACCCGACTGTTGTAGGAGCTGTCAGGATGTAGAAGAAATAGAAACCATTAAACACCTGCTCTGCGATTGTACAAACCTCCAAACAAGCCGCCTCCGTTACTTGGGAAACAGGTTTGTTGGAGAACTGGACGATCTAGCGCAGGTCTCAATGGTAAATATGAGGAAATTCATAGATAGCACAGGCTGGTTCGTAAATGAGCCAGTCTATCTGAATTATTAGCTTAGGAGCATCTCTGCTTTCTTTTTGTAAGGGGATCACAATGGACCGACAGGCCCCCGTGTACGCAACAGCCCTGTGCTGTGCACACCCCTTCTTACCTAACCTAACCTAACCTAACACCCTACAAAACTCTGTCCGACCATCAGGCAAGTACCAGAGGACAGTCTAAGCTTTCATTGAATATCCAATTTATAGAAGTTCCTTATGTGAGAGGTATACAAAGTCAAAAAAAAAGCTTAAGAGTTTATTTTATAACCTAAGCAACCGTGAAATCTTACCCGACCAGCGCAGCGGTTTTGTAATGTTTGGAATTAAGCTGACGGCTGGTATCATGTTTTACAGAAGACGCATTGAGATAGGAAATCTTACGGTCGCCTCTTGGACTACAATTCACAAATCATATTATAAAACGGCAAACACGAATGTTGTGCATTTAAGTTATAATGGCACCACAAAAGCTAAAAATCAATAAAAGAAAATTGCACAATATTGTACAAATTTATCAAAAATTTGTGATTTTTCAGCGGTTTTTAATCCATTGACATCGTAGCCATCCGTCAATACAATTTGACAGTTGATGTCTTGTTGGATAAGATCCAAACTATATTTTCACATGAGAAGTATATCACGATCCAAATTTCAACCAATTGACATAAAATCACCTTTTTCCGGAGCAGTAAAAACTTAAAATTTCATATTTTTTTTAGCTTTTCTAATCAATCCCAATTTTATTGTTTTTTAATTTGGATCAAATTGGATCGATTAATTGAAATAATCGAATCATTTTGGTGATCGAATCTTGAACGATTTTCTAGAATTTTGCCAACTAAACGATAGTGTTATTAGCACTCGAGTTTCGAGGGCTCGACGTACTAGTAATAATTTATTAGTCTTGAAGTTTTATGAAATAGGCCCTAGTTGGAAGGCCAAAGAAACGATAGGATGGTGATTTACTTTACCCTCCTTTACGTCATGGGATCCATTTGAATCACAGAGGATCTTTGAACACTCGTAGGTTTTTTTTTTTTTTTTTTTTTCTCGACTTTGGGTTAAGGTTCAATGAACGAAATTCAATTCTCTTTTTTCTTTTGAAGCTTTAAGGAGCACTAACATTTTACTGAATTTTCTGTGATTTTTTTTTCTGGAAATAGTCCATAAATCTTAAATGGGGCCCATTTCGATCCAAATTTTAAAGTTCAAACAAAAACATGTTTTTTTTCTAACAAAACAATGTATTTTGTTTTAATAAGAACCATGATAATTAGAACCATGAGTATACTAACTTAGATGAAACTGTCAGCATGATCGTTTAGAGGGGAGAAAGAGCAAGGGGAGCATTTGCCCCACCCCAAGGCTCTGGAAAATACTACGCTTCCAGCATGTTTTATTTTGTTTACAAAGAATTTTGATAAGTACATACTTGTCTTTTTCTCTCGGCGTACATAATTCAACCCCCCCCCTCCCTCCCTCTCCCCAACCTGTAAGATTTTCCATCCCCCTAAATAAATCATGTGGACACCTATGTTTGACAATTCAGGGAAACATTTCATGCATACGCTATATCACAATGTGGTTCTACCTGTTTTGTCTTCAGTTCTTAGACAAAGGTGAGATCTGCACTTGACAGGGAAGCCTCTGGGAGACTGTTTGTAAAACCAGTTGATTTCTCCCATAGTGTGAGGGACATCCGAAGCTGTTTTCCCTATTTTGTTTTGTTTTTCACGGTGTGAATGGTCATTCCGTTCTGACTCCAACAGTTCAATTGGTCTATTGTTTCTGAACAAAATGTTGGTACTTTCAAGGATTTGAGTTCTCGGACAAAGCTAAATGTCACTAGGGCTTCGAAGCCTTTTTTTTGTTTTTTTTTTTTTTGACGTGAGCAAGAATAAATGGAGTCCACTACTTTTTGACGTGAGCAAGAATAAATGGAGTCCACTACACTGTAGGTTCACTAGTGGTCAGCTGTAATTACACGCTTCTTTTGAAAATCGAGAGTGGCTTTCTCGCAGGTATGCCGGTAACAAAACCATTTGATGTGCATAATGCATTGGAACATAACTCACCATTATTTATTTTGTCCTTACCTATTGCGCTTAAGTGGTTTTTTTCATTTTATTAATGCAAAACCGGTTTGAGAAATAAAGTGAAAATCCCTTTCGATGGCATATCTCCGAGTGCCTAGGTGCCAGTTATAGCTATCATTGAAACTAATCATTGGAAAATTTAATGATTAAATTTGAGATGCTTAAAAAGCGAAATCTGTGATTATTTTGATCCCAAAATAAAGGCCCTGCCTTAGTTATTATTTCTAGTCAAAAAAATTCATTTTGGGCCTGAGTTTCACGTAAAACGAGTTTTTTGATTTCAATGATTAAACTGCCTTAGCAATGAATGATCATTGAAATATTCAAAGTCTTTTTAATGGGGACGGTTGGACGTATTTGGAATTTTGTTTGGCCAGAAATATTGATGAAGTCTCGAGCTTTTATCCTTTTATCAAAATATTAAATGATTTTGTTTTCTAAACACCTCAAAATGAAAGAGCAACATTTTCAATGATAGCTATAGCTGTGGCCTTAGACTTATTGCAATTTTCATCGGTTTTGAAATTTAAAACAGTTGCGATTTTTTTTGCACAAGACTTGAAATTTGAGTTTTTTAGATGAACTTCAACATCGCTGCCATGCCATACGCAAGGGTGGGGGTAGAAGAAAAGGGCATTAGCTCCCCTAAATCAAAATATATTTTGTGTATTAGGAAATTTGTTATTTTTTGAATAAGTCTTAAAGCATGATTTCCTTACCAAAACCATATTTTTTAATGAGTTTGGCCCCCCTGATCGAAATTCTGCGTACGCTCTGATCTACTTCATATGGAATTTTTGTCAAAAAATCATTGTTAGATGAACTCAACTGAAATTGCATATTGACAAGACCCTCACTAGTCAACTGAAAATTGCCAGAACGAATCACAAATTCTTGTGAACTAAAAGCCACTAAGAGCTATTTTAAGAAATCATTAAAAAACTAATCAAAATAACATCAAAGAATTTCTTTTAAATAAATTTTCAAAAATAAACAGAACATATAAATCACAACCAAATACAAATATCCGCGTGCTATAAAACAGACAAAATTGGAAACCAACCCAAGAACGAAATGACATTTTTTTCGTTAATAATCCATCAACTAACTAAATGACACCTCAATCACAGCCATTTAGCCATCCAAACAATTAATAATACCTTGCCTCTTATAATTGGCTTTCCTTAACCATGTTCTTTCGTTAAAAGACATGTCATTCACAGATTTTAACGAACAAAAACCATATACGTGCCTCATCAATTCCAATTGACAGAATGCCTAAAAAAACAAAAACAAAAAAAGTCCTATTGTAGGATTAACAGAATACGTTTTTCTAATTAGCGAACACACAATTCCTTTTTCATTTTCATTTTGTTTTTGTTTTTTTTTTTTTGTAGAAATTCATTTTCAAAAAGTATCATTTCACACACGTATAAACATACTCACAGTGAATAACATTATTTTCAAAATTAATTTACATAAATCTTTATTCTAAAATAATTATAAATCAATTTTCTGTTTCTATATTTATACAAACTTTTTAAATTAAAATTGCATTGCAGTTTTTATATTTACTTGGCTGACATCCGGGTCGTATACGTAACAAAAACAAATAAATAATACAAGAAAAAAGAACGTCATCAATATGACGCGCTATAGATATACGATTGCTGTCATTTGTAGAGAGAGAGAGAGTGGGAAAATTTTTAAATTTCGTTGATTGACAGACAGGCAGACACATCGGACATCTGGTGGTAATTGTTTATTGTTTTAACTGTAGCAAAGTTGTATAAATGCGGTCCATTTGGTCGGAGGAATTTTCCGACTTTTGAACGCTCGTCCATTCGAAAAATTTGATACGAGAACGTCTTTTCACCTCAAGGAAAGTGAATACAGTATCTCATGGTCGTTTTTAAGCTTGCAATTAAAATTTTCCGGGGATCCGCCAAGAATGAAACGCCCCATCAACAATGGATAGGGCTGGTGTACTTTTTGCGAATAAATTAAGACATTCAACAAAATTGAGATAAAAATAAATCAAAATGCCAGTCATTTTCACGCTAAATTAAAAAAGCGATTGATGAGTCAGGCAAAATATTGCTTTGAACTAAATAAGTCATAGTCCAGCAGGTGGCGTTGGAAGAAAATAAATGAAAAGAATTATTTTAAATTGTGGATAGGGTTAAGCTTTTGTAGTTTTTTTTTATATACACACACTGTGAGAGTAAATACTGTCATATTTGAGGAGATAAGGAAGTTAAATTAAATTAATTTAATTTAATTTAATTTAAATTAAATTACATTAAATTAAATTAAATTAAATTAAATTAAATTAAATTAAATTAAATTAAATTAAATTAAATTAAATTAAATTAAATTAAATTAAATTAAATTAAATTAAATTAAATTAAATTAAATTAAATTAATATAAGTTAAATTAAATTAAATTAAAATAAATTAAATTAAATTAAATTAAATTATTTTAAATTAAATTAAATTAAATTAATATAAGTTAAATTAAATTAAATTAAAATAAATTAAATTAAATTAAATTAAATTATTTTAAATTAAATTAAATTAAATTAAATTAAATTAAATTAAATTAAATTAAATTAAATTAAATTAAATTAAATTAATATAAATTAAATTAAATTAAATTAAATTAAATTAAATTAAATTAAATTAAATTAAATTAAATTAAATTAAATTAAATTAAATTAAATTAAATTAAATTAAATTAAATTAAATTAAATTAAATTAAATTAAATTAAATTAAATTAAATTAAATTAAATTAAATTAAATTAAATTAAATTAAATTAAATTAAATTAAATTAAATTAAATTAAATTAAATTAAATTAAATTAAATTAAATTAAATTAAATTAAATTAAATTAAATTAAATTAAATTAAATTAAATTAAATTAAATTAAATTAAATTAAATTAAATTAAATTCATTTTCAAAAAGTATCATTTCACTCACGTATAAACATACTCACAGTGAATAACATTATTTTCAAAATTAATTTACATAAATCTTTATTCTAAAATAATTATAAATCAATTTTCTGTTTCTATATTTATACAAACTTTTTAAATTAAAATTGCATTGCAGTTTTTATATTTACTTGGCTGACATCCAGGGCGTATACGTAACAAAAAACAAATAAATAATAAAAGAAAAAAGAACGTCATCAATATGACGCGCTATAGATATACGATTGCTGTCATTTGTAGAGAGAGAGAGAGAGTGGGAAAATTTTAAATTTCGTTGATTGACAGACAGGCAGACACATCTGGTGGTAATTGTTTATTGTTTTAACTGTAGCAAATTTGTATAAATGCGGTCCATTTGGTCGGAGGAATTTTCCGACTTTTTTACGCTCGCCCATTCGAAAAATTTGATACGAGAACGTCTTTTCACCTCAAGGAAAGTGAATACAGTATCTCATGGTCGTTTTTAAGCTTGCAATTAAAATTTTCCGGGGATCCGCCAAGAATGAAACGCCCCATCAACAATGGATAGGGCTGGTGTACTTTTTGCGAATAAATTAAGACATTCAACAAAATTGAGATAAAAATAAATTAAAATGCCAGTCATTTTCACGCTAAATTAAAAAAGCGATTGATGAGTCAGGCAAAATATTGCTTTGAACTAAATAAGTCATAGTCCAGCAGGTGGCGTTGGAAGAAAATAAATGAAAAGAATTATTTTAAATTGTGGATAGGGTTAAGCTTTTGTAGTTTTTTTTTTATATACACACACTGTGAGAGTAAATACTGTCATATTTGAGGAGATATGATATTTTTTAAAATAAAGAGTGTTTTAATTTTTGCAAGTATTTAAGAACATAGGTGTAATACTTAAAAAAAAAGCTGTTTATACACGCAAATCATGCTTTGGTTTATCAAAATGAAAAAATAATTCTTCTTAGGAGAACGAATTTCCAAAAATTACTTTGTTATTAATTTTAGCAGAATATGTCAAGAAAGCTACTTATGGCAAGTTTTCCATATAAATACGGCCCATAGCCATAGGTGTCATATATTATGTGGTGTTTTGTTCTGTTTAAGTATTTTTATTTAATTATTTATTTTTTCTTATTTCACATTTGAGTTCAAATTCCACTTGAAGCCTAACATTCACAAAACAATAGAATAATAATTAAAATGCATGACTGGGATACACGTACATCCACTTACATATGTGCAAAAAATGGATACTGTGAGAAAAAGTAGTACCTCAACGCATCGTGGTTAGTGAATTCCAACTGTCTACTGTCATGCCGAAGGTCTGGGTTCAATTCCCAGCCGCTACCATCTTAAAACAAAAATGTTTTTTTTAAATTACTGCCTCTTTCGAGGAACTGACAAATCCTCCAAGAATATCTGTTTTCACGAATAAATGCTTCTTATGTAGCCGTTTGCACTCAGGAAAAAACTTTAAGGCCCCTCAATTCCTGCCAACAACAAGTGCTAATTGTAAGCCACTAGACCCTGATTCTCCACGAGCTATGGCCACCAAATGTAATTTTTAATTTTTACTTCCCATATACATTATGAAGGTATGTGTGTAGTTGGACAACAAAACAAAATGGCAACAAGTTTTATCATTTTTTTTTTTCAAAATCAAAATAATATTGATATATTCTCAGTTTGTCTTTGTCCTTTTTGTAACTAGCATAGATTTTTTTCATTTTCCCTTATCAAAGCAAAGGAAATCAACTAAAGATACTTTTAACCCGACGCAACGATTATATCAAGAACTGCAAAAAACTCAAATAATATTAACAGGCACAAAGTATTGAACTTTCTCAAAAAAAAAACAAGGCAAATCTAAAAAAATTATGCTAATTAAAGGTCAAATAATAAAAACAAATGGTGAAACAATCTCTCAGCGAAATATAAAATGGTATAACGATATTTCGTGAAATAACAAAACGGTCATAAAAAGATCTAAAGGCTTTTTTTGACACAAAAAAACTCAAAAAAAACGACTTAGCCAACAAACAAACAACTTATGAAAATAAAACTAAAACTTAATTTTCAAAAAAGAAAACGCTATGATTGATAAACATAATAAACTAGAAGGAAAACGTTAATTGCCAATTAAAAGAACTATTTAACGACTAAGATGAAACAAGAAAATACTAAATTAATTTTGTGAAATAAGTAGTCTTTTAAGCAAAACATGCATTCTTAATTAATTGCAGATATAATATATTTTTAGTTGCTAAATTATTAAAATTAGATGTTTGGTGTAAGTGTCCTCAATAAAACAATAATTTCTGTGTCAGCAATAGAAAATAAAAAATAAACACATGAAACGGGTACACGATACAGTTCGTATTTATTTTAATGGGACCAGTTTGTTCTTGACGAAAACTGTTGTAAATATTTGAGAGTTGTTCTCACGTATTGTTCGTAGTTTAAGCCCAAAAGCTCCCTTTCCGTTACAATGTGGTAAATTTCACATTGGTAAAAATGTTCGAAATCAAATTTCCCATAGATGAGGTGCCAAAAATCACGCGTGACCTTGGGCGACCTTGAGAAAGTTTAAGCCTTGGTTACAAGTTATCTAGGGCTGACCAGTTTCTGGTACCAGTTGACCTATTCTGACAAATTACTGACCAATTAGATGGCATTTTTTATCAAATTTCCCTCATAACAACACCGATAATAACACATCACAAAACAATCCACCATCTATTATTTTCAAATTCAACGCCGAGCATGAACGAAACGCAGTTCTTGTTGCTGCTGCCAAATATCGACAACAAAACAAATCTGCATTAAAACTATGTGACATTGGATGTGCATCGAATGACAATAACTCAAACTGTTATCTTAATGAAAGCTTAAGCAGGAACTCTCGATTCTTATTGCAAAGTGCTCTTAGTCTAAAGAGAAAAAAGAAATTGTTTTCTGTTTACTCCAAGTCTGGAATTGTTTATGTCAAAAAAACCGAAAATGGTAAAAGCTTTTCTATTGAAAGCTCAGAAGATCTACACTCCATCGCTGCTGGTGCTGCTGTTGCTGCTGCTGTTGACTGATAATGAACTCATCGTATTATTATTGTTATTATTATTATAATTATTATTTTCTTTAGTTAGTTAATATAAAATTATTATTTTCTTTGCTACGAAAGTACATACTTTCTCTTATTTTTATTTTTTCTTCTTTATTAGATTTTTCTTTTCTGCTTACTCTTTTCTTTTTTCACTCTTTCTCTCTATTGTACTTCTAATTTCTTTTGAGTGGAATTCTTTATTTTTGTTTTTATTTATATTTGCAATGAGTAATTTTGTTTCATCTTACAGTGGGGGCTTAAAATCAACTCACACTATGATAAATATACTATCAAATTATCGAGAAGGTGTTAAGGTTTGTCACTTAAATGCGCGTAGTCTGAATCAATGTAAGTTAGATTATTTAAAATATTTATTCTCAAATTCTAGTGTTGATATTATTTGTGTATGTGAGACATGGTTCAAAAGCGACATATCTGATATGCAGTATAATATACCAAATTATTCAATTTTAAGAAATGATAGGGTAACTAATACATGGGGTGGTGGCTTAGCAATTTACTGCAAATCTTCCCTAAAATGCAAAATTGTAAGTAAATCTACTGGTTTGAATACTGAGTTTTTAATTGTAGAGGTGGCGGATGGTTGCACTAAATGTTTAGTGGCTTGTGTGTATATACCCAATAGAAGTTTCTCTCCTCAGGCGTTTTTCTCGGAGCTTTCCGAGTTCTCTACAAAGTACGAACACATTTTAGTCTGCGGAGACTTTAATGCAGATCTATTAAAAAATGACTCTCGCTCTTTTCAAATCCATGATTTTGCATCCTCTTTAGGACTTAAAACGGTAAACACTACATACCCAACGCGATTTTCCAAAGATTGCACCCCTAGCCTTCTTGACCTAATTATTGTTTCCGATGAGTCCTCAGTCATTCTTTTTGATCAACTCTCTTTGGATTATATTTCTGATCATGACCTGCTCTTTTTTACGTATGACATACATTTTAGTCACTCCGCTCTTCCTCTGTCCTTTTCCTTCAAGGATTTTCGTTCTGTTGATTATGATGCTTTACAATGTGCCATAGCTGATTCTCCCTGGAACAACTGCCGACTGATTTCTGATCCTAATGCCAAATTGATTTATTTTCAAGAAGTGATTACACAGCTTTATAACCAATATGTACCTACCAAAACTGTGAAAATCTATAATAAGAGCTGTCCTTGGTTTACGACTGAAGTTATCAATGCTATTAAATCTCGCAACAAACTATACAGTAAATGGAAACAAAATCCATCTAATGCAAATTGGCACATTTATAAAGCGAAGCGAAACTTTGTTACAGTTGCAGTACGGAATGCAAAACGGAATTATTATTCTTCTAAGCTCAATACTTCACTTCCATCGAAAAAGCTATGGAGTAATCTTAGACAAATTGGGATCTCTAGCGGCATAAATCGTTCAAATTATGAAATTGACCCTGACGAATTAAATAATTACTTTATTGGAGACACTACTATTGATGCTAGTGTTGGTTCTTCTGAAAATCCTGTGTATCAGTCTCTAAATTTAATGAGAGAATTTGAAGTGGTTGCAGTAGCTGAAATTGAAGTCATTACTTGTATCGCCCAGTTAAAATCTTGTTCAGCTGGTGAAGATGGCATACCTATGCGTTTTATAAAAATGATTCTGCCGTTCATTGTATCCCATCTAACCCACATAATAAACCACTGCATTACTACTTCTACTTTTCCCAAACACTGGAAAACTGCCCGAGTTGTACCTGTTGCTAAAAAAACAAATCCTATTACTCCTGCTGACTTTAGACCAATCAGTATTTTGCCATGCTTGTCAAAGGTTTTCGAGAAGCTTATAGCGAACCAAATCCTTTTTCATTTGTCTAGTAATAATTTACTTTATGCTGGCCAATCTGGTTTCAGAGCGAATCATAGTTGTTCCACTGCAATGGTGAACATATTTGAAGATATAAGACAAAGTTTTGATAAAGGATATGTTACTATCCTCTGTTTGCTTGATTTCTCGAAGGCCTTTGACAAGGTTGACCATAATATTCTTTGTTGGAAGTTAAAAAACTTGTTTGGTTTTGGCAACAGTGCGGTGAGGCTTCTGAGGAGCTTTTTAAGTGAAAGACTTCAAAGAGTTGTTACTTCCAATTCTTTTTCATCACTTCTACCTGTTAAGCAGGGCGTTCCACAAGGATCAATTCTTGGCCCAATTCTGTTTTGTATCTTTGTTAATGATATGCCATTAGTTTGTCGTCACTCGACAATACACCTTTATGCTGACGATGTGCAGCTATACTCGTCCAGTCCAATTTCTGAATTAACTGAACTAACTAACAAGATAAATGAGGATCTTTCCAGCATTCAGTCCTGGTCAAATGAAAATGGTTTGCTTCTCAACCCATCTAAGTCACAAGTTATCCCTATATCTTTCAAAATACCACCTCTAAGTACCTTTCCTGACATTCTTCTTTCCAGTAGTAAACTGAAAATGGTAAAAACGGTAAAAAACCTAGGCTTTATTATAAATCATAACTTATCGGGATATGAGCACACAAATTATGTTATTGGTCGAGTATATGGATGTCTACGCAAACTGTCGATAACTGCTAGTTTTACTCCCATTGCTACTAGGCAAAAACTAGTGATAAGCCTCATTCTGCCCCTAATAACCTATGCTGAATGTGTTTATAGTAGTTTAGACTCCTTATCACAGCGTAAATTACAAGTGGCATTTAATGATGCAGTGCGATATATTCACGGTTTGCGTAGATATGATCACATATCACTTTATGCTAACAGATTGCTAGGATCTTCACTAAAGCAATATATCAACGCTAGAAATTGTGTGTTATTACATAATATTATAGTTAACAAGACTCCTTTGTACTTATATGACAAACTTTATTTTTCCCGTTCGCCTAGAACATTCTGCCTTATCGCACCTCGATTTCGTTACCTAAACTCATCCCGTCTATTCTTTGTTCACGCGATTAAATTATGGAACTCCTTGCCGATAAATATAAGGGCAATATCAAGTGCCACTCAGTTTAAAATTGCAGTATTTCTCTACTTCTCACTCTCGTTGTAAAAACTATCTTCTCATTTTATTTTCTTTCTTGTTTCTTCTTATTTTTCCCTTATCTAATAAACTTTCTTCTTCCAATATCTACTATAAAAAATTGTTAATTAGTTTCTAAGTTTTTCTTTATTTTAAATGTATATACATATAACATAAAAATTCTTCCTTGCTTAATCTATTAATTCTAAGTACTATAAAAGATAATAATCTTAAGGTACCATGTCATTTATATTATTAATAATAAATTGAATTGAATTGAATTGAATTGAATTCGAAGTTAAATACAAATGCCTTAAGTGATCCCAAAATATGTCGTAACTATGTCACCAACCTTAACGACAGAGCTTCGTCATTAAACGGAATACAACATTCAACAATTGATGAGATGTGGGGTGATATAAAAAGTGTTTTTATGGATGCTGGATCCGAAACTGTACCCAAGCAGTCGAGAGTTAGAGACTCTTGAATATCCCAAGACACCTGGGATAAAATCGAGCTTCGCAAATCGTTGAAGATGCAAATAAATGCCGAAGCGGATGCTCAACGAAAGGCTGAATTGCGAAGAGAGTATCGCTTAGGGCTTAGCTCATAAGATGGTCTTTCGCTGTGTGAGACGTGACAAGAGGGTGAGGTTAGACGGTCTCGCAGAAAAAGCGGAAAACGCACCAAGAAGAGGAGATATGAGGGAATTGTACCAAATATCAAAGGAAGTTGTCGGGAAGAAAACCAACACCAATCATCCTGTAATGGATGTGGATGGTACACTTTTTGCTGCGCAGCTGGTCGCAGGTGGAAGGATCACTTTTGTGCCTTGCTTAATGAGGATTCTGTCGTGCAGAGTGCTGAAGTGCCCCAGCTTAACGAGATGCGTAGATCATATAAGGGTATTGACATCGAACCCCCTACAGTACTGGAAATTCAATCTTCACTCTTCGTATCGTTCTTGAGCAGTCTGCGGAGTTTCAATCACCGCCTTATCTCATGGATTTTGAGAAGGCCTTTGATCGAGTCAACCGTGAATGTATATGGTAGAGGAAATCCCCCAAAAATTGTTGCCATTATAAGAGAGTCCTATAACAACGCAAGATGCTTTGTTTTACACAATGGGCAGCTATCCGACTCTTTCGAAGTGCGGCTGGGTGTGAGACAGGGAGATGTTCTATCACCAACTCTCTTTCTACTGGCGATTGACGATGTTTTGACGGCCAGCGTTGGAACAGCAGAGAGGCAGGGCATTCAATGGAGACCGTTTGAAAGGCTTAGTCACTTAGACTATGCCGATGATAAATGTCTCCTAGCAAATAACATCAGCGGGCTGAACGGGATGTGTCAAGCTCTTAAGGTAAAAGGAGAGTCGAGTGGTCTTAAAATAAATAGCAAAAAGACAAAAATAATGCTCCCAGACCGCTCCACACATCAGCGTATTTTAATACAATAATTTAACTACCTTGGAAGAATTGTTTCAGCAAATGGTGGTACTGATCTGGACGTTCAAAGTAGAATAAATAAAGCTCGCGCAGCCTTCGGTTCTCTCTCCTAAATTTGGAGATCCTGTCAAATCTCCTTGAGCACAAAGTTGAGATTCTTCGAATCCAATGTCAAATCCGTGCTTTTATATACTTCCGAAACCTGGAAAGTCACGACTACCATCTCAAAGAAATTGCAGGCTTTTGTGAACCGTTGTCTACGCCATATTCTAAAAATTCGCTGGCCAAAAATTATATCAAACGAGGAATTGTGGTGCAGGACAAGTCAAGAGTGGCTGGACGTTGACATAAGAAAGCGTAAATGGCAATGGATTGGTCACACACTGAGAAAACCAAACGATGAAATTGCAAAGCAGTCCTTTGAATGGAATCCTCAGGGTGCACGGCGGGTTGGAAGACCAAGAACAACATGGAAATCAACAGTTCTAGCAGAAGCAGACTCCCAGAGAAAGACGTGGCCACGAAACGATTTGTTGGCACCCTATGCCTCAACCGGGGTTACCGGACTTGATGATGATGATGAAACTTAAGAGCGATTGTATAATGTATACATACATATATGCATATAATACTTAAAATAAGGCAATCCTTTGTTACTTAAAGGGTAGATGGAATCGAGACTATATAACTGAGCTGTGAGCTCAACGGTATGGAAAAGTATTTCAAGGGACCGACCGATTTAAAGGTATTTCAGGAAGTAATATGTGCGTAGTGTGTACGTATGGAAAGAGGTGCAGGGAACTAAGTCTCCGGGAACCAAGTCCACCGAGGGCCTTAGTTCTCATTTAATGGGAACTAAATCCACTTTAACGAAGTGGACTTAGCTCATAGGCAAGGTAAGCAAGTAGTCCACTTCTTTATGAGAACTAAGTACACATTTTGAAATATGGAGAGGGAACTAACTTCCAACGATAAAAATTACAAAAATTCAAAATTGCGCGAAAACTTTGCATACACCCAACCTCGCACCTACCCCAAATCCTATAGTGAGCCCAAGCAGGGAGGTTGCAGGGGGGCAGCATACAAACCTCACTGTTTATTCGCCGTTATGCTGGTTGCTAGCACTGTATTTATGTAAGACAAAGCATTACGGCGAATAAACAGTGAGGTATGTATGCTGCCCCCCTGCAACCCCCATGCTTGGGCTCATTATAGGATTTGGGGTAGGTGCGAGGCTGGGTGTATACAAAGTTTTTTTGGCATTTAAGGAATCTTTGAATTTATCCTATATCCAACAATTGTGAAAAGTATTTCTATTTTATTTATAAGATTGATTTTTTACTTGGAAGTGGGAATTAAATACACATTTAAGGGGAAGTAAAACCACTCAGTTTTTCCCACCTTCTATGAGAACCAAGTCCACTTCGCTGAAGTGGACTTAGTTCCCATTAAATGAGAACTAATTCCCTCGGTGGACTTGGTTCCCGGGGACTTAGTTCCCTGCACCATGGAAAGATGGTGGCATTGAGTATCATACGAGATATAAATTTATGTTGTAGCCAATACGATCAAAAATAATTCGGAAAAGGGTGCAGGTCTTAGATTTAGAAAATAGGTAGGATATAGATAGTTTATAAAGAAGAAATAGTCTTTTCTCGTGGTGGAGAGCCCTCACTATCATGTCTTGTATAAACCCTGGTTGAGACATAGGGCGTCAACAAAACATCGCCATCCTTAATGGACTTAAGCAGGAGAGCGAGGCCTCAGTTTCTAAAAATAAATAATATCTCTGCTAAATATTCGCTTTTCATGCTAGTTACACACAATAAATAAACCATAGGGTGTCTCATTAATAGCCAACTTTTTCATTTAAAAATAATGAAACGTATTTTTTGAGTGAGTTGTAATATTTGTATTTCAGTGTTAAGTAGATATAGACCGATTAAGTATGGAATAAAATATTTATTTATCTATAGCTAATGGCTTTTCATTAAATTTTCGATGATTTTTTGACAAATATGTGGATATACCTTACCGATGATGCGTTTGATCTCGGCGCTTAGCTCAGAATATGTTTCTGGTTTATTCGCATCAACTAGAGATTTCACAAAACCAGGGTGTCAATTCTCGATCTGTGAAACTGTGAAGTGATAAATATGATAACCCCTTCACGCCAAATGCGATTCTCGAAGTGTGAAAAAATGAAAACAAATGTTTTCAAATTATGTTTCTTTTATCACAATCAATTCATTCTGTGAAAATCTGTGAAAAGAAAAATGATAAACAGAAACAAATTGTGCTCATTTGATACACCCAAGTCGCCATCTTGGTCTTTCTATGACGTCACAATCATCTTTTTCTTTGAGCAAGGGGTGGCTTTTTTTGTTTTAGAACCGTTTAGTACCCACTTTGACAGATGGTTCTCAAAACGAGTTCGGGAATCACCTTCCGTGTGTTGGATGATTAAACTCTGTGAAAACTGAAATGATAACTTTGTTTTCATTTCACAGTTTCACAGATCGAGAAAGAAAGCAAAGAAAGCAAATAAAAAAGTCGCATGGAATTTGACGTTAGATCGCATAGTCTCTGTGGCTAGTTGATATCAAAGGGCACGGAAGTGCCCAGCCAAGTTAGCGGCACTACACCCTTTTTACAGGAACAAACTCAGGCGATTTTCAACCCCCCTCTAACTTCAGTAAACTTCAAATTCGCAGTATTTGCTGAGCTGATCAAACACAGGTGGCTCACCAAATTTCAATTCCTTAGCATTAGTAATTCCCGAGATATAGGACTTCAAAAATCGCAAGAACCGTAACTGACTGACTCACTGACTCACTTACTCACTGACTCACAGACTCACTGACAGATCATCAAAACTATGGAGCACTTCCCGACATCGCAGAAACTTGAAATTTCGCTCAGAGGTAGGCCTTGCGGTGCATACAAAGGAAAAAATCGAAAATATGCAATTTTCTATTCAGGGGGCGTGGCATCCACCCACTTTCTTAAATATTCTTATAAATTACAGTAGCACTTCCGGTTGTTGTAGAACGATGAAAATTGGTAAGTCGGTAGAGTTTGAGGTACTTAGAAAGAAAAAAATTGAAAAATTGGAATTTGCCATTCAGGGGGCGTGGCATCCACCCACATTCTTAAAAATGCTAATAAATTATATGGAGTACTTACGATTGTTGTAGAATGATGAAAATTGGTAGGTCGGTAGGGCTTAAAGTACTAAGAGAAAAGAAAATGAAAAATTGTAAGTCTCCATTCAGGGGGCGTGGCATCCATCCACATTCTTAAAAATTCTTATAAATTATATGGAGCACTTCCGATTGTTGTAGAACCATGAAAATTGGTAGGTCGGTAGGGCTTGAAGCACTTAGAAAGAAAAAAAAAATAAAATTATGGAATTTCCCATTCAGGGGGCGTGGCATCCACCCACGTTCTTAAAAATTCTTATAAATTATATGGAGTACTTCTGATTGCTGTAGAACGATGAAAATTGGTAGAGCGGTAGGGCTTGAAGTACTTAGAAAGAAAAAATTGAAAATTTGGAATTTTCCATTCAGGGGGCGTATCATCCACCCACTTTATCAGAATTGCTATTATTTATATGGAGCACTTTCGGTTGTCGTAGAATTATGAAACTTTGTGGAGCGGAAGGGCTTGATTTTCACCTGGCAAAATAAATTTTTGCAAAAAGGAGTAAAATCACAACAAAAACATAAATGTTAAAAAAAGAGCCAAGTTCTTATATGTTCAAGAAACCTGTGCGTAAAAAGTCAGCCAAAAAAAGTAATGAGATCTAAAATATATGTCAAGTTTTAAGTTCATGAAGTTTAATATCAAATATGTATCTTAAGTAGAGTAATATCGGAACAATTCCAAATCATGACAGAAATTTGGCATTTAACTTGGCAAGTTTTCTCCTAAATATTTAATCACAAAATTTTAAATGTATGAAAACTTGACCAGTGAACCCACCAAATTTTAATCAGTAATCATTAAATGCCAAATTTCTGTCATGATTTGGAAGTGTTTCGATATTACTCTAGGTACTTAAGATATTTGATATTAAACTTCATGAACTTAAAACTTGGCATATATTTTAGATCTCATTACTTTTTTTGGCTGACTTTTTACGCACAGGTTTCTTGAACATATAAGAACTTGGCTCTTTTTTTAACATTTATGTTTTTGTTGTGATCTAAATTTCATGAAGTGATTTGTTCTAGATCACTTTGCCATTCTCCTGAAACCGCATGACATTTAGACCTATGCCATCCATGCGTTCTATGTCATCTATTTGAGGCTACCAGAACTCTGTTACCATTATCATGTTTCTGTAACGAATGCCGTTCGCTGCAGTCACTGCAATTTCGACTCCATTTTTCAAAAAGTATTAAAGCCCAATCACACAACCTGACAAAATTAGTTGTTACTTTTATTTATTTTTCCTTAAATTAAGAATTTTTTAAGGAATAAACTTACAATTTAATTTTTTTCAGAATCAACTCAAGTGGGCTTTTGCCGGTTTTCCCCTGAACCCTTCATTTTTGTTCATGAATGTCGTGATGAGAATCTTCAGGGGTTCAACAATTTTGTTTATTCACAAAACCATTCAGATGAAAATGGGCTTCATCGGTGAACAGATGGCTATTTTCGAAAAATCGGTTTTGAATTAATTTTTACTCTCACAATGACAACGGATTCTTTCCTTGCTTAGAGCTTTATTTGTAATAATTGGGACAACCATAGGTAGCAGCTTTCAAATTTCAGAGCTGCCACTTCCACCAAAAATAAATGACCCAAAATACTTTAATTGAGACACCCTTTATATAAATCTTAGAGATATTATTTTTTTTTTTTAGAGAAAATTTTCAAGGCACGTCTCCATTTTAGGAAGGCTATTTTTCAAAATACAATGAGTGGTTATTATTCTGGCCATTGGTCTTTGATTTCATCTATGCCTACTAAAAAGGAATTGTTTTTTACGAGATTTGTGTATGCTTCATTGGAATATTTTCTTATTTTTTCACGAAAGGGTATACAGAACCAATGAAAGGTAACTATTCATTTAAGTAGGTATGTTATTCCTTTTATGTGCTGATGGGATCCAAAAATAAAAGAATTATATGATTCTTCTTAGTAAAAGTGAAGAAATGTATCCTTATTTCCATGCCTGGATAAAATTGACTGACAAGCTTATAAATAATAGGACTCACTTTCCATGGAACCTATTTCCATTTGTTATCCATCAAAATAGCAGACGTCAAGAATGCGGTTTATAAATTTTCAATTTCTTCCATGAGTAATTTTACTGAAATGGTTTTAGGAGAGGATATATTCGTATGTAGATTCTTGATTAGTTAAGTGGAGTTGCAAAATTAATTTTTAAATAGATGCATTTTCTTTGATGATACAGTGAAATCTTTTTGAATATAAAGTTCACAGTGATTTTTGCCAAATAAAAAACATTTTACGATTTGAATGTTTCAAGAGAAAACTCATAGGATGAATAATGTCTTTAACGAGCCTATAGGCCCATAGATGGGTCAAGGAAAAGAGACTAATTATGCTTCAAGCATTATATATTTCAACTTTCACCTAAGCAGAGACTCATTTTAAAATATGCTAATATGTAAGCAAATATTTAATTATTGTATAAATATATTTTTTTCTCTCTTGTTATTTCCTTTTTTTATAAATTTTGTTAATCTTTATTGATTATTGAGTAAAATTGTTAACTCTAATTGATGATAAATAAATAAATAAATAAATAAATAAATAAATAAATAAATAAATAAATAAATAAATAAATAAATAAATAAATAAATAAATAAATAAATAAATAAATAAATAAATAAATAAATAAATAAATAAATAAATAAATAAATAAAAAAATAAATAAATAAATAAATAAATAAATAAATAAATAAATAAATAAATAAATAAATAAATAAATAAATAAATAAATAAATAAATAAATAAATAAATAAATAAATAAATAAATAAATAAATAAATAAATAAATAAATAAATAAATAAATAAATAAATAAATAAATAAATAAATAAATAAATAAATAAATAAATAAATAAATAAATAAATAAATAAATAAATAAATAAATAAATAAATAAATAAATAAATAAATAAATAAATAAATAAATAAATAAATAAATAAATAAATAAATAAATAAATAAATAAATAAATAAATAAATAAATAAATAAATAAATAAATAAATAAATAAATAAATAAATAAATAAATAAATAAATAAATAAATCAATAAATAAATAAATAAATCAATAAATAAATAAATCAATAAATAAATAAATAAATCAATAAATAAATAAATAAATAAATAAATAAATAAATAAATAAATACATACATAAATAAATAAATAAATAAATAAATAAATAAATAAATAAATAAATAAATAAATAAATAAATAAATAAATAAATAAATAAATAAATAAATAAATAAATAAATAAATAAATAAATAAATAAATAAATAAATAAATAAATAAAAGTTAACGCCATGCATTTCCCACGAGTCAATGCTGACAGTGCATTTCATGCTGACAGTGCATTTCATGAATTCATGAACAAAGGTAAATGCACTTGCACCACCGAAGGCCACGACGAATGAATATGATCCTCATCCGCTGTTCCCACAGTTGGGAAATGCTGAATCGTCAATTAACCCTTGCACGGGCATGAATAGCTTCAACCTTAGTTTAGTCAGTAGGTTAGTTGTAGTTTTACTCTCAAAGCTAACGGTCGTTTCGAATAAAGATATTTTAACTTTAAATTGTTGTACATTTATTTATCTGTAAGTCGAACGGTTGGGCCAGCCCCTCGGGGGTTGGCGTTCGCGGTTTTTTTTTGGATATCTCTCCCGAGATTCCATAACTTAAGTAAATAAATAAATAAATAAATAAATAAATAAATAAATAAATAAATAAATAAATAAATAAATAAATAAATAAATAAATAAATAAATAAATAAATAAATAAATAAATAAATAAATAAATAAATAAATAAATAAATAAATAAATAAATAAATAAATAAATAAATAAATAAATAAATAAATAAATAAATAAATAAATAAATAAATAAATAAATAAATAAATAAATAAATAAATAAATAAATAAATAAATAAATAAATAAATAAATAAATAAATAAATAAATAAATAAATAAATAAATAAATAAATAAATAAATAAATAAATAAATAAATAAATAAATAAATAAATAAATAAATAAATAAATAAATAAATAAATAAATAAATAAATAAATAAATAAATAAATAAATAAATAAATAAATAAATAAATAAATAAATAAAAGTTAACGCCATGCATTTCCCACGAGTCAATGCTGACAGTGCATTTCATGCTGACAGTGCATTTCATGAATTCATGAACAAAGGTAAATGCACTTGCACCACCGAAGGCCACGACGAATGAATATGATCCTCATCCGCTGTTCCCACAGTTGGGAAATGCTGAATCGTCAATTAACCCTTGCACGGGCATGAATAGCTTCAACCTTAGTTTAGTCAGTAGGTTAGTTGTAGTTTTACTCTCAAAGCTAACGGTCGTTTCGAATAAAGATATTTTAACTTTAAATTGTTGTACATTTATTTATCTGTAAGTCGAACGGTTGGGCCAGCCCCTCGGGGGTTGGCGTTCGCGGTTTTTTTTTGGATGTCTCTCCCGAGATTCCATAACTTAAGTAAATAAATAAATAAATAAATAAATAAATAAATAAATAAATAAATAAATAAATAAATAAATAAATAAATAAATAAATAAATAAATAAATAAATAAATAAATAAATAAATAAATAAATAAATAAATAAATAAATAAATAAATAAATAAATAAATAAATAAATAAATAAATAAATAAATAAATAAATAAATAAATAAATAAATAAATAAATAAATAAATAAATAAATAAATAAATAAATAAATAAATAAATAAATAAATAAATAAATAAATAAATAAATAAATAAATAAATAAATAAATAAATAAATAAATAAATAAATAAATAAATAAATAAATAAATAAATAAATAAATAAATAAATAAATAAATAAATAAATAAATAAATAAATAAATAAATAAATAAATAAATAAATAAATAAATAAATAAATAAATAAATAAATAAATAAATAAATAAATAAATAAATAAATAAATAAATAAATAAATAAATAAATAAATAAATAAATAAATAAATAAATAAATAAATAAATAAATAAATAAATAAATAAATAAATAAATAAATAAATAAATAAATAAATAAATAAATAAATAAATAAATAAATAAATAAATAAATAAATAAATAAATAAATAAATAAATAAATAAATAAATAAATAAATAAATAAATAAATAAATAAATAAATAAATAAATAAATAAATAAATAAATAAATAAATAAATAAATAAATAAATAAATAAATAAAAGTTAACGCCATGCATTTCCCACGAGTCAATGCTGACAGTGCATTTCATGCTGACAGTGCATTTCATGAATTCATGAACAAAGGTAAATGCACTTGCACCACCGAAGGCCACGACGAATGAATATGATCCTCATCCGCTGTTCCCACAGTTGGGAAATGCTGAATCGTCAATTAACCCTTGCACGGGCATGAATAGCTTCAACCTTAGTTTAGTCAGTAGGTTAGTTGTAGTTTTACTCTCAAAGCTAACGGTCGTTTCGAATAAAGATATTTTAACTTTAAATTGTTGTACATTTATTTATCTGTAAGTCGAACGGTTGGGCCAGCCCCTCGGGGGTTGGCGTTCGCGTTTTTTTTTTGGATATCTCTCCCGAGATTCCATAACTGGCGCCCGAGCAGGGACCGGTTCACAATCGTATCCTTTTCGCCAAAGGATCTGTGCCAAGACCAATACGCTCTCTCTGAGTGAACGTCACTGTACCCATGAGAACACAGTTGACCATTTTGGTATCTTGAGCTCTAAACTTTTGCATACCCATGGGAACATGCAAATATCCTACACGGCTAAAGGATGCGACGGTGGAGTTGTGCGTGCCATTAGTAGGTTTATTAAGTTAAACTAAACGGGATTAACACGGCAACCCCCGAGAATACCGGTTCCCTAGCTTCTTCGGTTCGGTTAATTATTTTTTTTCTTAATTACAGATAACAACGAAGAACGCGAAGAAGATAAAAAAAAGAATAGAAAAAAAAAACAAAAAATGAAAATAGTGTGAGTGACGCTAAAATTAAGTAGAGAAACAATACATGAAGAAATATTGAATTTCAAAAAAGTGAAAAAATAAATTGTATTTCAAAAAAGTGCAAGTGCCTTTTTTTTAATGTAAAAAAATTATCAAAAAAATATTTAAAAATATCTAAAAAATAAAATAAAGAAGATTGCGTATGAAAAGTGAGAAAAAGTGAAAAGAACTATTATTTCCAAAAGTGCTGGTGCCTTTCCTATTATATAGAAAAAAATTTAAAAAAAGGAAAAACCAAAAATTTATCAAAAAAAAAATAAAATAAAAAGAGATTGTGTATAAAAAATAATAATAAGAAATAATTTAGAAGTAAATTAGTACCAACTTCCAAAAGTGCAGGTGCTTTTTAATATATATAAAAAAATATAAAAAAAAAAATATAAAAAAAGTATATAAAAATATATATCAAAAATATTAAACAAAAAACTTGAGAGAATTTTTTGGTAAGAGATTAATAAGATTACATTGCCTTTTTGAATTATATTAGCTCTTGTAGAAGATTTTATAAAAGAATACAAAGTACAGAAATACTTCGGAAAATAAGAAAGATATAATGGAGCAGTTAAACGAATCTGTCACCCAACTCAACGGGGCAGTTAATAATATCCTAGTCCAATTGAGAGAATTTGGAGCAAGGGTAGAATCAATCGAGAGGAGGGTAGCAAACCCACCTTCAACTGTCAATGAAACCCTTATAAGACAGTTGGAGTCTCGCCTGCTTTCGATCGAGGCGAGACCACAAAACCCTTTACAACCTGATGGGATTCAAACCCCCGCGGTTCAACTTCATCCTCCGCAAAGTGAGGCTGAACTAAAAGAGATCAGTCGCCTACCCGATTGTGTGAAGGAGCTCCAAGTGTTTAATGGAGATCCTACCCAGTATGTATCGTGGATACATGCTGTGGAGGGAATATTAAAGGACTTCGAAATAGTTAAAAACAAGCCTATCTACCGAGCAATACTTCAACACATTCGTGGGAAGGTTAGGGGCTCGGCTGATGGTGCTTTGGTGTCATATAACATTTTTGATGGAAGCTGGAATGAGTTGAAGCAATGTCTCTCTCTGCACTATGCAGATAAAAGGGACATGCGAACTCTAGAACACCAGCTGAATCAACTCACTCAAAAGGGAAGTAGAGTTGATGAATTTTATGCGGCTGTAAACCATCAGATGTCCCTAATGGTAAACAAGCTAAAAACAGAGTCCTACAGTGAAGAGACTGTTCGGGCCCTTGTAGAAACATATAGGAATAGGGCCCTGGACGTTTTCATACGTGGCCTAAACGGTGACATATCACGCATGTTAATGATACAAAGACCCAGAACACTTCCGGAGGCTTACTCCGCTTGTTTAGAAATTCAAAATTTGAATTTCAGAAGCAACAACATTCACTCTGTAATTGGTAGAAACACAATTACAGCTCCTGTAAATCAGACTTATAAGAGTCATGAAGTGAAGCCATATTTTCCTCCAAAGAGGCCTTTCCAATCACCCCCTGAGAGGTTCCGGAAATTTTCCTGGAATAATCCACGTGAAAATGGCTCTCCTCCCAGACCTGGACCTAAGCCGCAGGAAAAAATGGACGTCGACAGGAGCGTTCAAACCCGCCAAGTAAATTACATGAACCGCCCTAGTACGTCTAATAACTCTAATCCATTTAACCGATTCAAGCGTGGGGCAAGATCGGAAAACTACCCGAGTAAACAACAACGAGTCTACCAGGTAGAGGTGGGTAACGATAATAATGAATATGAGACCGCTGCAGAGGAAGAAATTTTGGAAGAGGTAAATTTTATGACAGGCGACCATCCAGCGTACCATATATAGAATATGTTGCGGGGGATGGAACCACCTTGAAGTTTCTTGTCGATACGGGTGCCAACAAGAACTTTATAAGTCCAAAAGTGAACCAAACCACGGTACCCATTAAAAAACCTTTTACTGTCCGTTCAGCGGGCGGTGAATTAAATATCACGGAATCTGTCGAAGGGAAGTTTTTTGAAAAAGCTGGAAACAACTCGGTATTGAAGTTTTATGTCTTACCAGGTCTCAATTCCTTTGACGGGATCATCGGGGATGATACGTTAAAGGCCTTAGAGGCTGTAATTGATAGGAAAGGGAACATTTTAAAATTAAAAAATAATATTGAAATTCCCTTAAAAGAAAAAATCTCTAGGGAAGTGAACCTCACTCTTGATCCTTTACTCCCTGATATTATTAAGGACAAGTTAAATTGCCTTATAAAGAGACGTAAATATATTTTCGGGCCAATTGATGCCAGGAAAATAGTTGAAACCTCAGTCCTAGCAGAAATAAAGACTAACACAAATGATCCAATATATTCGAAAAGTTATCCTTATCCAGCTTGCCTCAGAGGGGAGGTTGAAAAGGAAATAGCCAACCTTTTAGAAGAAGGGACAATTAGACCATCCCGAAGCCCTTATAACTCACCTATATGGGTTGTACCGAAAAAACCCAAACCCAATGGTGAGAAACAATACCGAATGGTTGTTGATTATAAGAGGCTCAACAGTGTCACTATCGGGGACACCTATCCTATACCTGATATTAATTCAACGTTAGCCAGTCTTGGAGAAGCCAAGTACTTCACGACACTTGACTTGACTTCTGGATTCCACCAAATACGCATGAAGCCATCAGACATCCCAAAAACCGCATTTTCCACCATGAACGGGAAATTCGAATTCTTGAGATTACCCTTTGGACTCAAGAATGCACCCGCGATTTTTCAGAGGATGATCGACGATGTTCTGAAGCCTTTCATTGGAAAGACATGTTATGTGTATATTGATGACATAATAGTCTTTGGTAAGGGACAAGACGATCATCTTAATAACTTGGATGCGGTGCTAACCCGACTTGGTGAGGCAGGTTTAAGGGTCAATCTCGAAAAAACTCATTTTATGCAGGAGCAGGTGGAATTTCTAGGGTATATCGTTTCACCTGAGGGTATCCGGCCTGATTCAAAAAAAGTTGTTGCAATCCAGAACTTAGAACCACCACAAAACCTGAAGGAACTTAAATCATTCCTTGGTTTAACTTCATACTATAGAAAATTTATCCGCGACTATGCCAAGGTTGTTAAACCCTTAACAAATCTTACGAGGGGGGAAAACGCGCAAATAAGAGCCAATCAATCCAAGCGTGTTCCTATCAGATTGGGCGATGTTGAGCTGAGAGCCTTCAATGACTTAAAGATTTTGTTGACATCTTCTGAAGTTTTAGCTTTCCCCAATTTTGAAAAGCCTTTCACCTTAACAACGGATGCATCTAATTATGCGATCGGTGCTGTTCTATCCCAAGATATAGACGGGAAAGACAGGCCAATTGCGTTTATTTCTAGGTCATTGAGCAAAAGTGAAGAGGGTTTTCCTACAAATGAGAAGGAAATGCTGGCCATCGTCTGGGCTCTTGACAACCTTCGGTCATACCTTTACGGAGCCAAAAAGATTAAAATTCTAACAGACCATCAGCCCCTTACCTTTGCTTTGGGAAATAGAAATTATAACGCAAAGCTGAAGAGATGGAAAGCCAGGATAGAAGAGTAAAACTACGAATTGGTTTACAAACCTGGTAAATCGAATTACGTGGCTGATGCTCTTTCAAGACTCAGAACTCAGGTAAACCACTTGCAGGACTCAGTAAATGAACCTGTTTCAAGTGGAAATATGAGAAACACACAATCTGAGTCTCGTTTGGCTTGTAATGATTCTACGACAGAAACCGCACCCTCTCTATGTGGTTCCACAACAGAAACGGCAAACGAAGCACGAACTGAAACAGGACTTACACAAACAGCATCTGCTGACGAAAACTACACAGACAACATACAAACAGCTACTGCTGATGAAGGACTTTGTGAACAATCCCCAGATGATAGTGAGTCTGGAACTATGCACAGTGCTGATCAAGATAACAGCGACCTAATACCACACGTGGAAGCTCCTCTTAATGTCTTCAGGAACCAATTGGTTTTTAGAGTTAATAAGGACATGTGTGATGCTAAAAGTGTTTGTGATGCCAACTACGAACCTCATCCTGGCTTCCTTCGACACGTCATCTCCGCGAGGAGCTTGGACCAGGCCAAACTCAGAGGTTCTCCGTCAAAAATTAAACCCTAATGTAATCAATGGAATTAAAATTCCAGAGGCATATCTTGGGTTGCTTCAGAGTGTATACCTTGAAAATTTTGTTAAATACAAAATAAGGATTACACAAAGACTTGTGGAAGACGTCACTATTGAGGATCGGAAATTCTCCATCATAGAGGAGGAACATAGAAGAGCTCACCGAGCCCCAAGAGAAAATAAAGAACAGATCCTCGAAAAATTCTATTTCCCACGAATGATGGCAAAAATTAGGAAATATGCCACCACCTGTGAAATTTGTCATTCCAATAAATACGATAGGCATCCCATTCGCCCCGAATTCCAATCTACCCCAGTTCCTAGTTATCCCTGCGAAATACTTCACCTCGATATAATAGAGGTGCAGAACGAAAAATTCATTAGCTGCCTGGATAAATTTTCCAAATTTGCAAAACTTTTCCACATTAAAAACAGGTCCGTTCTGCATCTCAGAGATAAGATAATCAAAATTCTCCACTATTTTACCGTTCCAAAGGTACTTGTCACAGACAATGAATGTAGCTTCATGAGCCCAATCATAACAAACTTTATCAGTCTGTTGGATATACAATTGTATCGCACCCCAGTACATCGATCCGAAGTAAATGGGCAGGTGGAACGATTTCATTCCACAATTCTGGAAATCTACCGTTGCCTTAAGGTAGAATATAAGGATTTGCGCTTAAAGGAGCTACTGAACATTGCAGTTGACAGGTACAATAACACCATTCATTCCGTAACAAAGCGAAAGCCAGCAGACATTTTCTTCGACAGATCCGAAAGAATCAATTATCAAAAATTAACCGATTTCCGAAGAAAGATAAATCACGATCTTAGATCGGAAATCAAGCGAAAACAAAGAGAAAACAATAAGCACAGAAACAAACATAGAACATCCCCAAGACAGTATAAGAAAGGTGATGTGATTTATACGGCTTCAAAAGGCATCAAAGCCAAAAATAAGCCTTTGTTTAAAAAGGACATTGTCGAAAAAAATAACCGTGTAACAGTAACAACGAATACGGGCAGAAAAATTCATAAGACCCATATCAAAAACTTAAGTTAAGCGCTCCTCGATAGTATAGTGGTTAGTACACCTGCTATTATGCGGGAGACTGGGGTTCAATTCCTCATCGGAGAGCATAAAAATAAGAAAAAAAAAATAAGAAAAAAAAAAAAAAAAAAAAAAAAAAGGAAGAATGGCAATTGCACCTAGTTGCACCTAGTAAAGCACTTGTTAATTAAACTTTTCACTAAGCACACAAAGCACCAAACATAATACTTTTCACTAAGTACGCAAGGCACTAAACATAGCACTTATTAAATAAATTTAAATATTCTCACTTGGAAAAAAGTAGTAAGATTAAATATAACATATGTAAGCAGAAATAATATTAAAATAATAAAAAGATTTAATATAGTTTGATTTATATAAAAAAAAAAAAGAGAAAAATCCTATGTTGTAATTTCTGCACCATTAGTTATTAACTGGAATATAAATCTGTCAATTTATAGGCTAATTTATAAAAATATGTACTTAATATTGCATATACTGAGACATAAGGAAATTTTAATTAGAATGTAATTTCATTTTTTAAACTTCACAACTAATACATATATATATATTTCTTTTCATTAATTTTATATATTAAACAGTTTATTATTAATAACGGCCGTGCAAGGGTTCAGTATTTTTGAATACATGTCCCCTATGGTTACAATTAAGGAAGGACAAGGATGGATCATCGATGGACATTTCAACCTGATACACATAATTCGCTTGGACAAACTCGATGAACTAATGGACAAAATGACAGAAATCGTGGAAGTGCAGATCGCGCAGTCTGAGAGGAAAATTGTCGCACGTCATCATCTTACACAACTTCATGAACGTCTCGATTCACTGAAAGGAAAGGCCCATAGAAGACAAAGATCAATCAACTGGATCGGGTCCGCATGGAAATGGCTGGCAGGCAACCCTGACGCTGCAGACTGGGACAAGGTGCTGAAAAACGAAGAAGATATCGTTTCCAACAACAACCAGCAGTACAAAATAAATGAGCGTGTCCTGAGAATAACTGAGGACATCACACAAAAGATAAATTGGGTTATCAACAGCACTGCCAATCAAGTAGCTTTGTCCAGCAGGGCCATGCAAGAGCAGAGTATCATAGATGAACTTTTGGTCATCAAAGAAGAAGTAAATGAGATCATTCGTGCGTGCCAATTGGCGAAAAGTGGAATAGTGAACACTAATCTCCTAGACCAAGAAGAAATCAACAGGGTCATCAACGAAATTGAAACCTTACCGTATGCAAACATAATAGAAGCATTACAATTTGGCAAGCCATCAGTTTTCACCAATGATTCCATACTGCTGTATGTCCTTTCAATGCCTAAAGTTAGCGGGACCGAATATAACCACCTATTGACCAGAGCATCAATTATGGAAGGAAAACAGGTAGACCTTCCTTTCTCCAAAATTTTGGTGAACCATGAAGAAACCTATGGAGTAATATCTAATTGCCTAAACATAGGAAATATGACAGTTTGCAATGAGAGCTCTCTAGAAAAGCTCGACGAAGATGGGTGCATTGTGCGGTTATTAAAAGGAGGACATGCTAGTTGTACGATACGTTCCAACACAGCTATGGTAGTAGAACTCATCAAAGAGGATACAATATTCGTTACAAACTTCAATGGGAAGTTAACCAGCAAATGGATCCCCAAGGAACTTTCTGGCACATATCTGATTCAGCTGCACAACGAAACGATTCAGCTTAATAACAGGACATACGCCAGTATTACAACTACTTCACTTCAAGCATTACCACCAGTTCTCACAAACACCACAACAATTGAGCATAAAATTGACATCGAATACCTCCACAATATGAGTGTGAACAACATTAAAATCCTTAGCAGTCTAACGAATAAACTGAACACATATACGGCTACTGATGTGACCATCCTTCTAATATTTGCGATCGTAATCCTGAAGATATGGCGTACTATATATAAAAAAAATTGACTTACCCAAGATACAACTACCACCACCAGCAATAGCATCCCCTAACATTTCATCTTAAAGCAAGGATCTACGGGACGTAGATTTTTGAGGAGAGGGTAGTTAACGCCATGCATTTCCCACGAGTCAATGCTGACAGTGCATTTCATGCTGACAGTGCATTTCATGAATTCATGAACAAAGGTAAATGCACTTGCACCACCGAAGGCCACGACGAATGAATATGATCCTCATCCGCTGTTCCCACAGTTGGGAAATGCTGAATCGTCAATTAACCCTTGCACGGGCATGAATAGCTTCAACCTTAGTTTAGTCAGTAGGTTAGTTGTAGTTTTACTCTCAAAGCTAACGGTCGTTTCGAATAAAGATATTTTAACTTTAAATTGTTGTACATTTATTTATCTGTAAGTCGAACGGTTGGGCCAGCCCCTCGGGGGTTGGCGTTCGCGTTTTTTTTTTGGATATCTCTCCCGAGATTCCATAACTGGCGCCCGAGCAGGGACCGGTTCACAATCGTATCCTTTTCGCCAAAGGATCTGTGCCAAGACCAATACGCTCTCTCTGAGTGAACGTCACTGTACCCATGAGAACACAGTTGACCATTTTGGTATCTTGAGCTCTAAACTTTTGCATACCCATGGGAACATGCAAATATCCTACACGGCTAAAGGATGCGACGGTGGAGTTGTGCGTGCCATTAGTAGGTTTATTAAGTTAAACTAAACGGGATTAACACGGCAACCCCCGAGAATACCGGTTCCCTAGCTTCTTCGGTTCGGTTAATTATTTTTTTTCTTAATTACAGATAACAACGAAGAACGCGAAGAAGATAAAAAAAAGAATAGAAAAAAAAAACAAAAAATGAAAATAGTGTGAGTGACGCTAAAATTAAGTAGAGAAACAATACATGAAGAAATATTGAATTTCAAAAAAGTGAAAAAATAAATTGTATTTCAAAAAAGTGCAAGTGCCTTTTTTTTAATGTAAAAAAATTATCAAAAAAATATTTAAAAATATCTAAAAAATAAAATAAAGAAGATTGCGTATGAAAAGTGAGAAAAAGTGAAAAGAACTATTATTTCCAAAAGTGCTGGTGCCTTTCCTATTATATAGAAAAAAATTTAAAAAAAGGAAAAACCAAAAATTTATCAAAAAAAAAATAAAATAAAAAGAGATTGTGTATAAAAAATAATAATAAGAAATAATTTAGAAGTAAATTAGTACCAACTTCCAAAAGTGCAGGTGCTTTTTAATATATATAAAAAAATATAAAAAAAAAAATATAAAAAAAGTATATAAAAATATATATCAAAAATATTAAACAAAAAACTTGAGAGAATTTTTTGGTAAGAGATTAATAAGATTACATTGCCTTTTTGAATTATATTAGCTCTTGTAGAAGATTTTATAAAAGAATACAAAGTACAGAAATACTTCGGAAAATAAGAAAGATATAATGGAGCAGTTAAACGAATCTGTCACCCAACTCAACGGGGCAGTTAATAATATCCTAGTCCAATTGAGAGAATTTGGAGCAAGGGTAGAATCAATCGAGAGGAGGGTAGCAAACCCACCTTCAACTGTCAATGAAACCCTTATAAGACAGTTGGAGTCTCGCCTGCTTTCGATCGAGGCGAGACCACAAAACCCTTTACAACCTGATGGGATTCAAACCCCCGCGGTTCAACTTCATCCTCCGCAAAGTGAGGCTGAACTAAAAGAGATCAGTCGCCTACCCGATTGTGTGAAGGAGCTCCAAGTGTTTAATGGAGATCCTACCCAGTATGTATCGTGGATACATGCTGTGGAGGGAATATTAAAGGACTTCGAAATAGTTAAAAACAAGCCTATCTACCGAGCAATACTTCAACACATTCGTGGGAAGGTTAGGGGCTCGGCTGATGGTGCTTTGGTGTCATATAACATTTTTGATGGAAGCTGGAATGAGTTGAAGCAATGTCTCTCTCTGCACTATGCAGATAAAAGGGACATGCGAACTCTAGAACACCAGCTGAATCAACTCACTCAAAAGGGAAGTAGAGTTGATGAATTTTATGCGGCTGTAAACCATCAGATGTCCCTAATGGTAAACAAGCTAAAAACAGAGTCCTACAGTGAAGAGACTGTTCGGGCCCTTGTAGAAACATATAGGAATAGGGCCCTGGACGTTTTCATACGTGGCCTAAACGGTGACATATCACGCATGTTAATGATACAAAGACCCAGAACACTTCCGGAGGCTTACTCCGCTTGTTTAGAAATTCAAAATTTGAATTTCAGAAGCAACAACATTCACTCTGTAATTGGTAGAAACACAATTACAGCTCCTGTAAATCAGACTTATAAGAGTCATGAAGTGAAGCCATATTTTCCTCCAAAGAGGCCTTTCCAATCACCCCCTGAGAGGTTCCGGAAATTTTCCTGGAATAATCCACGTGAAAATGGCTCTCCTCCCAGACCTGGACCTAAGCCGCAGGAAAAAATGGACGTCGACAGGAGCGTTCAAACCCGCCAAGTAAATTACATGAACCGCCCTAGTACGTCTAATAACTCTAATCCATTTAACCGATTCAAGCGTGGGGCAAGATCGGAAAACTACCCGAGTAAACAACAACGAGTCTACCAGGTAGAGGTGGGTAACGATAATAATGAATATGAGACCGCTGCAGAGGAAGAAATTTTGGAAGAGGTAAATTTTATGACAGGCGACCATCCAGCGTACCATATATAGAATATGTTGCGGGGGATGGAACCACCTTGAAGTTTCTTGTCGATACGGGTGCCAACAAGAACTTTATAAGTCCAAAAGTGAACCAAACCACGGTACCCATTAAAAAACCTTTTACTGTCCGTTCAGCGGGCGGTGAATTAAATATCACGGAATCTGTCGAAGGGAAGTTTTTTGAAAAAGCTGGAAACAACTCGGTATTGAAGTTTTATGTCTTACCAGGTCTCAATTCCTTTGACGGGATCATCGGGGATGATACGTTAAAGGCCTTAGAGGCTGTAATTGATAGGAAAGGGAACATTTTAAAATTAAAAAATAATATTGAAATTCCCTTAAAAGAAAAAATCTCTAGGGAAGTGAACCTCACTCTTGATCCTTTACTCCCTGATATTATTAAGGACAAGTTAAATTGCCTTATAAAGAGACGTAAATATATTTTCGGGCCAATTGATGCCAGGAAAATAGTTGAAACCTCAGTCCTAGCAGAAATAAAGACTAACACAAATGATCCAATATATTCGAAAAGTTATCCTTATCCAGCTTGCCTCAGAGGGGAGGTTGAAAAGGAAATAGCCAACCTTTTAGAAGAAGGGACAATTAGACCATCCCGAAGCCCTTATAACTCACCTATATGGGTTGTACCGAAAAAACCCAAACCCAATGGTGAGAAACAATACCGAATGGTTGTTGATTATAAGAGGCTCAACAGTGTCACTATCGGGGACACCTATCCTATACCTGATATTAATTCAACGTTAGCCAGTCTTGGAGAAGCCAAGTACTTCACGACACTTGACTTGACTTCTGGATTCCACCAAATACGCATGAAGCCATCAGACATCCCAAAAACCGCATTTTCCACCATGAACGGGAAATTCGAATTCTTGAGATTACCCTTTGGACTCAAGAATGCACCCGCGATTTTTCAGAGGATGATCGACGATGTTCTGAAGCCTTTCATTGGAAAGACATGTTATGTGTATATTGATGACATAATAGTCTTTGGTAAGGGACAAGACGATCATCTTAATAACTTGGATGCGGTGCTAACCCGACTTGGTGAGGCAGGTTTAAGGGTCAATCTCGAAAAAACTCATTTTATGCAGGAGCAGGTGGAATTTCTAGGGTATATCGTTTCACCTGAGGGTATCCGGCCTGATTCAAAAAAAGTTGTTGCAATCCAGAACTTAGAACCACCACAAAACCTGAAGGAACTTAAATCATTCCTTGGTTTAACTTCATACTATAGAAAATTTATCCGCGACTATGCCAAGGTTGTTAAACCCTTAACAAATCTTACGAGGGGGGAAAACGCGCAAATAAGAGCCAATCAATCCAAGCGTGTTCCTATCAGATTGGGCGATGTTGAGCTGAGAGCCTTCAATGACTTAAAGATTTTGTTGACATCTTCTGAAGTTTTAGCTTTCCCCAATTTTGAAAAGCCTTTCACCTTAACAACGGATGCATCTAATTATGCGATCGGTGCTGTTCTATCCCAAGATATAGACGGGAAAGACAGGCCAATTGCGTTTATTTCTAGGTCATTGAGCAAAAGTGAAGAGGGTTTTCCTACAAATGAGAAGGAAATGCTGGCCATCGTCTGGGCTCTTGACAACCTTCGGTCATACCTTTACGGAGCCAAAAAGATTAAAATTCTAACAGACCATCAGCCCCTTACCTTTGCTTTGGGAAATAGAAATTATAACGCAAAGCTGAAGAGATGGAAAGCCAGGATAGAAGAGTAAAACTACGAATTGGTTTACAAACCTGGTAAATCGAATTACGTGGCTGATGCTCTTTCAAGACTCAGAACTCAGGTAAACCACTTGCAGGACTCAGTAAATGAACCTGTTTCAAGTGGAAATATGAGAAACACACAATCTGAGTCTCGTTTGGCTTGTAATGATTCTACGACAGAAACCGCACCCTCTCTATGTGGTTCCACAACAGAAACGGCAAACGAAGCACGAACTGAAACAGGACTTACACAAACAGCATCTGCTGACGAAAACTACACAGACAACATACAAACAGCTACTGCTGATGAAGGACTTTGTGAACAATCCCCAGATGATAGTGAGTCTGGAACTATGCACAGTGCTGATCAAGATAACAGCGACCTAATACCACACGTGGAAGCTCCTCTTAATGTCTTCAGGAACCAATTGGTTTTTAGAGTTAATAAGGACATGTGTGATGCTAAAAGTGTTTGTGATGCCAACTACGAACCTCATCCTGGCTTCCTTCGACACGTCATCTCCGCGAGGAGCTTGGACCAGGCCAAACTCAGAGGTTCTCCGTCAAAAATTAAACCCTAATGTAATCAATGGAATTAAAATTCCAGAGGCATATCTTGGGTTGCTTCAGAGTGTATACCTTGAAAATTTTGTTAAATACAAAATAAGGATTACACAAAGACTTGTGGAAGACGTCACTATTGAGGATCGGAAATTCTCCATCATAGAGGAGGAACATAGAAGAGCTCACCGAGCCCCAAGAGAAAATAAAGAACAGATCCTCGAAAAATTCTATTTCCCACGAATGATGGCAAAAATTAGGAAATATGCCACCACCTGTGAAATTTGTCATTCCAATAAATACGATAGGCATCCCATTCGCCCCGAATTCCAATCTACCCCAGTTCCTAGTTATCCCTGCGAAATACTTCACCTCGATATAATAGAGGTGCAGAACGAAAAATTCATTAGCTGCCTGGATAAATTTTCCAAATTTGCAAAACTTTTCCACATTAAAAACAGGTCCGTTCTGCATCTCAGAGATAAGATAATCAAAATTCTCCACTATTTTACCGTTCCAAAGGTACTTGTCACAGACAATGAATGTAGCTTCATGAGCCCAATCATAACAAACTTTATCAGTCTGTTGGATATACAATTGTATCGCACCCCAGTACATCGATCCGAAGTAAATGGGCAGGTGGAACGATTTCATTCCACAATTCTGGAAATCTACCGTTGCCTTAAGGTAGAATATAAGGATTTGCGCTTAAAGGAGCTACTGAACATTGCAGTTGACAGGTACAATAACACCATTCATTCCGTAACAAAGCGAAAGCCAGCAGACATTTTCTTCGACAGATCCGAAAGAATCAATTATCAAAAATTAACCGATTTCCGAAGAAAGATAAATCACGATCTTAGATCGGAAATCAAGCGAAAACAAAGAGAAAACAATAAGCACAGAAACAAACATAGAACATCCCCAAGACAGTATAAGAAAGGTGATGTGATTTATACGGCTTCAAAAGGCATCAAAGCCAAAAATAAGCCTTTGTTTAAAAAGGACATTGTCGAAAAAAATAACCGTGTAACAGTAACAACGAATACGGGCAGAAAAATTCATAAGACCCATATCAAAAACTTAAGTTAAGCGCTCCTCGATAGTATAGTGGTTAGTACACCTGCTATTATGCGGGAGACTGGGGTTCAATTCCTCATCGGAGAGCATAAAAATAAGAAAAAAAAAATAAGAAAAAAAAAAAAAAAAAAAAAAAAAGGAAGAATGGCAATTGCACCTAGTTGCACCTAGTAAAGCACTTGTTAATTAAACTTTTCACTAAGCACACAAAGCACCAAACATAATACTTTTCACTAAGTACGCAAGGCACTAAACATAGCACTTATTAAATAAATTTAAATATTCTCACTTGGAAAAAAGTAGTAAGATTAAATATAACATATGTAAGCAGAAATAATATTAAAATAATAAAAAGATTTAATATAGTTTGATTTATATAAAAAAAAAAAAGAGAAAAATCCTATGTTGTAATTTCTGCACCATTAGTTATTAACTGGAATATAAATCTGTCAATTTATAGGCTAATTTATAAAAATATGTACTTAA